>VZRM01009157.1:533483-554280 GCA_013397955.1 Grantiella picta | reverse complement strand
CCTCCGCCCCGCGGAGCCCCGGCACCCCCGAACCCCCGCGGTGACCGGTGTCCCGCTGCTCCCCGCAGGAACCTGAGCTCGGCCCCGGGCTCCATGTCTCCCTCCACCACCTCGCAGATCTTGGCCAGGAAGAGGCGCCGAGGGGTGAGTGCCCGCCGGCCGGCCGCGGCTCTCCGCAGCCCGGCACGGCTCCGCTGACCCCCGCTCTCTGCCCTAGATCATCGAGAAGCGCCGCCGCGACCGCATCAACAACAGCCTGTCCGAGCTGAGGAGGCTGGTGCCCAGCGCCTTTGAGAAGCAGGTAGCGCCCGGCGACCCTCCGCGCTGCTCCCCCATCCCTTCCCGGGAGGGAGCGACACTGCTCGGTAGCGTCTGTGGTTCTGCTTAAAACGTTTCGTGCCTTCCCTTCTCTCCTAGGGATCAGCCAAGCTGGAAAAAGCAGAGATTCTGCAGATGACTGTTGATCACCTGAAAATGCTGCATACAGCAGGAGGGAAAGGTAAAGTTCTGTGCGTGACAGAGTCAGCAGCCCTACAGAGAGGCTGCTGTGAGAAAAGCGCATTCCCGAGCATTGGCAGTGCTTGCAGAAAGTGAATGGCAGCTCTCTTATGTTTAATCAGGAATTAGGCACTTCCTCTATTTGACAAGATTTGTGGCATCACTAGCTCTGAAAGGTTTTGCGGTGCTAGCTCTGGGTTGTTCCAGAGGAGAGTGACTGCAGGTCTCCAGCAGCTTGTCAGCACTGTGAAGTGAATCAGCTTTTGGCAGCTTGGAAAGCACAGTTATTATTGATGTCTAATGCTTGTTTCTCTAACTTTCTGAAAGTTCAGAACAGAACTAAGAAAAAATACAGGATGAAGTGGTGAAAAGAATTAGCAAAAATGCTGAAAGGCACTTTTAAGAAAAAAGCACTTTACCTGCTTAAGTGCCCTCTGATAAGTTAGGGCTCGTGTTTCTAATGAATTTCAGTGTGCTATGGTTTTACTTGCACAAGGGAGACATGGAAAGAACAAACATACTTTTCTCCAGTGGCAGTGAGCAATTCCAGTTTAAAAATGGCAGTCTGTGACTGGTCTTGGGACTTGCAGCATCACAGCACAGATATAAAAGAAAAGCTTGTTAAACAAAAAAGGAAAAAAAAAAGGAGCTTGGCAGCTAGTCTACGGTTGGGAATACTAACCACATCCAAGTGAAATATGCTTATAGGGGCGGGTGGAGTGGGGAGGCTACTTGTAGACAATAACTAGAAAACAACATCTTAAGACTTCATTCTCTGTTCTTTTCTCTTAGGTTATTTTGATGCTCATGCTTTGGCTATGGACTATCGGAGTCTAGGGTTTCGAGAGTGCCTGGCTGAAGTTGCTCGATACCTGAGTATCATAGAGGGTCTGGATGCCTCTGATCCTCTGCGAGTTCGACTTGTGTCTCATCTCAACAACTACGCCTCTCAGCGGGAAGCAGCGAGTAGTGCACACACTGGCATTGGACACATTCCTTGGGGCAGTGCCTTTGGACATCACCCTCACATACCTCACCCGTTGCTGCTGGCTCAAAATGGGCATGCTAATACCAGTACTACAGCATCTTCCACAGAACCACATCACCAGACCAGAATTGCAGCCCCACATGCTGAAACTTCCTCACTCAGAGTGCCCCCAAATGGCAGCGTCGGACCAGTGCTCCCTGTGGTCTCGTCTACTTCCAAACTGTCTCCTCCTCTTCTCTCCTCCATGGCATCTCTGTCTGCGTTCCCCTTCTCGTTTGGCTCCTTTCATCTGCTGTCCCCCAGCGTGCTGAGCCCGTCTGCACCAACGCAGTCAACAATGCTCAGCAAACCCTACAGACCCTGGGGGACTGAGATTGGTGCCTTCTAAGAGCTAACTCTTTAGCAAGGGTGGGAAAGCCTATAAACCTAGCTGAGCTGGGTTATGCCACCCTTAAAGTTGAAGTTTTTAGTAACTGGGACAAAGGTACAGCTTCACCTTAACTAAGTTTGTCTAAAAACTGTCTCATTGGATTTTTCTTTTTGTTTTCTACATTTTTGTATTAACAGGTTGGTTTTTTTTAAAAGTTGCTGAAGTTGTCCAAAAATAAAATTACAATAGTGGTTTGTTAACGCTTGTGTTAGATCTCTGCTGAGCATTTAAGTCAGTTTTGTACAGTTTGTTTCAAATGTTTCATTTTTCCTGAGTACATCAGAATGGCTTTTTATGAAGAGATACCACCTATTATTGGTAGCAATGGCCTAGTTGTGTTATTAGTTTTTCCAAGACCATTCTTCTCAGCATTTACAAGCTGTGTTTTTGTTAGTATTTTGACACTGAGATGCTCTATAAAGAATTACTGTTTTTGTAAACTATATTTGAGTCTTATATTTCTGAGCAAAGCGTTGACAAATCAGATGGATCTGCTTGACCAGTTTTATCTAAGAGCCCAGTTTCTCTTTCTCCTGAAGCCGTTTGGTATATTTGGCGATCTTACTCTAGTCCCTAGTAGATGGTTGCTCACATCTCAGAACCACTACACTATTTCTTCCACTGAAAGGAGCAGTATGAGCGGGGAAGGTGCCAAAGTCAAATTTTGCACCCTGTATTGGTGGTGGGTTTAGTTGCTGGGAAAGTTATGGGAATTAAAGTTGTCACCTGCAGTAATCTTAAGACCAGAGCTGGTCACATGCATCTTCATTTCATGGGGCTAGATTCTGCTTTGAGTTGCAGTGGAGTAATTGTTCTGCTAGCCTGAATTCTTAGGTATCTGAGGTCAGACTCTTCTCTGTGAGCTTCAAGTTTTCAGCTGAAACTATTGATGCTGGTATTTAAATAGCCAGTGGAATGGTACATTGGGAACCTGTTCAGTGCACAGCCTTGTTGCTTAACAGATGCATCCTAACCAGATGATTTTTCTGTTGCATTTTAGGTGCAGTTCAGTGCCACTCCTCATTCTGTAAGGGTTCTGCTGTGTTCTTGTGTGCCTGAGAATGTGTGCTTGTACGTACATTTTGCTTGACTTTACGAGAATCTTAATCTGAACAGGTTTATCGAGTGGATTCCACTGGATGGGGTTTGCCTTCTCTTGTATCTGTGTTGTGGCTAAATAAAGGAGAAACAACTATGTATTTTAAATGACATGCTTGTCTGATATATATCAGTGGAGAATTCTATGCCTTTGGGTGTCAGAGGAGATATTGAACAATTGCTACTTAGTCCTGCTGTGGGCATTTGTATTCACTCTTTTCTCAGAGATTATGGCATGTAGCTATGCTGGCTGAGTACATGAAGAACCATAGTGCCTTGGAGTAACAGTCAAGGAAAGAAAAATGTAGGATTTCTTTTGCACATCACTTTTATGTGCCTGGCAGTGTGTGGGCAGATAGTGAAGGATACCAAGGATTCTGCTAAAGAAGAGGTTAAAGCTGTGCTACACTTGAATATTCTTGGTAATTCGTATTAACATTAAAAAGTGTTCATTACAAATGTGAAGTCCTTTTCTGTCTAACTCACAAAATTGTTATATGTCCTATAGCTCTGGAATGAAGTTTTGTACATTACAGTGAGGTTCAGATCACATTCAGTCCATTAGTGCAGAATCTACCCCAGGTCTCTGATCTTGTATTTGTTACTGAGTGGTATCACCAGTGTCTAACACCTTTGCTTGAAGTAAAAAACTGACAGGATTACAGGTAGATAGGTTTTCTCCTGATGGCAGTCTGTCCTACCTACAAATCTCTACCTGCAGAACTTCTGGAAATACTTCACTTCTTCCCTGCACATTTGAATTTATAGTACACTTGTTTTGGTAAATAGCACATCCTTGTCTGGATTTAGCTCTGCCAGAATAGCAGAAAGAACTCGGCCCTGTGGGAGAGGAGAGCTTTGTTTAAAGAGGGGCTCTCAGGCCAATTAAGGAGTGGCATTGATGAGAGACTTTCTCGGAAGACAGATTGCTGGGAGGCTGGAAAGAGCGGGAGAGCATTCAAGTGCATAACCTTGTTTTACCTTCCTTCTGAGGCTGTAGGAGACCACTGCTGGAAATGAAATGCAAAACGCTGTGGGAGCTAGAAATACATAGGTGTTATTAAGGAGAGATTATAGAGCATAGTATTTCATGTAGAAGCCTGAAATAAGAGGCTGTAAAATTCTAAATCCAGTTTCCTTTCACAGTGTGTATTGTCTCCTGTTTAATTACGCTCTGCCCTGTCCCTAACAGGTTTTTATAGCAAATTAACAACTCCTACCTAGAAGATTGCTATAGTGCATGCAACTATTCTTTAGATCTTTTAATATATGGCAATGCTTCTCAGCCTTTTAATGGTTATTTCATTGACATTCAAATGACTTTGCCTCCCTCTAAATAGCTGGCTCTTTTGTGTGGAAAGACCCCTATAATTATTTTTGTCCCACTGTCCTACCCTTGAATGGACTTCAGAAGCAGAGTGCAATAAAAGTTTCACTGCCGGTGTTTGTCTCTATCCATCGTCTTCTCTTTCCATTACCGATGACAAAGGTATTAATGAAAAGTATTAATTTTATTCTACTTTTGCAGTAATTCTGTATTAATTTTGAGGACTCAAAACCGTCTGATTGTTAGAGATGAATGAATTCTAGGAGCTCACGAAAACTAGTAAGTTGAATGGAAAAAGCATGGCCCAGAAGCTAAAACACCAGGGTTGTAAGTCCAGGGCTGCTGATAACTTTGTAAATTTGTTTTGGCAATCACTTAATCCATATCTGTTTTTGCCAGCTGTGAAACAGGTATGGCAGTGCTTGGTCTCCTTTCCACAAGAGGCAGAGGTAGTTTGGAATTTTTTATATGAATGATGAATGCTGTTATTTCTCAAAAAGTATAGTTCTGAGCATTCTGCTATTTTTCTTTCTCACAGGATGCTAGGTTTCTAAAGACAAACTGAGAAAGGCAAAATAAGCTTGCTTCTATAGGCAATAGGTATCTCTGGAGCCCAAAACATTTACTTGTTTATCCTGTTGCAATAGAGCAATTCAGGAGCACAAGCTTAACCAGAGGGATGCTGGAAAAGAAAGGAAATGCATAAGTGACTTGATCCCATGACCCCCCAGCCACCTTCAATTGCTTTGGATGAAATGTGTCCATCTGGAAATTCTCAGGCTAAAGCTTTGTGTAGGATGTAAGATGGTGTGGTACTTCATATAAGCTAGTATTGTCTTCCTTTATTAAGGAAGCTGGATTTGGGTGCAGAATGAATTTAAAAGGCTGGTAAATGCTGCTCAAAACCAGATACAAACCTATGGGAAACTATCATGTGCTTTGGTGTAAAGGAATAGCTGATGAAGGCGACATTTTTTAGCTTTTGGAAAGAAGTTGTCAGTAGTTCCTAAGACGCTTTCTGTTCAGCACTCCTGTCTTAACACTAGTAGCATGACAGAGTTTATTAGGATCATGCTGAAAACCCCATGAAATCTGCCTATTGCCCTCTTCACTCACACATCAGCATGTGAGTTCCCAGGTGACAGGAGCCTTCCTAGACTATTGCATAGTGGTGGGAAGTCTGCCAGGCTTTTTTTTTTCCGAGCAACAAATAAGCCCAAGTGAGCACAGATAAACTGAAATCATTCTTCCTGTTTTATATTGTGTGCATACTCACAAATGTTTATTGCCAGAAACTCCCAGTTTGGATTGCAACACACTCTACATGGAGCTGGAATTCTCTAGTGAATAACGTAGAGGTCATGGGCTTTGTGCTGGAAGGCAACAAAAATTATGCACAAAGCCCTTTTCTGAGGCCTTACATGAAAGGATGCAGAAATGGATTGTGGTATTTGTGACTCAGTATGCTAAGGCACGAATATGTTCATGTGTTAACCAGCCTACCTGACCTCGTAGGGTCTGCCTGTGCTTTGCCTGTAACTGAATGAATCTCTCTCCACTTGCCCAGCTTATAAACAAAAATTAGAACAGTCCCTTTCTTCTGGAGCCAGAAGATGTGGGCGCTGACTCATGCTTGCAATATAGTAGTGTGGCTGCGGTCATAAATGTCGAAATGCCAATGCTTAGTAAGATACAGATACTTTAAGGTGTCTTTTGGGAGCCTGAAGTGTTCATTTGGCAAAGGCTTTTATTAAAGGAGTGCTTGGGTATTATATGTTGTTCTCTCTTATTCCACCTAATCCAATGAAATTTTTTGTCTAGCAAATTCTACAGATTATTTATGCAGCTTAAAGGAGTGGACCAAACTGCCTTGCTCTGACTAGTGCTGTGTGCAGTCTGCCCAAGCCTTCCCAGCAAAGTGCATAGAGGTTCTCTTCCAGCTGTTTTTAATTTTTTTTTTCCTCAGTAAATCATGTAACACAGCTGTATAATGCAGGAGGTGCTTATCTAAGTGCTCAGGACAGCTGAGCAGGGGTGGCATTCTGCCCTGCCTATGGACTCCCTAACCACATTACATTGTTTGGAGCTTTCCAGAGTCTTTTGCCAGGCTATTTGTTTCAGGTGAAGCCTCCTTGAAAGGAAGGGGAGAATAGCTGGAACCAGTTCTGCACATCTCCTGCTTGTTGGGGCAGCCTTAGCACAGGGAGGACTTTGCAGACCATGCTTTTCTCTCTGCACTGAAGAGGCTGCTTGGAGCTTTCCAGATGGCTTCTCCAAGGTAAGCTGTAAAGTCTAGGCACAAAGATTAGTAACAGGTTCAACAGGTATGTGCATTTTTCTGTTTTGCTCTGCTTTCACAGAAGGAAGAATGTTGGGAGTAGAAAAGTTGGTGAAGCAGCTCTGCGAGAGAATGGCAGGAGAAGGAAGGAAGGAAGGCTGATCTGTAGGATCAGAGGAAAATTGAGGCTGTGAACAGGTGAATGAAGAGATGCATTGTTTGCATTGCCTGAGGCAAAGATATGGAAATACCTGACACCAGATGAAAAAAGAAGCTGCATGCCAGTATGTAGAGGATTTAGAGAGGGGAGGATATTACTCAGTATTCATAATTTTTCTCAGTATGAGCAACATACAAAGAGTGAGGCACATTATTTAAAACCAATATGGTCTTCATTGACTTTGATGGGTCATCCTGCTGGCTTGGGAGAAACAAGGGCTAGATGGACTATCAATGGCTATAAGAATGCATCACAGCATGGTTTAATAATTGCATTTGTACAATCTGGTCAAGTAAGTGTGAGGAGCTCAAGGAATTAAAAGCGTGAAGGAATTAAAGCGTGAGAGGGGGCTTGATGCAACTTGACAGAGCATTTGGGACATCGGAATAACTGATAAGAGCATCTAATGACTCTTCCACAAACCCCTTAGCCTTCATCAGCTCTTACCACCTAGCTGCTAGTGGAGCTGCAGCATGGCTTAGGTGTTTCTCAGCATCTGTGTAGGTATGAGGTCTCCTTCACCATTACATGAGTAGGGCAGGTACATGTCCCGACCAGTGGTGGAAAATGAGCACTTCTAGTGAAGGTGAGTGTGGAGTCTCCTTCTGAGTCAAGAGACATCTGGTGCAGAGAACACAGAGCTCCTAACTTCTTTCATGTTATATATCTGCTGTAGATAGTGTTGATAATGACTGGGTAATACTGCTTCTCATTGTCACCAAGCCTGCCTTCTTTAACATCAGAGGCCATTTCAGGGGCTGGATTTCAATAGCAAAAGATGAAAAGAGAAAAATTGTCATTTGTGGCTGGTCAGTGACGGTTATGTGAAAGTTTGTGGGATTGGATAGCATTTAAAAATGTAGCAAAAGGAACTGAAGTGTGTTCTGTAGGAACCCTTTTACATGCTGCACAGCAGGTATATCTGTTTTTTACTTCATCAGGAAAACATCAATGTGATTGAACAATGTTCCCTGCATAATGTAGATGCCTAACTGTCTGTAGATTGCCCCTTTGAATTTCTCTGGGATTCATTGCGTCTTCTGTTAGGAGGAAATTATCAACAACAAGAGGAAATCCTGTACTAGTACTGAATAGTCCTTATTTTAAAGGTACTTCCCTTCTTGTGGGAATTGTATATAATCAGAACAACACTCCATAAAACAGATGAATTATTTTAGAAGGAGACAGGTCAGCCTTTTATTTAAAAGGTCTGACGTTATTGTACATAAGAAAATCAATTGTTAGAGTGGATGACATTCTTCCACAAGCTGCCTGTGCTTCCCAAAGGTGGGGCAAAGTTTAAGGCATTGGTAACAGGAAGCCTGGGCTCCTTAGAGACTTTCATGTTTTCTGAAGCATGCAATGACAGAATGACTCTTTTTCTTCCCCAAAATAGCACCAGGAATAAGAATGATTAAACTTTACCCTGTTAACGATTGGAATAGGTAAAAATGTGAATGGTGCACATACCTGTGGGCCATCCCCAAATATCCACTAGGTTGGTGTGGGCAGGGGAAGGTGTGTTAGTCAGAGTTGTGCTGTAAATGCTGTGCAAGCAGAAAGACAAGCTCTTTTGAAGCCAAACTCTTCCAATAGGTTTGCAAGATCTTGCCCTCTGTACTTCAGCTCCAGCTGCACAGACCATTCCCACCACATAAACCAGTATGGGCTGAGCAAGGGGCAGGTACAGGTCCCCCCTGAAGCCAGGGGCTGCGCTACCACGTGTCCACAAATATGCCCTGGGATTTGGGGCACCAAATCCACCAAACACACCGGGAGATGTGATTGTAGACGTAAAGCTAAACGGTTGTCATTCCCTCACCTGTGAAATCTGTGCCTGTTTCAAAGTAGACAGTTGAAATCCCACGTTCTCCCCTCAACTAGCCATGAAGCTGTGACAGCCCTGAATGAGTAAGATACTCCATGAAAGAAACTAAAGCAAAATATGTTATGGGACCCTAGAAGCCTTTGGGTTGTTGTTGGCTCAGACAAAGTTTGTCTAAATTTTCTCTCCTGTCTGGGAGGTAAGAAGGCTCCCTCCTTCTTCATAGTGCTGACAGAGGTTTGCAGGACTCTTTACACAGCTCCCTCAGACCCAGCCTCATCCTGCCAGGAAACAGGCTGAAGGCTTATTTTCTGCCCCTGCAGCACAGCAACATCTCAGGCTGAAAGCACAGCCTCAATGGCAGGGCTGGCTGAGAGCCACAGGGGCCCAAGACTGGGAATTCCCATGGTCTGTCCCCGGGGACAAAGCAGAAAGAGTGACACATCAGGTTTCCGGGTAGAAAAATCTCTGTGTTTTTTTTTTTTTAACTGCATCAATACCCTCATAATGTGCTAGCCGGATAGTCTGACTTTATGCATTTTTTAAATAAAGAGGGAGCAATAATGAAATTATTCTTTAGCTTTCATTTTGGCTGTATACTTTTTAATGGAAAAAAAAAGGTTCAAAATCCCTTCTTACTGCCAGGTCTTCTCCTAGGAAGTGCAGCCTTCTCTCCATACTATTTTCATTGCCTTTCATGAGATAGATACCCAGTCTGTACTAAACAGTTGCTGAGAAAGCTGTGATTCAAGCTTTATATAATGCAATACTTTTAATACCAGAGTCTATTGGGAAACAGCTTGTTCAACTCAGCTATCTGCATTGCATTAACTTTTATAACCTAAAACTCACATCAGAAAGGAGATTTTTATGAGATTGCATTTGACACATCCCCAAAAATGTTCCCTTAACAACTAGGTCTGACTGACTGAAAAAGGCTAGAGAAGACTTTGCCAGGGGCTAGTGCCACCTCAGATTTAATTTTTGGCGACAGTGTCTGCTCCTCACTCATTTGTACTATTGCAACACTGCTGTTAATCCTGTAGGACAGGGAGAGAAGATGAAGATAATTTTGTACACCAAAGTTCTATGCAGCACCTAGCCTGACTTTGCTCCAAGATTGCAAAAGCTGCAGAATGAAACAGTCCAGGGGAGTGGGGAGGGCACCAGGGAGAAGTTGAGGCCCCTTCTATGTTGAAGGCTGACTCCAAAGAGGAGGTTTTTATTAATAAGCTCCCTGTCCCTGTCCCTATCCCTATCCCTGTCCCTATCCCTATCCCTAGGGCTTTTCAGTCTCAACACTACTCCATCTGCCTATTCCTAAAGCTAGGTGATATTTGCAATGTACTGAGGAGGTGGAACACTCCATTCCACGTAAGAAGTTGGGATTCGGAACCTTGAAAAGCAAATAGCTGAGCTGCTTGGCAGAAGTGTTTCAGACTGGGTTGTTTTTTTTTTTCTTCAGGACTTCTGCAGAAAGTTCTGAGTCAGTCAGAGTCAGTCAGAAAGTTCTGAATCAGCTGAGTTCTGGATTCAAAACTCAGCTGATCTTGATTTTCTGGAAGCCCCAGAGTGTGAATATTTGTTCCCATCAGCCTGAGTTACTTCCCATGTCAGAGTTTCAGAACAGGGAGCATTCAGGAAGCCTTTTTCTAGTCTCCTACAGCACTTCAGCAAATGGAAGCAAAAAAAAAAAAAAAAGAATCCAAATCCCACTTTACCCTTAACTCTAAGACTGTATTTTCCACTCCAAGGTCTCTTAACATATTCTGCTTTTCAGCAACAACTAGACCCCTTCACTACACCCTGATGAAAGGAAATCCAGCCAGCATTTGGAATGAAACAGGTTTTGTAGGCAAAATTAATACTTCCTTTAGATGTGGGGTTTTTTTGTGTTTGACTTCAAACCTCAGTATTGTATTTCTAACATGGTCTTTTGTGTATAATGTACCCAGTCTTAAATAAATTATTTGAAGCCTGTCTTCACTTATGATGTCTCAAATCATCATGTGTATGGTTTATCAGTAAGGCTGAAGGTCTTGGATTTGCTACTCAGACCCCTTCAACAGGGAGGGATAATTACTCACATATAAGGGTTATCTTCCTATGGACCAGATCTATCTAGATCTGATAAAGAGTGTGCTTAAGGGGAGAAAAATACCCATTTGAAGGCTCTGTGTGATCACGGGGGATGCACAGCTGAAGACTCTGTTGAGATGGCACAGGTTGCCATTGTGGCACTAGATCATGGTAAGGATGTGGGGAGGTTCAAGCTGAGATCCCAGTGGAAAATGTGCAGTAATAAAAATGTCTAGGCTGTGAAAATTGGCAGTTGGAGTGCAGCTTTGGGAAGAGTTAAAGGCATGAAAGGAAACTTGTTGGCACTGTGGAAAGAGGTGAGGGTTGAGAAAAGGCTCCGGTGTGAAAGCAGAGGATACTCCCCTCAATCCTCCTGATTTGCCAGAAACATCATGGTGGTTTCCAACCCTTTGTGACACATCAGTTGCTTGTACACAAGAGATAGGATCATCGTTGGTTGGGCTGAACCTTTATTCTGATTGAAGTTGCCTCTGTTCATGAAATGAATGTAATTACCTGGATGAGAAGCTGACAATAAAGCATCACTCCTTTTGCAAAAGGTGGCCCAGACCCTGAATTTCTGCAGACACAGCTGTGCTCCTACAGTCTTCACTGGGCATAAGAAGTACCATAGATTATTTTCCCCTTAACTGACTGCTTGTTTCCCTTCTGTTGCCTCTCTAGCTCTACTACTCAATACCAGGAATAGTGCTCAATATTTGTAGCACTAATAAGCAACTGGATGCTTCAGCAAAGCATTTGTGCCTACACGTGGCTCAGCTGCTTAAAATGGTCAATCTTTAACTTGGAGTGATGGCAGGGATGTATTCGAGAAATGAACAAGGAGCCCTTATAACCTTGGGCAAATGGTCCTTGCATGATGATGTCAGAGAAAAAAAAGGCAACTTGGTTGTGTTAGGACTTGTTTTGCAACCCTTTGTAAGGAGAGAAAGACAAAGTCTCCTTAGAGTGAGTAGGAAAACCCTTTTCTCGAAGATACACAAAAATAGGTCAGTTGTGTCTCTTCTCAGGGAGTGTACAGAAAACGCAGATTAGTGTCTCTGGAACAATTTTGGTTTATGCTCTGGCTTTCGCAAGAGGAGGAAGGCTGTGAGGCAGCAGAGTGATTGCCGTATTCAGTGGTGTGGCCCATGGGAGCGCAGGAGCGCCGTTTGGGGCGGGGGTGTCGGCGGCACAATAGCAATGGGGCTGTTTGGGAAACGCTTTCATACAATTTTATGAGAGAGAGAAAATAGATGCCTATAGAAATAACTTTTACAACTCAGTTGATTTAAAAGAGAATGAGAGTGCAATGAGGGTGCTTTTGTTCCAGCAAAGAACTTTATAGTGTGCATTGTGTCCTGATGTCTCTGTGGATTTCTGCAGTTTGGGGTGCAATGGGCTGACTCCCCTGGGTTTTCCTTCTTCTCCTTCTGTGGCCAGCAACTGTGTCAGGGCTCAGTTCTAACATTTATGGCATAAGGGAAAGAAGATTTCTTTCAAAAACCAAAACAAACCAAAAAACTTGTGCAGAGACTTGGCACCATGGGTAATAATTAGAAGTTTCTCCCTGCTGTCTTCAGGGGGATGAGATCACAGTTGCAGTCTGAGATTGCTGTTTCTTCCTGGAACTTGTGGGATAAAGTCTGACATGGTCAAAATGGACAAATAATGAATTCAGTGCTACTGAACACTGAGATATCCCTTACAGTAAATAATCTAGTGTCAGAAAATATCTTTCTGCTCTGGAGCTGTACTGACATTTCTGTGGAGCAAAAGCATTGCACTGCTGCAAATGCCTATTCCAGATGACAGGTAATGGTTATGCTCTGGTGAAATAGTCACTATTCATAAGTTTGAATTAAGTGTTATTAGAAAATGAGAAAATACTGAAATGCGTTGGGCACACAGAACTGTCAGAGTCCTGCAGGCTCACAGACAAGAAGACCTAAAAATAACAGCAGTTTCAGACACCACTGCAAATCCTCCCTCCTGGCCCCTGAACTTCCTTCTATATTCTCAGAGCTAACCCTGCACATCACGGGCAAGGGATGACACAGTGTGACGTTAACAACATGCTTGCCTTTATGGTGTCCAGATGAGCAGGGCAGGATCAGTGTTAGCAGGTTTTTTCCTAACAGACTTTTTTTCTGGACAACTTGTTGAAGAAGTGAGATAAGGTTCAAACCATGTAAACTACTAGTCCCAGAACCAAACCAGGTCACTTTTAAGAGGCAGTGATGCTTTGAAAAGAGAGGAAACCTGATGGCAAAGCACAGTGGTAGTGGCCAGAGGGTTTTCATCTGTGATGTCTCTCATATTGCTAAGATGCCAGAAAGAAAGCTCAGGCTTCTGGGAGGAAATGTTTGCCATCTGCTTCCCTCTGTTGACTGAGTTATTGAAGTACACTAAACTTGGGTACACTGAAGGCAGACTTTACAGACAATAAAGTGGGGTGGAAAGGCAGACAATAGGCCAGATTCCTGGCATTTGTGAGCTGCTGGAGCTGTGCTCACAATACTGCAATGGCTGAGCATTGGCCCACTTTGCTCTCAGTTTAAGCAGCCCTTTTTATATAAGACCATGGTCTCAAAATGAAAAGACATGTTTTATGTCTACAGTCTTTCAAAGGTGCATCACCTTTTTCCTGTCTAAATAATAACACATCCAGCCTAAACTTTTCTTGCATCAAGCTGTCAATGCTGCCACTTGGCCTAAAATCAGGGAGGAAAATGAAGCAGAACTACAGCTTTCTTGTTCTAATGCTGTTTTTAAAACAACAGCTTTGTATTAGTCACCACAGCTACCAAATGCGGGCAGCGGTTCAGGAGAGCTTTCCAAGAGTATTGCTTTCTGCTACTGAGATGTTGGTAAACTCACACTGGCTGTAAGACTCGGTTTCCAGTCCTTCATTGGGTGCTATGGAAATGTAGTATGCATTACAGAGAGATACTTCTATTAAACCCTAACAGCTCATTTGCACTAGAGTCAAACTGCATATAATATCTATCATCCTGTCCTGCTCTGCCTTGACCACAGAGTACACATTTCCCTCCTCTGGGAGGGGAGAAATGGCAACAATGACTCATGTTTGGCACTCATGTCGTTTGACATGAATACCATTTCCACTGGAGACTTGCAAGACCCTGGTTTGCAGTTTCTTTTGTTTTCTGACTACTTCTCTGGCACCCTCCTACGTGACATTGTGTTTGAAAATGCTGAATAGGGTTGCTCAGTTGGCATAAGATTCATACAATTTATTTTCTGCTGACAGAAGCGTGCTACTCAAAGAGGCTCCAGCTCTCCATAAAGCATCCCCCTCAAATTTGAACAGATTTATGTTTGCACTGCTTGCCTGTGATGCACTTCACAACAGCATGTCTGTGTACAGAAACAAACTTCACCCGTGGCAAAGGCACCTTTGTGGGCTTGACACAATCCTCCTCTGGGGGTACAGGTAACTTTGAGGGCTCCCCTGAGCTGGTTGGAAGAACATTGTAAGCTCTGCATTATCTTCTGAGGAGTAAGCTGAAGTGACAAATCACCTGCTGGATACTTTTTCTGAGCTCACCCTGTTCTGAGATGCTGCTGCCTGGGGCAGAGCTGAGAAATACTGTGGACCTCTTTAAGAGAGTAAATCACTTAAGCTTTTTGGCAACAAGATATGATCATCTGCCCATCTGCAGAATGTATTAGCTGGCCACCACCTGGTAGTTGTCAAAAATAGCCATGAGATCTCCTGAATGTGCCAAGGAATGCTGCTGCTCTCTCTTGGTGGCCTCTGATCAGAGGCATGAGCTGATGCTTTGCTTGGCTCTGCTCAGCAGATAGATGTTCTAGGACTCTGGTTTTAGCTGTCATCACCAGGCATCATTTGTTGTTGTCTTTACTTCAGGCCTACTCTGGTACATAACAGCTATGAGTGGATTTGCTCAAAGGTCAGCCATCTTTCAACACTAGCATGAACCAGATTCTTTCCTCATTTGAATCCTACATGGTGCTTTTCTCACTTGGAATATCCTGCTAGAATCTTAAATAAACCTAAATTATGTGGGATCACTGAGCTTTCCTACTTCTAGCAGTTTCTTATGGTTCTCTTAAAGGCTCAGGGTGATGGAACACTGGGAGCATGTAGAATTAAATCAAGTGAGCAAAAATGTTCTATTATTTACATCTTTCTCCAAAAGAGCTGATAAAGAAACTCCTCTTTGAGGCAGCTGAAAATAAACAGAAGTAATCTTTGCAATTTTCTTCACAGAAGCCTAACTACAACATACACAACTTGTCCTTGACTTTAGGTTTAGCATTTAACATGAAGGGAGAATTACACAGGATGCATGGGGCTGTCTTCCTACTTTGAGGATATGTTGGTTTGTGGCTGGGAGTTATGGTAAAACAGGCAAACTTCTGCATGCAGTTTTTTTTGCTGTCAGCATGAGCCCAGTGTTGCCTGCATCCATCACATGAGGGCTTGCTCTCAACATGCCACTGCTTAGGTACTTGGTTCAAATGTAGAGCCTGTCACTGTTTCTATGCCTCAAACCAGCCCTGCTATTCTGATGGCTTCCTTAATAGCACAACAAGGCCTGATAAACTCATGAGAGTTTTTCCTGGCAAGCAGGAAGGCAGGAAGAAGGTGGCTCAACCAGAGAGTTCATCCGTGTCAGAGAATGGAGAGATGTAGCTCCTGAGCTGAGTCACACATGAAGTCACAGGTACTTAACCAGATCACTTTTTCGTTTTTATTTTGTAGATAGCCAAGGACAGTATTTAATTTCCTGATACGGCTTTTTTTCTGTTTGCAGCCAGATAGAGGTACTGCTTGGATACATGTGATGAATGAAAGAATGGAAGGAATGTTTGCCACAGTTCCAGATCAACCACAATGTATGTCCCATTTTAGGCACAGTTATGCTGTGATATCTAGATAAAAAGAGGATATTGTTGGAAGGGTCATAGTGTGTGCATTTTCTTGTTTACTCAAGTGACTCAAGATATTTCCTTTTAGCAATAATTCACCTTTTCTAATATGGGATTTTGAAGGACCTGTTTGGTATCTGATTCAACATTTATTGACACTGTGTAATATTCATGTCCTTTACTAACCATGCAAAGATCAAATGAAGAAATACACCTCTTAACCGCTATTTAGTCTTTCTTTTTTTATGACGTTTACAGTTAGTTTTAAACTCTGTGGTTTTTAAAGTGTGATCAAAATGCAAAATTTTAAATCTAAAACTGAAGAGATTTTACTTCGAGGATGTATTTATTATGGCTGTTGTATCACCATCCATTTTTCTTAAGAATAATAGAAACTAAGATATTGTTTCACCACCAAAAATTCATTCAATATTCTCTCAGAAATGAAAACATGAATGATCAAAACCAATTAAACTCTAATGCAAACAAAAATATTTGCAGCGCTTGCTGGAGGTGTCCAGTTAAAGAATTCCATATATGTTCAGAATGCCACAGTCATTTCAGCGTAGCATAGAATAAAACAGAACAGACGATTTCAGTTGGAAGGGACCTACAGTGTTTGTGTCCTCATGATCCCTCAGGGCTGACCAAAAATTAAAGCACATTTTTAAGGGCATTGTCTAAATGCCTTTTTATATAATGACAAGCTTAGAGCATTGACCACCTCCCTATGAAGTCTGTTTCAGTTTTTGACCACCCTCCTGGTAAAGAGATGCTTCCCAATGCTCAGTCTGAGTCTCCTCGGTAATACATTCTCTTTTAAGAATCCACGAAAGTGGTCCTGGTTTAAGTAAATTATGTAAATCAGATTGTGATTAATGGGAAAGAAAGGGAAAGTAACTTATCCATAAGTAGTTTTGCAGATGCACATCTGGTTTTGAGAGGCAAAGCTAATTCTTCACAAAGTAGAACACTTCTTCAGTTTGACAAGTACTGGATTCTGTGCAATTCCTTGTGTGTGACTTAAACAGGTTTCCATAGGGCACTGTTTCAAGGAGTGCACATGAATTGATGAGGTCCAAACATCTAAAATGATGTGTTACCTTGTTATTTTTTGCTTTATTCCGTCTTCCAAATCCCAAAGAGTGACCTGCATTTGCCATGAAACACTTCTACTGGCATTTCTGTTATCTTATATTATGTGGACAAAATGCGTAACATGGGTTAAGTAAAAACATATTTTAGAAACTCTCTGCCTTTTCCTTTATGTGTTTTTCTCTACCATGGCCTCTGAGACCTCTTTTGCAAGCAAGTATTAAGCGGTAGTATTATTTGTAGTAAGGGGGGAGTGTCCTTCCTGAAATATTCAATAGCACTCAAGAAATTAATGGATTCACATTCTCTTATTCTCCTATGACTGCTGTAGCAAATGAAGCTCAGTGCCACACACAGGCTTACCCAGAGGATGAGTAGCTTGTACGGCTACCCAGGGCAGTTGTATGGGGACTTGGTTCATGAGAGAGCCACTTAACTAAGGTAGGGAGCATGTGAGTGGTCTGAACTGTGAGAAGGCAAAATTAGAGAAGCTTTAATTTCTGCTTTGAGTTGCCTTGGATTTAATAACATTTATAGGAACATTATGTGTGCTTCCAGCAACTTTCCAGAGGCAGTTTAAAATCTGTTACTGGTGGTTGAGTATTTGTAGCTTCCTGACGGCAGGACATTTTCACCAGAACCATGTACCTATCTGTCTGGCTTTGGATAACTATGTGAAAACAATTTTATGATTCCATATGGAGTTGTTGATGCTTTGTAGATTGGATTACTTTAGGGGCATATCATAGCCAGCACCTATGAAGAGGTGTAGATAATAATTTCTCCAGTAGCAAGCTGACTGGTACCCTTCCTATTGAAAGTGCCATATTTGTAATGCCATAGTGGATTCCTCATGTTTAAATTTAGTAAAATATCTGCAGTTACTGACATGGTTACCTCTGTTGATGTGAGCAGCTACCTCATGCAATGCCATGACTACCATGAATATTCATATTTTCACCCACATACCCATTTGATTTTGTCTTCCTAAAGCCTCTTGCTTTATTTATGACCATCTCTAGGCTTTTTCTCAGAAACAGCTCTCAAGATTCATGAGTCTTACCTAATTATGATAAAATTGTGATGTTTTTCTGACTCTTCTCTTGTCATTTTAGTGTATCAGATTCATAGTCTTTCTTTAAGACCAGTTGCTGAATAAAACTACAACTCTATCTACTTGCAGCTATATTTTCAGTCAGTTCTAGTCTGGCCAAGTGTAATGGAGTTAATTTCATATTCCGTTTCTGTTTGTTTTCTTTTAAGACCACTGTGAACACAGTAGTCATTTGGAGAATAATATTGTCTTCATAGTGATGCAAAGCAATATATTAAAACTTTTTCTTAGTGAGATACTATGCATTGTGCAAAAGCTTTTCTGTGCTTTCAGTTAACTATATCTTCTACTACAAGGCTAATGAGAAGAAAACAAATAATTGTTAACACCAAAATAACAAATAAATATTTAAACAGAATAAGGAGAAAGATCATCTTTTCCCATGTTACACAAACCAAGAAAGATTAAGTTTCTGTGTATAGCCATGCCAATATTCAATATCAAAATATTTGTGTTTGATTTCCACTGCTAGGAGAGAAAGTGAAATACTCCTTTCAGCAGAAATCAAGGTGCTGCTTAGAAAAAAGTATGTTTTTGTTTTAATCATTCATTTTTGTTTACACCCTAGACCTGCACATCATCCTACGCTAGGCACAGGACTTTAGAGCCGCAAAATGCAGACAGAATTCTTCAGGAAGCTAAAATACTTGGGTGATTTCTTGCTTTTGTCCTGCCCTTCATTTTATTGGAAAATAGTCTGAAATTTGATGGGGGCGGGGGGGGAAAGGAGATATATGGGCTACATCTATGTGTTCCACTCCCCTGGGAAGCAATTATCTTCAGTTCAGGCATCTCTTCCCTTTCTCTCTGGCTGGAGAATCCATAGAAGACTACAGGTAAAATGGTATCTGACTGCATGGTGGTCCCCCTGTGCTGCAGTACAGGAGAAAGGAGCAATTCCCTTTCAGTGCAGCGAAATTTTCTCCTCTAAACTCAGAAAAATCTAATTTCTTTCAGAAAGGAGAAAAATGGAAAGATAAAAAAAGCAGTCCCTTATATTTTATTGGTCCAAATAAAAGGAGGGGATTTCCCCCCAGAATTTAAACATAGAAAATATTCAAGTTTTCCATATAATCCGTGACAGTGCTCCGTGCTTGCAGCAGGAAGCTGTAGCATCCCTGGGTGAGCTGTGCTAGCAGTGAGGTGGAGCCTGTGTAGCTGTCCTTCAGCAGCCAAGTGCTTGCAAAGGACTCTGTGCAGCCAGGATCTCCTGCTGCGTCTGGGAGCACAAAACATACGATGGCACAGACACTGATGGGTGCCAACAGCCTGTGTCCCAGAAAACAACCCCAGAGCCCAAATGGCACAGCTGCAGCGGCATGCAGGCTGCCTGGTGGGAATGTGGGACTCCCCAGCCCTGCCTGGGATCTGCCAGGCACAGCAGCAGCTCTCACTAGCCAAAAGAAAGCCTGGCAACACTGTAAAGGCTGCACATTCCGGAGCTCTGGAAGATGATGTCCAGTTTTGACTTCAGCTTCGATGTGGAGAGATAATACACCTTGGATAACCATAAAAATAATGGGAAATAATAAATAAAAAGGATCTAATTTCAATGTTGTAAATTCCAGCTTGGTTTGCCGATGAGCTGTATCAAAGTTACAGAGGTGCACCCCCTAGAGAACAGAGATGCCTGCGTGCCTTCAACAACTCATCAGGAATCCTTTCATGGGAAACAAATAATGCTTCTAGAGCTTGTCCAAGCACTTGATTATTGCATAAAGCATGAGGGTAAAAATGCACTGAGAAATGCAGAAGTAGCATCATTTCTACAGTCAGCTCTAATATGGAGCCAACAGCTGGCCAGAGGACAAGCAGATAATGTCCAGCACTGATGACCTGCTGTGAGGTGGGGAGCACAGGGCACACACCCAGGCAGTGGTGTTAGTGCTGGAAAGCATCTTGAATGGGTTCAGAGTGCAGTTCCCAGGATGCCCTGGGACCCTGCTGTCCTGGTTTTGGATGGGATAGATTTAATTTTCTTCCTAGTAGCTGGTACCATGCTGTGTTTTGGGTTTAGGGTGAGAATAATGTTGATAATGCACTGATGTTTTGCTGAGCAGTGCTTATTCTAAGTCCAGGACTTTTCACCTTCTCACATCATCCCACTTCGAGAAGGCTGGGGGGCACAAAGAGGTGGGAGAGGGCAAAACTGTATCAGCTGACCCCAACTGCCCAAAGGCATATTCCTGCCTTATGACATCATGCTCAATATATAAGCTTGGGAGCTGTCTGGACATTGGTCGGTGGGTGGTGAGCAATTGTATTGTGCATCACTTTAATTGTATATTATTATTTGTATCATCATCTTTCCATTTCTGTTCCATAAAACTGTCAACCCACGAATTTTACTTCCCCCAGTTCTCTCCCCCATCCCACTGGTGGGGGGAGTAAGCCAGCTCGGGGTGCTGACCTGTGCTGTGTTTAGCCGCCTGCTGGATTAAACCATGACACCCATGCATGGATCACCTTCCCACAGGACCCCTCCTGACGTGCCAGGGATGGGGGGATGTGGTGGTTTTGATTGGCCCAAAACATCAGTAAAGTATTTTTAACATCTAGGAGAAATTTGGACCCCTCAGAAGCTGTTGTGGTAGGCCTAGGGAGGTGTCTGAGGGGTGGGGAGTGGCACAAAGATGGCTCCTGTGTGTCCTGAGTGTAAGTTCTGGAAGTTTTACATCAAGTCCAGCAGAGCCAATCTCTGATGGCTCTGAAGGTGATGGACATGCTGCCAGCCAAGTTTGGGCCAATTGGAGGTGTTGGTTACGCCTCTGTGAAAACATATTTAAGAAAAATTCAAAACAAGGCAGATGCGCACTTCTTTCACTTCTTTGTAGTTGGAGCAGGAGGAAGTGGAGGTGAAAATATGTAGAGGGAAAACAGCATAGAAATGCCAAGGTCAGTGAAGAAGGTGGGGGAGGAGGTGCC
>VZRM01009157.1:517862-533354 GCA_013397955.1 Grantiella picta | reverse complement strand
GGTGAGAGCAGGAGAACTGTCTTGAGAGAGAGAGATAAGTAGAGACAAAGAGTATTTGTAGTGGATGAATTGTAGTGATGAACAGATTTAAGAACCTGCTCTGTGGACTGAAAAAAAAATACCCCACAGTCTGCCCCTACCTGAGTTTGTTAGTTATAAAAGAGAAAAGGGAGTGAATACTATAAGTTCGTAAGAGGGAGGGGGGGAGTGAACAAAATAATGTATGAAAAGTGTATTTTCGCCTTGCATTTATCCTCCAATTCTGTTAGATAATTAAATCACTTTTTTTGCAACTTTAAGCTTAGAGCCTGTTTGCCCTTTTTCTTTTTCTGTGCGTCCTCCTACCAACCAGTGTCCTATCTCAGGTGACTCATGAGATTGGTGTGTTTTATTTTTAAGTGTTTTTTTTCCTGTAGCAAAAGAGAGAGTCGAAGTGCCTGGCGTTTAGTCAGGGTCAAACCTTGACAGGGGAGCTCAGAGCAGAAGTGGCACCAGCTTCACCCTTATTCTCCCCCAGCTTGGCTGCTGCTGCCGATTTGCTGCTGTCTCCCAGCGACAGATGTCAGCCTTCTCCTGCTCTGGATTGCCCAGAAGTCATTTTCCCTAGAGCTCTGCTGCAGGCTGTGCCTGCGTGGAGAGGCACCCAAGGCGATGCATCAGGCTGGCTGAGTCAGGCTCCCTCCAGCACTGCTAGGGTGTCCTGGGAGCACAGCACAAGGCACACTGAGCTGGCCCTTCATGGGGAAATCCAAGATCTAACAGAAACCGTTAATCTGAGCACAGACTGTGTTTTCTGAGCAAGCAGCTGTGCTGCCTCCAAACTTACCCCTGGAGGCAGAGGATGTGCACTTATCCAGTGCTGCTCCCAAGTTAATACCTGTGTCAGGAATAACATGCAATCTGTTCATGGAGAGCTGTTCATATGCCTCTGCGCTCCACCATATTTTCCATCATTTGCGAAACATCTAAAACACATTGCAGAAAAAGATGTTCCAGGAGTTGAGTTGGGTTGCTTCTGCTGCGAGCATTAACTTTTAACAGCCTGCTTGAAATCCAGTGAAAAACAGTGATGTTTTCCTGCTTCCATCCAGCACTCAGGAGAGCTGGTTCAGATTAGCTAGGAGTAGGAATCAGCCTCTATCTCCACACTAATGTAGCAGGTAATATTAATCTGTTTATTTATGGCTACCTTATCCTCTAGTTGCCTTTAAATGTCTGCCCAATGCTGTATTCTTAAGGAGATGTAGCAAAAGCAATGAATTTTTCCCAAGAAAAAGTGTTATCTTTTATGTTTTATTTAAACCCAAATCCATATTTTAGGGTCAATATTGAACATCAGTGTCCACAAAGCAGGATTTCAGGATTCTGCAGAGCTTGAAAAGCTCTTCAAAATAAAACATATCATTTGTAGCTGCCTATTAAATAATCAGAGCTTGCCATCTTCTGGTCAGAAGCAGTTGTACATGGGGATTTTTGTCAACTTTTGTGAACATGTAGAAATTATTTTCTAAACGACTTATTGGAAAACTGTATTTTAAGAGTTAATGTTTTAAAAATGCATTTTGCTAGGGTGAACCTATTTTTCAAAGTTGGCTTAAAAATCCATTGCAACTATAATAGCTGAAAGAAATTTAAGTTGTAGCTCAGCTGTTTCCTTATATCAGACTTGTCTGGGCTGTATCTGGGATAATGCCTTTCATGTCTCCATCTTCAGGAATTGCCCAGGATCTTCCTTTTCAGTGACCCCTTTGACCAAAGCCAGACTGTTACAGAAGGGACACATTTTCCAGCATTACTACCATCCAAAGGAAAGGGAGCATGGCATTATATTGTAGACTTGAAGCAGGCAAATGTTTCCCTGTAAATTATAAATTATATGCATTCCTATGGTCTTTGAATAGAAAAATGAATCTCCATGAATTTTCCCGGAGGAAAACGAAAAGATCAGATGGCATCAGATCTTCAGCATAACACTGGAATTATGAATGGCTGAAGCACAGGCATCTTACTGTACACGGAGAACCCCTAATCCATGGGGTAATCCAAGCAAACTCGTTTCTATTTCTCAGAGAGCTATGGATAACACACATACATATATATAATGCAGGCTGGATTTTAGGTTACTCTGTCTTGTGCCCTAGTTCCAAGTATTGATGTGGAGGTGGAGAAAGAGTTCAGTCTTCTTCAAGGGAGAGAGCTTCAAGGGTGACTGTGCTCTCTCCTTTGCTGGGAGATGAAAACTACCTTTCAAACGTGAGATTTGTTTCATGGTTCATTTAGCCCCCGATCTGCTGATGGTTTCTGATGCAGCTTCTCTTGCCTTTCCCTGTACCTCAGACATTGCTTTTATCATGCCCTCAGTCTTCCTTCTGAGCTGGCTGCTGTGCACTGTCTGTTGCTTTCAAGATATATTTGGAATATATTTGAAGATATAGTGAAGAAATTATCATAGTCAGGAGTGCTTCTGATGGTGGTGTTGCAATAATTGTAATTCTGGCTGCTCCATGTTCCACACAAAAGTATCAGTCCTTTTTTGGTCTTACAGCTATCTGTGGTCATGCTACTCCTGTTACAGTGGAGTTAAACCTGAAAATGTCTGGACTCAGACTCCGGATTTCTAAGCCACCATCTACCTCATATAAAGATCCAGTTAAAACTGTGCAGCAGAATGGATATTCTTCAGAGGAAATCCTTGCTATCAATCCCGGGTGTATTTAGAGATGCTTCCCCTTGTAAAATCTGACCACTGCATGGCACTATTGCACCAGCATCACTGCAGCACCAGCCCTGCGGCACGGGGAAAGTTAGCTAAAATTATCCCATTATCACCCTGGTAATATCCCTTCTGCTGAGTGAATGGATCCTCTTCCCACCACTGGAATATGCTCAGAACAGGGCATGTGCTGTAAGATGGATGTGGGGCCTGCCTCTTCCTGTGCAATCCTTGCTTCTCTCCATCAAAACCTGATGGGAGAGTTTGGTTTGGCATGAAGGGATCTGGCAAAATTTCACTGAGAAAGATGTCCATGCTGCCCCAAATGTAGTTTTTAAACCATAGGTCTGTCCTTCTGGGAGATGAGAATAGGCAACTCTGCCTGTGGGTACAGTGCTGCTGTGCATCAGTGACAAGTTTGGGGATTCTGGAGTGAAGGAACAGGCAGACATTGCTATTTGGCTATAGAATGGTTAAGATTTTGTTCCAGTCATTTAAAAAAGAAAGCAACAAAAAACCTTCCATTTGACAAGAAGCAGGATAACAAAGGGTATAAAAAGGCATTGTTTTCAATGTGGTAGAGGATTTAAACCCTACAACCAAGCCTCCTGACTTTGGAAATATTTGGGAAGTAGTAGCAGGGTCGGTCTCTTCTCCCAGGTAACAAGTGACAGTACAAGAGGAAACAGCCTAATGTTGTGCCAAAGGAGGCTCAGATTGGATATTAAGATGAAATTCTTCACAGAAAGGGGGGTTAGATATTGGAATGGGCTGCCAGGGAGGTGGTAGAGTCACCATCGCTGGATGTGTTTAAGAAAATACTGGACATAGATTTAGTGCCATGGTCTAGTTGACATGGTAGTGTTTAGTCATAGGTTGACTCTATAATTTTTCCTACTTAAATGATTCTGATTTTTCTTCACCAACAGAGTTGTCTGGCATTGGATCAGAAGTGGCTGAGTCACCATCCCTGGAGATATTTAAAACAATGTAGATGTGACACTTAGGGACATGGTTTAGTGGTGGAATTGGCAGTGCCAGGTTACTGATGCCAGGACCCAACGATATTAAAGGTCTCTTCCAACCTAAATGATTCTAGGATTCTATGACTTGGTTTGAGCATAAATTTTGTGGCTTCGGTAGGACCATGTGAAGTGTGACAGCTTTGAGTCCTTCCTGTTTGATTACTCAGGCAGTGTCCTTGTAGCAGCCTTGACATAACTGATGAGTCAACCAAGATGAGATCAAACCCTTCCCATGCCTGGAGTGGCAGGTCTTGCTCCTGCAGAGGTCACAGGCCAGAAGTGCCTCTCTAAATGTGCTGCACAGCTCTGCCTTCTTACTGAGCCATCATATATTCCAGTGAGAGGAGGAACATCTGTGTGCTGTAATGCCAGCGCTCCAGGCTCTCTCCTGTCCTGTATCAGGCTTCAGGCACCTATGGAAAATGGCCTGCAGTTCAGCAGCAGCTGCTCACAGCTCATGGCATGGACCTGAGCACCTACAGTTAATCACAGAAGAAGCCTAATTTTTTTGATCTAAAAGCCATTAGCACTTGGCTTACCACTGAATTAAAAAAGCCCTGAGATGTCTTAGCAGAAGGGTAACAATTCAAAAAGCAGGTATTTTATATTTATATTTTATTGCTTTTCAAAGGAGATCCTTTATCTGCAGCTCCACTTGAAGAGACTCATGGCAACAATACACTTTTGCTAGCACTAAAGCAAAATACAAGGAAATGTAAAGGAACTGGGGTAAAAGAAGGGAATGGCCATGCTGCAGGTATTCAGATGTTTCTTTTTGCTATTAAAGATTAAATACGCAGTGTATTTCCAAACAAGCTTTCAGAGTATAGTTATACTTTGCTAAAATGAACTGTGGACCCTCAACTGTTCAAAGACCCAAGAAAGCAGGAGCAGAACATGGGCTGTGACCTGGGGCAGCAGCGCTCACACTGTCTCATTCTTCACTTGTCTCCCCTATGCAGCCTTGGTACCTGTTGAGAAGCACTTCCCAGGCAAAGCCGAGGTCTCAGATGAAGTGAGCATGTGCTGGAGACCATCTCAGCAGGCACTTTGGGTGAGGACACCGTTGCTTGTGGGGGAAGAGGGTTGAACCCCATGGAAGTGAGACAGGCTGCCCTGCTTGGCCTCTGCACCAGAGATTTGTCCTTGGCTTTTTCTCTGAGCAATCTTAGCCAGCAAGACAAATAGAAAAAGGGCTTGAAGTAATACCAGAATTTGTTAAGTCAATGGACAGGGAAAACTGTAAGTGTCTTGCCATTGGGAAATGAAAACAGAATCCACAAGCCCTCAAATTAAGATCCTGGACCTTAAATTTAATCATAATAATGCCCTTTTTTTTTACTAGGGCTTAGAACAATACACAAACTTTGAAGGCTTGGCAATGCTGAAGTTCTTGTCTTCCAGATTCAAAGTCTGCTATCTGTCTTTTCTGCCAGGTTTAATTCTGGTGATTTTATGAGAAAGACAAATAATTTACACAAGAAAACCCAATTGCCATAACAAGTTGGAGTACTCAATTTTGTGGTATGGAGCTCACTGCACACAGAGTTGAGCTCACAGCTTTTCTCCTGGTTCAACTTGTGCTTCCTCTGCTGCTTTTTGACCACAGTTCTTTTGCTTTTTGGTTCCAAAAGAAAATAAAAAAATAAAATAAAATAAAATAAAAACCAACTGTTGCAGACCTGGAGCATAATGTCCATCTCTCTAAAAGAACAAGTAAATGATGCCACTTTCATGACTTTAAATCAGAAAACTAACCCTAGAGATAACTCTTGGTCACCTGTTCGATTTGAAATGGAGTCTGATTCAATTTTGCATCTTCGCTCTGCAGCTCAGCAGCAACACAAGGGATTTTGTTCTTCAATAAATCCCATAAATTAATATTTTCTGCTCTGAAAACCAGTGTGTTAACAACCAGAAACTTGTTGCAGTTATTGATGTAAGTACCCAGAGCTACATTATTTACTTTTCTTTCCCCAAATTCCATTTTCCCCCCCAATATTGAGTCAGACTTAAGGGGTGCCTGTACATGTGTACGTAGCTACTTCTTTTTAATAAACTCAGTGCTAGAGGTCACATTTACAGGCTCAGTTTATATGGTAATTTTCAAAAACAACCAGCCTAAATACTGGAAAATGCATAGCAGGGGTTAGTCCCATATTAGCAGCTTGGTTTATTAACAGGTCTTTTTTCAGTCTCATTTCCATGTGTTTATAACTGCATTAGGTTTACCCCTTACACAGGCACATGCCAGAGACGTAATGGAGTGAGAAAAGAAACAAGCCCTTTTTCAGTTCACAGAACCCCAATTCTTTATTAATCACATCTTGCTCACAATGACATACAGGAAAATAGCACTAATGAAGAGTAGAATATGCAGGCAGCAACCTCCAGGGGGGTAGGGACAACTTCAAAACTGCAGCTATTTTGGGGATGATGTGTTAGGTTTGGTGATACTGTACTTGGCACAAGCACCCTGTCTAGTCATTCCTCCTGCTTCAGCCCTCTTAGTCCTAGATGTCTGTCACTAGGTAGGGTTGGCTAACACTGAAGAGTAAAGGTCATGATGAATGGAAGTCAGCAGTGTCATAAAAAAAAGATAACAACTGGCTCATGAGTTCCAGGTGAAATATTCGGTAGCCTCTTGTACAATTACACATGTAATGTAGTAGCATCAGGTAAGTATCATAGATCATGGCACCTACAGATAAAGCCACTTGATGCTATCTATTAGTTGCTCCATCAATAAATTTTCAAGTGGTGAATTAAGCTCACATTACACTTATCATTTGTATGGCTGTTTGGCATCATCCAGAATTTGTCATAGTTTGATGGTTACAATGTGCCTCTCAAATTTGTCTCAAACTGATCTTGCTTGATTTCATTCTGTTGCACAGCTGTTTTTGTTGCCTCTCACCTCAAAAAGCAGAAGCAACAAACACTCCATGTGGTAACTCAACCTCAATTATACAGCAGAGTACAGAGTCCTGCTGCAAAAGTTGCATTTGAAAAACCATTTTAAGAGCCTTTTGTCTTGGACAGCTGAACGTGAAGTCACAATACCTGTGATCTAGTCACTGTTTCAAGAAAGCTTATTGATGGCAAAGCAGTCTAGGTTATTAGGCAATGACTGGTCTCTAGCACCATAGAACTACTACTGACCTCATGGTGGGTTGGAATGAGAAGTCGCAGGGAATGGAATTAGACGTGAGGTGCTTCAAATGAACAGACCCAGCAAATTCAACCGAGTGGAAATAGACAACATCAGAAGCCTGTTACAGGACATGTAAGATTATGAAATAACTTGCATAATGCAATAATTGTATTTTTTAACAAAAATGTAAGTATTTACAAAATAAGATCCAAGTTCTTTAAACATCAAGCAAATCATTCTGCAAAGAGACCGCATTGTTTTTGTTTTTATTTTTTGTTTCTTTTTTAAAGTTTTTTATTGAGTTCTTGCTTTTTACTTTTTTTTTTTTAAACCACGTCATACATTTCCCATACTGATATCGCATGATCCATAATAATATAGGCAGGGGGAGTTTACTAATGGTGGGGATGGGTCACATCCACCATTGCTGTTTTCAGCCAGACAGTTCCACCTGGAGCTCCTTGTTTCTACGGACCTCTGCAGCATGCCTCTCCTGGAAAACAACAAGAAGGGAAAAATCAAACCTTTTTCTCATTCTGCCTGCCCAGGGAGGTTCATGCTGACAACCCATTTAGGTCATGCATTTGATGTTTGTGCAAAACTTCTTTCACACCACAACCACCTTTAAAGGAAGCAACTCGGGAGAGGTGTGATCCACCAGACCAGCCAGAGGCATGTTTTGTGCTTACTTTCTACTCCCGCTCTGGAGCTCAGTCTTTTATTAGATATAGCCTTATAATCCTCAGCACCACACAGAGTTCCATTTTAAAAGGCCACACAGAGAGGTGCTGCTTGCAGCATAAAATGTCCACATGCTCACATTTGCCTTTTGAATTCCTGGATATCAAACTAAATATAGGAATTAACTGCCTGCACATTGTATGTTAGTTACTCTGTTATCTGTAGCATGTAGGAACCGTAATAAAGATCCAAGAACTTAGTTTCAATGAGATAGGTCAATCTGAACATTCCAAACATCTTATTCTGAACGCTGAAGCTACCTGCCCTCTTGATTCTTTCTCTAGCTATGATGAAGAATACTGCCTATAGCACCAACTGGACCTGTAAATCAGTCCTTGAAAGGTCCATAATACTGAATGCTAGATTTTATAAGAGACTTGTTCCTTGGGGTTCCTATTACCTACAGTATACAAAAGTTATCTCTGATTGCCACAGCCTCTAGACACCAAAAACTTGGGGCACCCACAGTTCTGTGTAACTTTGGAACGCTTGGACCCAGATATCTCACTTCTTTTTGTGTACAATAAGGATTCATTTCTGTGTTGGCAAAACTCTATTGTTAATTACTGGTTAGTACAAATGTTCCCAGGAGAGTTACTGCCATCTTCCCTCAGAAGTCTTGGATTTCATGCATATACGCCATCATATTTCTGTGGAAATGGGTTTAACAGTCTGTTAACATTAACCTGGGACAGAGAGATGCTTCAGCTGTCCTTCCCACTTCCTCTGGACCTCGAGGATGACTCATTGGCTTTTTCCTTTGTTTACATAAACTTTGGGGTATGTGCCTGCAAACAAAGCTAATGCAAAAATGTCTAGTAATCTGGGTATAGTTCTTAAGAATTATCCTGTTTGCGTAGTTACTTGTAACATCATCCTTTGGATTCT
Organism: Grantiella picta; assembly: GCA_013397955.1. Classification (NCBI taxonomy): domain Eukaryota; kingdom Metazoa; phylum Chordata; class Aves; order Passeriformes; family Meliphagidae; genus Grantiella; species Grantiella picta. Next base: position 524,833 of record VZRM01009157.1, on the reverse strand, counting down.
GTCGTTTCCTTCCTACTCTCCAAGACTTTTGTCTCCATGAAAGATGTAAAGCTGCTTATGAAGATATCATTGAAAACCTCTGAGAGCTATTTTCTTAAGCCGATTTACTAATATATTAGAAAGTTCTTTATTGAGAGAAACAAGTGATCATTCATGCAGAATGAGTGAATTTTTTTCTTAACACTTCTAAATCTTTATTTGCATGTTTCTTTGTCTTGTGTGGAAGGGTTTTTTGGAGGAGGGCACACTTTGTCCTGCATGTGGGTTTTGTGATTCCCTGTTTCCTCTGGCTGTACCAAAGATCTCCACAGGAATATTTACTCTCTTCCTTGCAAGACTTGTGGAAGGACAGACCTCTTTTGCTGTATATGAAAGATTTTCTTCCCCATAATGTTTCATCTTTCTCCTCTGAGAAACCAATAGGGCAATTGTTTGATTTGATCTGTGACTTTTCCTAGAAGCTGAAATCTAAACACAAGTGACCTTTCATTTGTTCACAGCACTTCTTAAAAACTAAAAAATCAACCTTTCTTTAGTGATAGTCCAGCAAAAGGCCATGAGGATTAAGGAGCATCTCAGCCTCTGCTATGAGGAAAGGCTCAGAGAGCTGAGACTGCTCAGTTTGGAGGAGGATCAGGGGGATCTTACAAATGTCTAGAAATACCTGAATGAAGGGAACAGTGTCAGGATTTTTTCAGTGGTGCCCAGTGCCAGGACTAGGGGCAATGGGCAAAACCTAAACCCCAGGAGGTTGCCCCTGAACATCAGGGAGCACTTTTTCCTTATGAGGTGACTGAGCACTGGCACAGGTTGCCCAGGTTGGAATTGGAGTTTTCACCCCTGGAGATATTAAATAGTCACCTGGATGTGGTCCTAGACAACTGGCTCTAGGTGGCCCTGCTTGAGACTGAGGTTTGGACCGGATGATGTCCACAGGGCCCTTCCAACCTCAACCATCCTGTAATTGTGTGACTGTAGCACTTCAGCCTTTCTCCAAAGTGAGTGGTGGTTTAAACAGGCATCAGGGGCTCTGACTTAAAAATGACTCAGGTTATCACCTGAGATAAGGACTATGCACAACCTCTCTGCAAAATGCTGATTAGATTTTCCTCTCTAGTCTAAGGTGAAGAGTGATGGTGTGGTTACCTTCTCTTGGAGGCGTTCAATAAGAGCAGCTAAATTAGCTTCACGGTTTTCTTTGATCTGTTCCATTTTCAGTATCAGCTTTTCCTCTGCCATTTTGCTGAAGTTATTGTTCTCCTCCAAAGCTTTTTGAAGCACTTCTCGCTCATGTTCTCTCTTCTCTGCCAGATGTTTCAGCACCTGGGCCTCCTGGGACTGGAAACAAACAGAGAGACATGCAGCTGAAATGAAACACTCATGTGGAGCAGAGCATGTTGCCATGTTACCATGGAGCAAGGCATGTTGCCGTAGGGCAACAGTTCCCTGAGTTTGGAAACTGTGTAAAGTTTGCTGCTTTTTCTTGGAAAGATCACTTTGTACCTAAACCAGATTAGCCTCAGTAACATGGCTCAGCCCTGGCTAAATGTGGGGCACATGCCTAAGGCAGCAGCAGAGAAATGTCTGAAGCACTTCCGTTAACAAGAAATGGTGTTGTGTTCTGCCCTGGGTCATTGAGATTACTGCAGTGGTTGCTCAGCCTCTGGCAGCTGCAGGCTTTTATCTATAGGCCTTTTTTCTTTAGAGATAGGGACCTGGGGTTGAAGAAATGTACAGAGTTAAAAGGGAGATTACCAGAGAGATTGCACCATGCAGGACAGGTGCAATTTTCACCCATGTTGGACTCTTCTTTAATGTGCTTGAATATTTAATAATAGGCTTGGAAGTTTATAGTCATGAAAGACAGACAGCATCAATTCAAACAATGTTCTTTTCCCATTACACTTATGTTTGGATCCATCTCACTGATTAGGAGGGGGAAAAAAGGATTTTATTGTGTAGAAAATAACAAAAATTTTTACTTAAAAGTTTGTAGTTTGCAAGGAAGATGAAAACTGCGAGTAGGAGTTAAACAGATGTGGTCTATGCTCAATAGTGTGTTCTTCTTCATAAACTCACAGCTCAGAAGCATAAGCTTTGTTATTTATTTTAAATCAAATTGCTAGCAGGAAACCACTAATCCCAGGAAAGAAGCCAAAAAACTTGTAGCATTGGGCCCATTCTCCAGGCAAGTCTAGTTGGAAAGACAGTTATTTGGAAATAATAAACAATATCATACAATTTTGGATAAAATAAATGAGAGGGGGCATGAGAAGCAAACTGAAAACAGAGAATGAAATATGGCTCTAGGAGGCTAAATGTGTATTTCAATGCTGATCACAAAGCCCTGTTGGCATTGTTATCCATAAAAACGAGTTAGTTTAAGGCCTAAATGAAGGGCTTTAACCATTAATTACAATTAGTGATAATGAAACCCATTAAATTCTATCCTATGCCTTTAAATGGACTGAAAAAGGCTACAATTCTTTTATATGAACAAGATCCAGCTAGGAGAAAACAAATATTTTAATGAAGGTAAGATATACATAAAGGCAAATGAACTGATGAGGCAAATTAAGCAGATTGTAGAAAAGGCTGCAAAGGCCAGGCAGAACATCTTGCAGCAAGATGTTGGAGCAATATATATCTGGCTCTGAAAGGCTGTAATGGCTTGCTTGAGACCATAGGAGAGAACTTCCATCCATCCTGACCCATTAATGCATTTCACCTCTGGCCTGGCTGCAGGTACAGGCTCATTTCTCAAATGTGTCTCTGGAGCACTTCTTGGTGGGAATGGTCTCCTGAAAAGGCTGGTACCTCCCAGAGGCTCTTCCCTCCATTACAGCATATGCTGAACGGGGTAATAGAGCAAGCATCTTTCATATCTTTGACTCTGTTGTGCCAGATGAAAGATGTTGCAAATGGGAACAAAGCCCCCCAGACAGATGAAGCAAAAAGCAGAGGGAGTTTCACTGGTGGAGTATGGAAGGAGGATGAGCCAAAGATAAGAAAAGCTGAGAATTTTGTAAATAATTCTGTAGAGCAATTTAAAAAATCATAAAACCCCCATGAGTTTAATAAAAAAATAAAAAATTTTAATAATAATATAATAAAAGTAGGTTATTTTGAAGCAAAATATTTTATTTCAGATACTTAGCATTTAATTGTTAACTGTAGGATATCTCAAAATGTAAAACAGTTACTTTAAAAGATTTTATGCAATGTAAAACTGAAATAATTAAGCATTTTCATCTTGCTTTCCCACTTGTGGACCAGCCTGAATGTCCCAGTTTGACCAGTGCTTGTGAAGTTATTGTGCATTTTCTGTTTAATTTACTACTCGATGGCAATCTCTTGTCTACTTTTAGAAAAGGTATAATTGTTAAATTTTGTTTGCTGATATGAATCTTGCGAACACTTTGCTTAAATTATCTAAAAGTAATGGAAAATCTGAGAACCTATTTCTGTTCCTGTTGGGAGTTTGAATAGAAAAGACACTACTAAGCTAATTGCAGCATCCTTTCTCATGAAATCTTTAAAGAGTGACTTGATCATTTGAAAGCCCAGTATTAGGTGGTGTTTAAATATGCATATATGATGTGTTATAAAATCAGACCTCTCCAGATTTGGAAAACAGACATTTTCAAGGACATAACGATACACTAATGAAAAGTAAGATTTGGACTATGCACATAAGAAGCACTTTTTAAAAGAACATTGGCTTTTCATGGAGGTAGCAAAACGCCTTTGAGACTTTGGGGCACTTGCCCATTTTTCAGGATTTGTTTTCTTCCATTCAAACCCTTTACCTTCTAGAACTACTTTTTATCATAAATCCTGGAGAACAGTAAAAATTACAGTTTCATATCAAAGTACACACATTTCTGGACGGCTAAGCTGGGAGACAATACATTCAAAAGTAAATTGTCCACTAATTCATGATAATGAAGAAAATCCTTATACTCTAATTCAGTATTTACTGGATGCAAATTGTGTTGGCACCAGTAAGAGACTGCTTGAAAGCTGAACCAGGCCTCAGGAACTGACTGTAAACCCCTAATGCGATTTTCCTTTAGAATATGCCTTAAATGGCATATTGTGAGTAATTTTTGAGTGAGGAAAATCACCCGTACCCAGGACTGGTTCGAAATAAAGGAACCTCCCCTCCCTGCCACAAAACATCCACAGGGTAGAGTCTCATTTAGACTGATGTCTCTTCTCTAATGGTGTTGTATCCCGGCTGTCAGTCTGCCGGTTTCCCTGGTGTTCAGACCGTTCTGAAATCCTCTTATGACAATTTTGGAAGGCGGCTAGTATGTGTTTTTACTGGATTGTCAAATGATTTTCTGTTTCCAACCCATTTGGCAGAAGAACTTGGCCACCCTGTCTGTTCAAAGTCTCCTACACATCCAGAAATGGGTAAATGAATGACCATAGATACCCAGGGGAGCTGGGATTAATAGACTCCCTTTGTTGGTTGTCTTGGCTTTTAAATGGCTGTGTTTGGACTCACACAGTTCAACAGTGATGCAGGATTCCAACATACATATGAAGTTTTTATTTCAAGTTTATTTTCAACGCAGTTTGAAATGCTGGAAAGGGTACTTTCAAATCTTTGATAGTCTATGTTCTACCACAGCTGTAAACTGCTTATGGTAATTGTTTCTTATACAGCTGTGGTGAGAAAATCAAAGAAAGAAGAAAGGCTGTAAATGGGCTGAAAGATAAAGAGGACTAATAAGGAGAGAAAAATATGACATGGTGGAGAAAGACAAAAGCAGTACTCAAGGGGGAATATTCAGAAGACTTCTGTAATATAACAAGGCATAACCAATGCAGCTCCAGCTGCAATATCTAATGTTATATCACAGAGTCAAAGAATCATGTCACATCTTCCACTAAACCAGGCTGTGCAATGCCCCAGCCAACCTGATCTTGGGTGCTTCAAGGGATGGGGCACCCACAGCTTCTCTGAGCAATGTGTGTCACTGCCTCACCACCCACACAGTAAAGAACTTTCTCCTAACATCTAATCTAAATCTCCCCTCTTTTAGTTTAAAACCACTCTTCCTTGTTCTATCACTATCTGCCCTTGGAAAAAAATCACTCTCCCTCCATTTGCTCCTAGAAACATTCTGCTGTGCTAAAAATGCAGGCAAACTCCTGTCATGTTCATGTCATATTTTTAAAAGATCATGTGCATCTTCAGTTTTCAGAGATGAGTGGTTCAAAAGGAAATCCATATCTGTTACCTAGCTGGCCAGAGACAGATGCAGACTACTAAACAGTGACTTCGTGAGCAAAACTAGTTATGGGAAATGGCTTTGAAGATACAGTGCTTAATTATTACTCACAGGAGGAAAATTCTCCTTATCTGAGTAAGAGGTGCTGTATTTTCTCACATCTATCTATCTATCTATCTTTGTTTGACAGATATATCCAAATATTGAAGTAATTGATATGGAGATAAAAGTAATTCTTTATTACTCTTAAGCAAGAAATGGGTTCAGACAACTGCTTTTAAGATGGGAATTTCAGCTTGAATGCATTCAACCTCAGACACCCTTAGTCACTAGGATGTCTGAAAAACACTACCAGTCATGAGAGCTCCTCTTTTGCAACACATTTGTTCACTGACTATTTTTTTTTACAATGCAGTTGCTCAGAAGAAGGTGCAATAATGATGGTATTCCTCAATATACTGTGTATTTAAGAGATACTATTAATGGAGCAGATTGTGAAGACAAGAGTAAAGGCTCCTACTGCAATGTAAATGCCAAGGTGAAGCCTTGGTATGGTGACTTGAAGTACTGATGTTTTCAGGGAAGGAACAGAGGCTGGGATTTTTCCATGTAAAAGCATGGGATTAGACTTAAATTAGACTTCCCTCAGAAATACCCATTTAGTAGGAGAGTCAGAGACATCTGAGCTGTAAGTATGCGTGAAATTCTACTTCTCGTGAAGCTAGATGATGAAAAACTTTGCCTAAATTTAGATGAGGATTTCTTTATTTGATTTATTTTTTGCAGTCTGTCGAATAATCTTTGGGATGTGGAGTAGAACAAAAAAGAGCCCAACCATGTTGTGATTCAAGAAAACTCACTTTCTCAACTGGCACAAAATTGCTGCTTTCATGGTTGTGACCTTCTCCACAGAAGCACAGCCAAGGGGCAGCAGCAATAGAAAGGGAGATCAGTAGGTGGGCAAGACAGGAGACATATGTCTCAAGAACTGCCTACCCTCATTCCCATCCTTCTCACCTAAAAATTTGGTGGGAAAGGGGAGAGGGAATGAGATGGAAGAAGAAAGCTCCACTTTTGACAGGGAAGGTGCACATGCCTTCTCTGCCTCTCACCTTGTGGGACAGTTTTGTATGTTCCTTGCAACATCCAGGTGGGAACATTTGTCCCCCAGCTCTGCCACCTTCCCTGCCTTGGGACAGTGAGCCCAGCCCAGGCCAGGCTGCATGGCAGGCTTGTCTTGTGGCATTTCATCGTAATGGCATGCAAAACTCATGAAGCTGTAAGTCTATATCCAGCTGCATGCAAGTTAAAAAATATGACTGTTTTCCGGCATTCTTTGTCACACTAAGCTCTTGGGATCCAATTTCATCCCAATACAAAGCCATTGAAAGGATTTAATTACATAGAGTTTCTCTCCTATAATCCAAAATCTAGTAGAAATGCACATCCCTTTAGTGTTTCATTTTTATGCAAGTAAGTAAACTGAGCACAGGCAATAAAAATATATAATTTGACATATGCCCCTTGAAGTCTGTGCACCAAGAATAACAACAGCTGAACATTCAAGGCCAATGGGTAAAAATTGATAAATGTTAAATATTCTGTAAGAAAAACTTCTGCTGCATACAATGTCACAGTGCTCTAATTTCCTAAGTGAGAAGGATGAAAAGATCTTCCTGATTATCCACCAAAGCAGGAAAATATAGCACACATATGCAAAAAAAAAAA
>VZRM01009157.1:491373-517840 GCA_013397955.1 Grantiella picta | reverse complement strand
AAAAAAAAAAAAAAGGGATAATAATGACATGCTGTAAAGAGGATTCTATAAATGGAAAGGACAAATCTGTAACTAGCCCAAATGGGCCTTGCTGTGTAATGCAAAAAAAAAAAAAAGCCTCAGGTGAAACTCTCTGAGAGTATGAGGTCATGAGAGGTAGAGAAAAAGAGGGAGAAAAGGAATGAGCAGTCCTGTAAAAGCTTACAAGGAGATAAACAAGAATGATAAACTAGAAAAAGCATAAGCAGGAGACTGCTGAAGTGCATGTATTGCTCTAGATGTTTTCATGAGTTTGAAGATTTATTAATGAGCACTGCCTAATTAATAGAGCAGAACCTAATTCCTAAGCAGTGTAAAATTAATTAGTGATTTTTTTCCCAAAAAAGCAGTTCTCATCCATTAGTTTTACTTGATTTTAATTAGAACTGTGCTGGAAGGACATGATCTAGAATGGCCATGCAAGACAGCTTTGTATATGGATTGAAAAGAATGATAATAACTGCCATGCTGCCTGTCGGGAAATGTCTGCCTGGTTTTTGTAGCACCAGAAAGTGGAGGAAGATGCTTAGGGAAACCTGATGAACTTCAGCAAATCTGTCTAGCTTTCATCAGTCAGCACCTTCCATATTTTCTGAGTCACAAGTTCTGTTTATATAATAATTTCCTACAAGGTAGCACTCTATCAGATTTGCTATTATCCTTTTGAACTAAATAATATTTTAATAACCTCTAAACAGTCTGTGATAACAAATGCACGTTGAATAAACAATACATGAAAAATGACTCCTTTTTGAGATTGCTGTCTGATGGTTTTCTTGAGTGTTTTCGTCCCCTTTAGATTGTGTGAAATAGAATATAATTGTTCCTATTCATCTTCTCATTACCATTCATGACTTTGTAGACTTCTATCTTATCTTTCATCTGTTGTCTCTTTCCAGGCTGAAAAGTGGACTGTTTAATTTATGTTCTTATGGAAGATTTTCTGTTCCTCTAATTGCTTTTTTATCCTTCTCTTCACTATGCTTTTTTTTTTTTTTTAAGGACAAAAATGAAGTCAGTATTTGAGATGTGAGAACACCAGGGATTTAAGAGTGATGTAAAGAAGCATTTTGCTCTGGTCTTTGTTCCTTTCCCGGCAATTTCTGCTGCAATGATAATGTGGAGGATCTTGTCTATTAAAATAACTCAGTTATATGTTCATTCAAAATGAATATAGTACCAAGGGGAAGAAATGGCAGGTGTCTGTATTGCTATCGCTGATTACTATTCTCTTGCACAATGAGTTTTTCTGTAGGAAGAAATGAACAGTAATGAAATCAATGAAATGAAATCTCTGAAACATTAAATTTGTATTTTCCACCAAGTATGTGCATAATATCAGGCTTTTTAATTGCTGCCATTTCATTCTTTGTCTGTATCTTTCCTTGAGCATTTGTACTCAGCACAGAGGAACTTAACAGATTGAGTTTTTGGGGAATATCAGAACTTGGGTGTGTGAGAGCTCATCCTTCTCAGCAGGTGCTAGTGCAAATGCAAATTCCTTTCATATACAGTCATGTCCTCATACTGAAATGAATACTCTGGCAGAAATATTTCTTTGAAAGAAGCAATAGTGCTAATGAGTGTGTACTAGAACAACAGTCTTTGTTAGCAAGCCAGCAAAAAAGGCAAAATTAGCAACACTGCAGTTCTAATCTAGATTAATTTTTCCAATTAGTGAGGTCCAGCATAGTCAGGTTTCACTGCAAATTGAAACTGAGTGCCAGGTTTTAAAGACCTGTCAGTAATCCAGGTCTACTGACTTCAGCAGACACATATCAAACCATACACCAGTCTAATCATTCCCTTGGGGTTCTTGGCAGTGACCCTGATCTGGTTTGACAGGAGTGAAAGAGAATGGAGTTGCTTTTCCTGGACCTGATCCATGTGCTATCTGTGGAATAGATGCTGTCTATGAAATTCTGTGTACTTTTTTGATGATATAGGGAAAAGTTCTGTTAGCATCAGTTTTAGCAACAAATCACATTGTTTAAAAGATGAATAAAATGCTTAGAGACATATAAGCTTCTTTCATTTTCAGAAAACCTCTACCAGGGACTCCATGAGCAGGTGGAAGGGGTTTCTAATGCCTATTTAACTGTTCAAGCTGATATGTCACAAAATAACATTGGTCTCCTGGGTGAAGGACACAGAAATTCCCAAGCTCCTAAAGCTTCTGTGGCTCTCCTTTTGTGTGACAGCAAAAAGAAACATAAATTAACCAGGACAATATATCATCAATCTTGATTTTTCTGTGGTCATTGGAGCCAGTCGTGACTTTCCTGAAATGGTGCAAAAGAGCGTAAGTGCTGTGCCTACATAAGACACTGATAATTTTCAGAGTGGCAATTCAGGCTGGCTATGGTGAGTGTCTCATTGCCATCCTCCGACTTATCTGATCTCGAGTTTGTCTTTATCTCTTTGAAAAAAAGAAAAAAAGAAAAAGCAATCTGATTTAGCTCTGACTTAGAGAAAAGGAAGACCTCTTTAACACATCAGTGATGATGAAAGCCAAATAAACAGTTAATGTGTACTTTCAGCTGCCTGTGTGCCAGCCTTTGTGCCAACCTTTGTGAAAAAGGTGTACCAACTCTGCCAAATGCTAGGTGACAATCTTAGTGATTATGAATGAAACAGGCCTTTACCATTATGGGTAGGATCATAATGAGGGGAAGATTTAGTCTGTGGAAAACCCTACAAGGCCAATTTCCATCACCACTGAAACTGCTAGAAACGTCTCTTAGTAGCTGTGCTACGCTAGTGTCTTCATTCAAGTGTGTTTGAATTATCCCAAACTCACTCTATTCAGGGCTCGTGTTCTGCTATATTATAAATAAGACATTTTAGCTGCCTCGTGCAGACCTTGTGAAAAATTCCCATGGATACTTTGAGGAGTCAAGACCTTGTAGCTCAGAGAGCATCTGCTTGAATTGCAGATCCATCTCTTAAACTCAGACACAAGAATTGCACTGGTTTTGGGCAACTATTACAGATGCCCTGAATAAACCATTTAGTTACATTCACACAGTTAGCAAGCACATTTGAGCCCACTTGGCCCTGTCTGAATTGATCTCCATTATGTGATGTGTATTTCCCCAGCGTTGAAACCAGTGAGTTTTGTTTGCAAGCTGCTGGAAGAATATGAACTAATTCATTTCTATAAACATGTTGATGATTTTTGTCCATGCAGGCTACCATGAGTCAGTGATGGCAATGGAAAACACACAAATGGACAGGAAACTTGATTGCTATTCTGCACACTAAATCATGTCTAATTACTAGCATTTTTTTTTTTTTAAGGAAAATACCTTTCTCCTCTCTTCTGCAGCCTCCAGCTTTTTCTGGATCTCCTCAAGAGAGAGCTCTTTCTTCTTTGGAGAAGCTAAAGTTCGTGGTGCTTCTGAGACTGGAGATGGCGGCTTTAGGATCAGTTCAAAGGCCTGGCCTGAGGCACGTTTGTTGATTTGTTTCACTTCCATGTCTGCACAATAAGGTAGGAAATTATAAGTCCTTCAATACACCAACAGTATTGAGGAGAGAAGCAGCACTGATATCAGAGTAGGATCAGAAGCACAGACAAATGATTTAGCAAATTTGCCTTGGGCATTTTAAATGCAATGGCAGAATATGGGCTGAAAACTGTTCTTGGGAGTACATTCCATTTTATCTGTAATAGCTTAATTATACCTTAATCTCATAAAGATAAAAAATTACAGCAATTTTGGAAGCTTACTGGGGTTCTATGCCATTTCACACCCCCTGCAAGCAGTGCCCAAGCTGATTAATTTTTTAAGAATGCTTTCATCTTTTCTTCATTTCCTTGGGAATTATGTCAGCTATGAGGAGCTGTAATTCTCAAACGGGGGGTAGGGAAAGAACAGCTCAGTACGAGAGGCCTAACTTTAAAAGTTTAGTTAGTTGCTATTGGGAGCAATACCCAGCATCATGGGTAATGCACAATCCATAGAAAGTAATAGAAAGCCCAAACCAGCAATTAAATTGTTAAATCAGCAAAATATTCACTGACATCATGGCCTAGGAGGTGAACGGAGTCGTTTCCCAGAACTAGCACATTTTCTGACCTGCAGGATGATTTCCAGTAAACATCACTCACCATCATATTTATAGATGTTCATGTTGCGAGGTTCCGGGTAAAAACAGGAGCAGATCAGCGAGAGCATGGACAGCTCCTTCATCTTTTCCTTGTAAGCTGAAAGGAGAGATCTTGTTAGCATGCTTCACTCCTCCTTAGTGAAGCTCTAGCTGAGATGAGTGTCTGGGGATCAGAAAACATACTCCATCACCCACCTGACAGATTTCTCTAGATTATTTACTTTCAGCTATTTCATCTCAACACTGAGCCTTTATCAAACCACAAATGAGATGCTCAGAACTGCAGAGATGACTTCTGGTCCTCTACATGACCTCAGCCTTGGGCATAATGCAGGCAGTCCTCTACGGTTTATAGAAAGTGAATCTGGCTACCAGGAAATGCATTTAGCATTGGAAGAGTGCCGTGACTCCACTCTCTCCTGGCAGGTGAAGAGACATGAAGCTCTTACAATTTCTCTGACGTATCCAAATGCAATTGAGAACAGCTCTGAAAAGCTGGCCATATATTGCCATAGGCAGATGCTAAAGACATTATCTTACAAATGAAAATGTCACCCAGAAAATTAAAACCAGAAATGAGGATACATTTATCAAATCCTTTGCATAATGTCCTTAATATGCTTAACTACCTGAAATAAAGCTTTTCCTTCCCCACTTACTGGCCAAAATATGTTGCTTTCACACTCAGATCTCACGTGTATCAGCTGATGCAATTAATACCCTTGTAATTTACCTTTAGGGTGTTATCTTTGCTGACTTTGTCATGCCTATAGGCCCCAGTCATGAACTGAGGAGGCACTGGTCTAAAAATGGTGATATCAACACCCAATCATAATGCAGTGTTCTGTGTTCACCCTTTCTAACTGCTTGTAAGTAAGAAAACAGTCTAGTACTTAGTCACTTGGCAAGTCAATGACAGAGCTTGGACTAGAGCTGGCTCCCCTGGGTCCTGGGGCAATACCCTGCCCGCTGCCCACACTCCATAAGGCACAGATGTTGTGGCAGAGCACTTCAAAATTCATCTTGACACAAACAAATCATCGCTCTTATCACTACCATATCCAGAGGCAGACACTCACTTGCTGCCAGCATGTGAAAACATGGCTTAAAATACAAGTGTGACTGAAAGTATTGTACTTAACAGATTAGACCAAATTAACTCTTGTTGTTGCCAAAGGAAAATCTGACAGTCTTTTGATCTTCAGACTGTGGATATAAATGAAATTCTCATTCAGCCTTTCTTGTGGATGCTCTTCTTGTTTTTGATTTTGCTTATCCTACTCAGAAAGAGCCCTGAGATTGATGTGGGCTTGAGAGCCTCTGGGTGCTGCTCATTATGGTGGCATTTGAATGATCCATAGTTCAAGAAGAAATTTCTAGCCAGTAAAGTATTAGTTAACTTTATTAAGCTTTGCACAAGCTCTAATCTTATATGCCTCTAATCTTATACCTTGAATAACTCACCTAAATGAGATATAGCTTTTCAGAAACCATTGATAAAAAACAGCATCTGAGGTCAAGAGTGTAGGGAAGAGTTTGCTTTCTGTGAACTTAGGCTGTGAAGGAAGCTCGGTCTTGACAAGATTTTGGTTTGAAACTTAAGTACCAACTTGCAAAGAATAACACAAAAATCTGAAGAGAAGAATCATGTCCAAATAATGTCTGTTGAATTATGAATAATGATAAACATAATGAATTGCTCACTTAGGCCTCCATCCAACAAGCACACAGATGTGGTTTTCCAGATTTTCCTTTGAGGAGGGCTTGCCCAACCAGCTGCCCATACCACTGGAATTGCATCCTTCCCAGCAGCAAGGCTGTGGAGTGGGTGCACATCAAACCCTGGCAGGTTGCTAAACATAAAGAAAATGGACACTGGGTTATGTGTTAAAGACATGGCCATTGATGATACAAACTGAATCTTGTACAAGATCTGCTGGATCACTGCTAAAATGTATACCTTGAAATATCTTTGTGGAAAAAAGCATACCAAGCACCATCCTAGGAATCTCGCCTTTTGGGGCCTTTGTTAATATTTTTTATCTTTGCTTGAGATTGAATATGTTTTGCTTCCTAACAGCATTTAAAATGATTAGAGAAAGGTGTTTGTTTTCCCAGCTTGCCATCTGCAAAACACAGCAGGAGAAAGACAAGAACATGCTCAGCTCTCTTTCCGTCAGTGCAATAGCTGCACTGGAAGCACGCTGGCAATATTATTGTCTTATTTCATTCTGGCCACTGACAGACTTAGGATGATTTTCCATTCTTTACAAGAATTACATTTTCCTTTTTTGTGGTATTTAGTCTCCACTTGCCCTAAAGAGTCCTTAAACCACAGCTGGAACTTGGCTTGAATACTCACAGAATTTCTGGAGGCTTCTGCAACCCTGGGAACCAAGCAACCTGCCATGGTGGCAAACACTGATTTTCCTGTTGTAGTCTTAAGGGCTGAGGGTGTCAAAGAACCTGAAGAGGCACACACCTCCTCTGGTGTCCAGCATCAACATCATGATGACATGTCCCCCTTGATCAGGCTCAGCACCAAGCTGAGCCCTGCTTTGTTCAGCTCTCCTTTCCCTAAACATTTGCTTAAAATACAGTAAAAAAGCTGAAAGCAATAATGTTAGCCCAGTTGCTGGTCTGATTAAAGTGGCTGGCCCATGTCACACAGGTTAGACAGGGACATAACTGTACTTTCCCAAATCCTAGTGTTTTAGCCATGGAAGCCTGTTATCTCAAAAAGAAACAGTTTTTCTATTAAGAAAGCAACACACATAGACCAGACAACCAACAGCAGACCATTTGTGCAACCTGCACAGGACCCCTTGTGTAACCTGAAATAGGCACAAAAATTACCTGCCTCAGAGTGGAGCTTTTCGAAACACTTGAAGACATGCAGTGATTGCAACAAAGTTTATTTTCCAAATGTGTTTCCACTGGCTTGCTAATTATGTACTTCCTTGTGCAGTCATGTAGGCTACATATCATTCCATTAACTGTGCAAGTTAAATGAAGGAGAGTAAATGATGGCAATAGCAATACTACAAAAGCTTTGATAGGGAAATTGCTAGGAAAGAACAGTGTTGACAAAAGATGGCAACAGAATTTTTTTACTTATATGCAGCAAGATCTAAATGTTTATATGCATTAAGAATACTGATTTTTGCTTAAAACCAGAAGAGAATTCAGTATTAACATTTCTTGTAGTTTTGCTGTGAATATACTAGTATTGATTGGTCTTCTTAAATTCTAAAACTGTGTGATCATCCCAGAACCTCATCTATTTTTTAAAAATAAAGTCCTCAGATTGCAGAGAAAGCCTTAGAAATACTATCAAATGCTCCTAAAAGCTTTGACAGCTTCAGAGAAGAATTAACTCAGATGGATTTGAAACTCAAGAATGCATGATTTTTTTTCTGAACAAGTCCCAAATGTACCTTAATGTTTTTGTTTTAGGACAGCTTCACCCTTTTCTCAAACTTCTGGCATTATTTTCTGGCATTTTAGAAATTGTGAAACTATTCGTTGTGTTGAGTGAAAATCCATGGTCTTCCTTTGTGGGCTCTCCTTGCTGGTCCTTGCTGGTACTTGCTGGTCCCCCTTCAGGGGCCTTTTAAGGGCTTCAGTTCAACAACTGCAATGAGCAAGAAGAGAAGGACAGCAGGACGGGATCTCTGGAGGGAAAAAATTCTATGGATTTCGTGCCCATGTTGTATAATTTCAGGGACCTTTTCTTCAGGCTAGTCTGGTCCCATGGTCTGAACAACCATTAGAGTCTGGCGCATAGCAGATATACTTCCAATACAAATCTTCCAGCTTTCAAACCTATCAACAAAACCAGTGTGTGCTCCAAGATCACTCTCATGTGTCAACCAAAGCAGGGTCAGCTGGGGGGTTTTGATGATCCTCTTTGAAAATGCTCTACTGATCTCAAATGATATGTTTATTCAGATACATCCTATATTCGTTTGCTAATGATGGAAAAGTAGTCCGTTGCCAGTCCTGCAGCTCACTTGCCCAATAAATGGAGCTACTAAGGCAGAGCACTATGGCTGCCATTAGAAACCAGCAACCACTTATTTACTGCTGGAAGAAATAGGAAGGTTAAGGAAAGCACTGCTAAACCCTTCCTGTCAGTTCTCATCTATTATCCAATAGCTAAAAGGAATTTTTTACAGTTTACACTGTAAAATGAAAATCTGTCCTGACTGACAGGCCATGGGCAATTTGGGTCACACTTTGTTCCTTGGCAAAGCACAGCTCAGACAGATTGCTGTGTCACAGCAGAGACCATTATTCATAAGCAAGACTATTTTTAACACATGAAGGGAGAGAGAAAAGTGTAAATGTTACTTATAATTAACATCTGGTGAACGCAAATATGTTGATTTCTTTTGCCTTACTGAATCCAGTCCACATATAAGAAGTATTATATACATATATTAATATGCATACATACTAATCACATACATTAATATGTATATATTACATATATTAATGTATAATGTTACTTTATTTTGACATTTCAAGTACCACTTGCCAACCAGTTCTTGAAGTTCTGCACACCTGGAAGGAAAAGGAAACTGGCACATTTCCCATGGTCAAAACATGCAACCCATAACACCGCTCAGCCCTGTGCCCCCTTGCCAGGAAGCTGTGTGACAGTTACCTTTCTGAGACTGAACTGAGATCCTGCTTAGTTTTCTCCTCTGGAAGAGATTGAAGTATTAAGATGTAAGATTAAGCATGAAACACAGGTTGAGAAGACCTATCACACCTGTCCTTTACATGGATTTCTGATGGTTGTTATTGACAATGCAGTTTGTTGCAAATGACATTTTGTTAATACTCCCCCTGAGGTGCTAGAGCTTTTGGTTTGTAAAGACAATGCTTTAAGTCATATAATTTGTGAACACCAACAGCCACACTCTGTTGGCCAGTAATTTTAATTTTTTTCTTTAATAATCCATTTTAGTAATGTGCTGCATCCTCTTCTGCCAAACAAGATGATGCTGTATAAACACAACTGTGTTGTTTCACCATAGCTGGTAAGGTACTTCAAGAAAGCTACTTGATGAATGCTGCTAAAGTGGTGGGCTAGTACTGGAACAAGCACATGGGACTACGAGAATTAAAACTCAAGATGGGGCACAAGTAATGTGGATTCTAGGTAGTTTTTGGCATGTCTGAGATCTATGAGGCTGGGATTCACTTTAATTAATGCTGGCCATTATTTAAGACAGGTACTTTGCAGAAATCATGAAAGCTTACTTTTTAGTCAGGGGAGAGATAAGCACTATCAGAGAGTGATGAACTGAGTCTTTGAGTGCAAGGCCTTGCATACCACTTCCACAGCATAAGGATCTGCTTGGGAAACCCATCCCATGGAATACACAAGAAGCTGTTTGCCTACAGAAAGACTGTCCAGTAATGGTTTTCTTGAACCAATGGTGCAGAGATAAAAATGCATTCAAACATGCAGACTGGAGAGTGGCACAAGTTTGCCCCTAAATGTCCAACATAACCTATCACTGATCATGACTATGGCTTTTTGGACTACTTCATGTACCACGTCTGTGAATTTTACTTACTGTGTGTGGTTAGAGTCAAATGTTTTCGTTCACTTTCTGATGTCAGAATGTTAAGATTTAAAGTTACTATTTTGTATTATTCCAATGAATGTAATTTTCACTGCTGAAACAATAGGAAGACCCGTTTACTGAACCATGATTATTACAGTCATCTGTGACATGAGTTAACGGGACTTCTTTGTTGAGATAAAGCAAGCCCATTTCCAAAATGAGATTTTGATGTAAGGGATTTTTTGAATTTGAAAAAACAACTCTGTCACGGTTACTCAAAGCAAACACTGATGCAGATGCTTTGTCATAGTCACATTGTGCTTTCTATTCACTGAAATGAAAGCACTCACATTTCCTTCTAGTGTGAAAGGAATACAGCAGATATGTCTGTTCGGAGCCTGTTGGTACACTTGGGGCCCCCACAGCCTCACCACACTGCATGCTGGTGGAAACGTGGGAAGAAAGCCATGTGTTGGCTTCTTCTTCAGCTCTGCAAAAACTGCTCCATACCACTCTTTTCTGAGCCACCCCTTTGCAGAGCCAATGCATCATGTCAGCATGAGGAAGCCCTTGGCAGTTCAGTTCCAAAAGTCCTTTGGGACTGAGGGAAGGCAAAGGAGCCAGTACTAATAAAGATGACTCTGGCCCCCCTGAAATTCATTTGAACTTAAAAGAACTTCAGTCAAGGTGAAAACAGAAATTCCTGAGAATTTTTACTTCACAAGGGGAAAAGAAAACCTTTTTAAAGTCTGCTTTGCCTTTACAAGGCATCCCCTCCCCATAGTTCCCTCTGTACTTTCACATCCCATCTGCCTTCCTCCAGTTTTCTTCCCATAGAGATTTCTCTGTAGGAAGGATGGAAGTTACTAAAACAGATTTTGAAAACAATGGGAAGGATGAAGAGTGAGGAAAGAACTTAAAGGCTACAGTAGTCTTAAGACAGGCTTGTTTCCTGCTGGTTAACTGAACATAACTGTTTAATTTATGGGCAGAGAGAAGTTCAAACCCTGTTCTTCAGATGATTTGGCAGGATGCTGATGTCTAAGATGCTGAACTTACACCTACCTTCATAAGAGGCCACCAGAGACACATAGTTTCTGACTATCATGTAAGTCTGAAAGTCATGCAAACACCAAAAGTTTGAAATTTTTTAAGACAGCCCCAGCCAGGAGCCATTCTGCTATCTGCTATCTCCTGTATTCACTGGAAGCAAAAAAAGACTCTGGAAAATTCAGCAGTGGGATGATGAGAACCAAAGTAATTTTCCTGAATGCGTACTGGATGAAGAAAGTGAATAGACTGCAACAGCAAGACCAGGAGGAAATAATCTTCCTTATTTGGCTCACCTTACCTGCTTGAGAACTTTTGTTGTTACATAACTGCACATGAGGCAAATGGTTTCTTTTGATTGGCATTGTAGCAAGCTTGGCTCTTACAGAAAAATCTGTTTTACTTTTAGCTTAGCACTCCTGTTATAGTAGTAGTAAGGATTCTTCATGTATCATTCTGGGTTTGAGTCTATCACTAATTTTCCTGTTCTTAGGAAAAACCCCTATACCCTGATCTATCACTTAGAGTCTTACATTAATGATTTAAGAAACAAAACCTTGAGCTCTAAAGTTTTTGAATGGGTGGATTTGTCTCCCATGATTTAATGCTCACGATACGTAATGTATTTCCTTCAAGTTTTATGCCTGAAGAGTTGTGACATAGCCTTTCACCAGGACACAAAGCCATTAAACTCTTTTATACTTCTGAGACAGGTTACATGCAAAATGGCTTGAAAAGCCAGGTATTTCACTCCAAAGTTTTTATTAACATGGCTTTGAAGATCCCTCCTGGTAAATACCACTGAACCAGGACCTCAATCTTCATGCTGGCTAAAAAGCAATGTTTTCAGGAGTCCTGATGCTCATATCTGAAGGCCAGGGAAGCAGAAGGCTTTTCAGAGACTCTCCTCAACACAACCACTCCAGCCTTGCTGTATACAGGTTATCTTGTTTCGGCATTCCTGGGACTGGGGCTACCAGCTGTACTAGCCTTCAATAACATAAGCCTTGTGGAGTTTGCTTCAGGACTTCCCTGCAGTAGGACAATTCCAGACTGCTGGTCCTTCCCTCAGAAGTGGACATGTGGTGCTCAGGAGCTCCCTGAGCTGAGCTGTTTCCTGGGTACAAAGCTGTGGTGCTTGTCTTGGTTCTGGGGCCATGCTGGTGGCTGAAGCACCAGCAAAGGACTTGTAAAGGAGCTGGAACTTCTTCAGTGTCTTGCTAAGGGTGGGGTGGGGAGAACTGAGTTACAAATTGGAAGCCCTTAAGCCTGCAAGCAGCTCACTTTTCCTCAACAGAAGGCTTAAGCCACCACAGCAGCAGTGTGTCTACAGCTTTGTACTGAACTGAGCATTGGTGGGAAGTGAAATTTTGAGTCCTTGTGTTGAGCATTCCAATCTCGTCTGGTGCCAGAAGCAGAGAACCCAGCAGAACACACAGAACTAGGTATCAGGGATGGCTGCTACCTCCCAGACTGCTCTTAAAGGTCATCTCATCATCACATTGTGGGAGCATGTGGGGGCCCAGCTGAGATCTGCGCTACTTTCTGTACAAATGTGTCAGATGCAAACACCCAATGTCAAAGAGCTTATGGTGTGAGAAAGACAGGCAAGGGATGCTGGGAAAAAAATGACCCAGAAGTGAAAAAAAATTGCCTCAGGTCAAAGACCTGCTCTGTAGGAAAGCTTCTTGGGGAACAGAGCTCTCCTGAATTCTGCATAAGTGACACCTCTGCTGGCACAGGCTGCCTCTTTGCCAGTGCTGCAGGCAATACGGGTGCTGGCTGGTGAAACAGCCCCTTGAGGGAGGATGCAAATCAAATATGATGAAATAGAACAGCAATGGTTTAGTCATGCAGCCTACTATGATCAAACAGCATCTTCCCAAGGTATGAATCATGCTACAGCTTCTGTTCCAGCACAGTAAGACTGGGTTACTAGAGCAGGGTGTGAGAGAACTGGCTGCCAGTATTACTTTTATTTTTCTGAATCTCACTGTCAGCCATGTGTGTTTGGAACAGTGGCATTTATTCAGTTTTTCCTGGTGATGTCTTCAGAGGCTTCCACTGACTTAAGTTTGCATCCCCTTTATGAGCATATGTAGGCTTGACAAACCCTTCCTGGTCATGCATCCCCCACTGACACTTGACACTAATGTAACTTTATTCCATGTCATCTGTTTTTTATCATACTTGGAGACTAATGACATAATCTTGCATATTGCCAGTTTTTGCAATGGAAATAGGAGTTCTGCTACTGTTCCATTGCATCTGGACACAGCAGATCCTTTCTGGATTTCTACCTGATATTACATTATGAAATCCCTCCCCTCATCTCCATACTGAGATTACACTCAAATTGTTCTTACTGAGCTTCTCCAGAAAGAAAATTTTAGCAGATGTTTTGAAAGCCATTGACACAGCATCAGGGAAATGAATGGCCCAAAAAGGTTCAGGAAAAGCAAGCAGTTAAGAAAGAAGGGGGGAGGAATCCAACTTTCTCTGTTTTCATCATTCAACTTTTGTGGAGCACCTCAACCAAGGGAAGAGAGATGGATTGCTACAGTGACAGTTTCCACTAACAGACAGGCTGATTCTTGCAATTTTTCTGGGTCAGATATGCAAATGGTTTAAATAGAACTGTATATCTGATATAAAATATGACATTTTTAGAACTCATATAGGGTTTGTAAACAGAACTTTCATTAACTTGTGCCATTCCAAAGTGCAGATATCTTTAATGTTTTTTAGTATTTTCAAAATTGTTCTTTGAACTGGTGAAGGCCAAAATATTTGTTAGGTGTAACTTGAGGCTCAGAAAACAAGAAGCAAAATAAATTGCAATGTGCTTCCCCCCCTTTTTTTCTCAAGACAAAACAAAAAAGAAAAGTAAAAAAAAAGAAACAGGGCAATCATCTAAGTAGAAATTTGCATTTGTGTGATATGATATAAATGCAATTATGATTTCTTGTAGGGTTGGACTCTCAATCTTTGCATTCCAGTAATTAATTGCATTCCTTGCTTGTTGAGTCATCACACTGAGTGCAAAACCTATTGCAATTATTTTCACACCATAAATATCAGGAGAATCCATTTAAGAGAAAATATGCTGCTGTGAGGGCTGTAGATATTATCCCTCAAAACTAATAATTTAATAAAGACTAGCAAACCCATTTTATGGGGTCTGAATATCAAACACATAGAATAATTTATTAGTTAGTTTATATATATGTATATACATAAAAAAGGATATATGTGTATATCTATATACACACATACATATGTAAGGCTTTATTTGTGTACGTTTATTGGTTGATTTTGCACAATTCCCCTGTGTTTAATGTACTTAACCCAAAGCCAAATATGTGTAACTGCATCTTTATGCTACACAATCATTCTTACTGGCTGCCATGACTACCGACTAAATGTCAAAATGCAAAAGACAATGAAAGGAGGCAGTCTGGAAAATCTAATTTACTTCTGGGTTTTGAATGGAATTTTAATTTTGTGGCACATTTTAAAATAAGAATGTCTCATCAGTTTAAATAAAGGCATTAGTTTGCTTTCTGTACACAATTGCAAATGACATATGTAAGTAGATTACTTACAAAGGAAGAATTCCTATCCTTGCAATAATACAATGCCACACACATTATAATTGTGTTAATTAACAATAGTATTTTAAATTTGAATGACAGAACAAAACAAGCTCCTAGTAAAAAACTTCTGAGTTTCCATATAAAACAGTTTGTCTGTCTGTCGACATAACTCATAATTGTGGAAGATTTTGCTTTAAACACAAGGAGATGTGATAATGGAAACTGTATTACTCTGATGCTTTACACTATATGACTTAATTCCCTTTTTTCATAATGAAGACTTTATAAATGTAAATGTTTTTATACAATTTTAAGTCTGCTCAATGGGATATATGTGGGAGCAAGGGGCTGTATTTAATTACAAGATATTACAAAGGACTAAATCTTTGGGTTTAGAGAAATGTAGTCCCTAATTTAAGATAGCCTTCCTATGTAGGAAGCTTATCAAAAGCATCTTTATCTTTGGAGAAATCCTTTGATTCAAAAATAATACCTTTAGGTTTTGAAGGACTTTGAAAGCACTGCACAGAGTAAGGAAAGATGACAACAACTCCCTCATCAAC
Organism: Grantiella picta; assembly: GCA_013397955.1. Taxonomy (NCBI): domain Eukaryota; kingdom Metazoa; phylum Chordata; class Aves; order Passeriformes; family Meliphagidae; genus Grantiella; species Grantiella picta. Next base: position 502,897 of record VZRM01009157.1, on the reverse strand, counting down.
CTTGTTGATACAAAGCAGATTCTGTAAAACTCATCTTCTCACTTGGTGTTATCTGCTAACAAGTGGGCAGCAGAATGACGAGGAGAAGTATTTTTGGCAGGTCACCAAATCTAGAAACTGGGGCTAGTGTGAAAATCTATTTTCACACCATTGAAAGACATAGGATAATTTTCTGTTAGTCTTCTCCACAGTCCAAAATAGGTACAAATGCCCAAGTGAGGTTTTTGACGATGGGTTCCGAAACCCATAACTGTCAATGCTGAAGGATGAAGTGTAAGAACCAAAATAGGAATGGATACTGGGGAAGTCAGTTTTTAAAAAAATAAATTTTCAGAAATAAATTCAACATGTGTATGTTGGCTCCAAAAGTCTCACAAGGAAGAGTTTGGTGGTGGGTGGTTTTTTTTTTTTTGTTTTTTTTTTTTGCTTGTTTTTTGTTAGTTCAATCTTTCTTTTAAATGGTCCAGGTTTGGAAGACAGAGAAAGGAAGCAGATGTGTGAATCAGCAGGAGGATTTGGATTCACTATTGGTTGAAGACGTTTTGTGCTGTGGAGCTGCACCTGAGGTGCTACATCCAGTCTTGGGTCCCCCAGTTAAAGAGGGACGTGGAGGAACAGGCGAAGGTCCTGTGGAGGGCTACTGGGAAGGTGAGGGATTATTGGGCAAAGAGGTGTCTTAAGGGAGACTATAGTAGGAAAGATTAATGAAATGACACAATCAAACTCTTCCAGATGACACACATCTGTCACTCTGTGGCTTTCAGGTTTCTTTATGTGATCTTTACCTAAACAATCTGTGCAGTCATTACTACTAATTACCAGATTTGTACTTCTACTGTTGTATGCATGACTGTTGTATGCATGACTCTATGCATATATGCAAACATTTGATTGCCTCCATAATGAAAATAATGATACCTCTCAATGGCATATTGCTAAAATCTATCATGGTTGGACATAGATTATAAATATTATTGAGCACCCTAACCAGAAGATGTACAAAATTAATGAGAAAAAAAAGAAAGATAAGGAATGACAGCCTCTTCTTGGAAACCAGGCTGATGGTGCAAATAAATTAGTATATTATTCAGAATTGATTAAATTGGCTGAGAGGGAACATTTGCTGGTGGGATACTTTTATTATGATTGATGCCACAATAAAAATAGAACAAGAACCACTGGTCACAGTGAAGTGACCTGTGCTTTAAGTAGTTTTGATCAGATTTGCATAATAGAAGCACTCTGATTTTTGAAGATGTAAAATTATTGCATAAATGTCTACGCTATAACAATTTATATGGACCTTTGGGAATGTGACTGCTCCCAATTAAGTCTTTCATGACCCACCTCTCTTTTTCCTCTTTCTCTTCTCCTTCCCACTTTTACAATGTTTTTCAATTTAGTGGGTTTTTTCCTATCCCAAAACATTACTGAAAATTTCTAGAGTACATTTTCTCTGTCAGTCTATCTCTCTCTGCAGATATCCATCCCTCTCCTGTCTTTCTATTTTTCTGCAATACTGCCCTCCACTAAGAAAAAAATCTTGATGAATTCAGAGATGATGCTCTGCTACTAAATTAACCACATGAGGAGCTGATCCCTGCAGAGATGCTCCACTGATTTTTGGTGTAAGGGTGTTTGTCTCGTTTAGAATAAAAAAAAGGATCTTGCAATAGCAAAATTTTCAGGGCACTGTGCTCCAGCATCAACAATCTGTCATTAATGGCAAATCAGAACTTCTTTGTTGTTTAGCCTGTCCTTTATAACAGATGTATCAAACTTCCAGAACTGGATTGTCCATCAAATTTTTAATATGCTCTAAAAGTAGCAGGAGCTAGATATATCAAAATGTCAACTTATAACAGCCTGTTCTGTCTCTTTCATTATATGATCAAGTTATTTTTCCAGAATTTAAAAAGAAGTTTATTTTCCTGCATAATTAAATTCTCCTTTTTTTTAAGCGTAGCTGGCTCTTACATGATTTTTTAAAATTATAGAAATGTTTCCCCCCAAGCTGATGCTTTTGGAGATATAAAGGGGAAAAAATAGGTTCATCCAATGTAAATCAACAGGAGTCTACTACACCTATAAATTTCCACTGGTTTAGGATCTAATTCTAGCAAGACTGGTGTTCCTGGGCTTTGCACATCTTAGCCACCTAAACGTGCAACCACAGTCACTCATTGCTGTTTAACATCTTGTGTCATTTTATTTCTTCCATGGCATTAGAAAATACGTCCTTCCATTGAACATCACGTTATTAAACTACAATTTGGTCTACAGTTTTCTTGGCTGGAAGGCTGCCTCTTGCTGAATTTTGGAGAAGCTTTTAGCTAAAACCATATCGCTATTTCTGTGAAGATGACTAGGAAAAAATACATGCATGTGGTAAACTAAACAAGTGCTTATTTTATTTGTTTGAAAGGTTCTAGTGCTTTGTGCCAGGAAATCATTCTTAATTTGAAAAATCTGTCCAGGCCTGGGTGTGGAGTAAGTCAAGTGAAGTATTAGATTTCAGGCTTCAGCCATGTCTGAGAGATACAAATCCAAGCTTAGCAGCCAGTTTCTCTCAAGCCGCTGTGTACTGGACAGGACTGATTGCACATAGGCTGAGAGTGATGCTGTGGACCTGAGGAGCACTGGAAATTGGGAAAAAAAAGAGGAAACAACTACCCTGTGGTCTCAATTCTTCCCCTTCTGGCCTCACAGAAGTGTGAAGGGCTACAACAATGAAGTGGCTGTATGAAGAAATGAGAGTTGAATCTGCATCGTGGAAGAAATTGCCAAGAGCAGCCAAATTAAAAAAAAAAAAAAAAAGGAAAATCAAGCAGGTAAAGTCAGTCAGGGAATAGAGTGATTGAAACTGGATCAAGAATGAGGGTCACTCTTGACTGACTGGATAATGAAACTTGGTTGAGAAAATCAGGGAAAGGGTACCAAGGAAATGGACTGAGACTGGCAATCAGTAGGTGGTGGGGATGGAGTAGATGGGAAACTGATTAGGATGGCAGATTGTTCACAAGAACAATCTCAAATAGAAATCTTCCTACCTGCTATCTCATACTTTCACCTACATGCAAATAACATTGAAAGACTATAGAAATATTAAAGTCACAGATCAGGGACAGACTGTGGTCCATCTGATATAATATTCTGCTTTCAGGATACTTTTTCTTAATGTTGTTTTAATCTTGGAAATTCTATTTATATAACTACATAGAAATGTACTAAATACAATTTTGCAAACTTCATGTTGTAGATTACCTCTACTTGCTAATCTAAATCCTTGCTTTTGCTGCATGGGTTCAGTACTTGTTCCTATTATTGCAGTTTTTTACCCTTGACAGACCTGTTCACATCTTTGTGCTGAAACCAGGATGTCAGCAGAGCTAGAACAGCACTGGGAAACTATGCAAACTGGTAATTACAATTTTGCAGAGGACTTGAAAGTACCTCTGTCATGTTTAATCCTGTTTTTCAGGCTTCTCACATGAAGGTGAAGTACTTTACACTGATAATCAAACACAGTATGGTTCTCTAAGTAAGATATTTCCTTCTTAATGTTTCACGGCAAATAAAAAAAGTGAATGCATTTCAAAACAGAGTAGCTTGAATCGTCAATGCAGCTTAAGATAAATGCCTTACTATTACTTTTCTTAAGAAGTCATTATTGATATTTTACTTGGAAAATGATGATATTTAGGCTTAGAACATCATTTCCCAGCAAGAAGTTATTTGCCTTGAGAACAAGTGGTTTGTTGATAAATATTAAACATTTAGGTTATTAAATCAGGAATTAGTTTTCATTCCTACCAACAGCATATAATACTGAAACCTCTCTAACTGCAGTCTTGACAGCATAAAAAATATCTAAGCATATAGAAAAGATATTAACTTAGAAATAGCTTTTTGTATTATATATACATAAAATTGAATAAACCCTGGTACCTGGAGACAAAGAATGTATATAAACACGACTTGAGTGACATTAGTTGCTCTTTCTTTTCACATGAATGAAGAAAGCAACAAATATATCAAAATAGTTAATAGACTAATAAAATGAGTTACGGAAGTGAATTTCTCTTCCAAAAATGTCTTTGAAAAATTACAGAGATGGGTTCATGCATTTGTTTTAAGTTAAAAGATTTCCTAGGTACATGCAACATTTCTTACAGTTCCATTCAGGTAACTGGAGGATTTGTAGTACAAAAATACTAGTAAACCAAAAAATGTAATTTTTGCTACACTTCCATAGGGCAATGTTGTTAAAATTTTTTTGTGCATCTTTGACATGGCTGTGGTCTCTCTCTTCTTTTGAAAAAGAAAAAAAACTGATAATATTAGTCACTCCAGGGAGCTCTGCCAATGAAATGACATCAAGAGTCATCCTAGTGGAAACCAGAGGATAAATTTGAACATGTATATATATTAGAAATCTTTATCCCAAAGGACAATTTTTGTTTTCAGTAATTTTGAAAGGATCAAAAATAGCATCAAGATCAAAAGTTATAGCTACTTAGTGACTAGTGAATATATTTAAATGTAAAAACATTAAGCATTAAAAGGTACTTCAAGTAGCTTCAGGTAGAGTATACCTTAGCTTAGGGTAAATTCTCAATTTGCAGAACTCTATGCCCATCAGCAGTATAGAGACACATCATTATTTTTCTTTACCTAGGAAATTCCCTAAGGATTACAAAAAACTACCTCGATAGTACAGAATGCTAATGCAACTTTAGTGGGTAACTTGCTCTGTTTCCTAATCTGATCAGTATGGATTTTGGCAACTTCTATAGCATCAGAGTGTAGTTACACATTTACATAGGGTATGGAACATAACCTCACATCCCAGCTCTGAGGTAAGTACCCAAGATTATCCCCATCTTAACGAGGAGAAAGCCAGGTCATAAAATGATTACCCTACAAATTCAATAAAGAATCTAGGTGCCTAAAATGATGCTTAAGAAAAACTCAGGCTAAATAAAAAATTTGGATACTAGAAATTCCTGCACAGATGTGGAGAGGTAACGAAAATGCAGAAAAACCACAGCTTGTGCTCTTCAAATTGGTGTGCATTGAATGGTGCTAGATTTTGGACGAGCAAGGATGCCTCAGACTTGAAATGTTTAATCCCCCAACATTGGGAATTGCATATTCTTCCTGCTCACAAACAGTCCTCTGAGGAAATCCATCTGGCCTGTTTCCTGGGAGCATGGGGCACACGTAGGTAGCACAGGGTTCTTCAGAAACAGAGAAGCAGTCACAGTTTTCTATTAAAATGCAGCTGAGGAGAAACACTGCTGGCTGTCTTACTCTTTCCTTTTGGAACAACTGTCTACAGTGACACCTTTGACAGGGAAATTCCAGAGCTGGGGTCAAACTCTCAGAATGAGGAAATTCAAGCCAAGGGGTCCTAACTGCCACACAAAGAAACTCAAGTTCTATTTTCTGCTCCCTCAGCTGTTTCTATTTTGCCATATCAAGCAAAATCCAGCAGTGCTCGGGGGATCCCCAGTTCCTAGGTGTAGCTCATCCTCCCCCCTGTGTGCTCTCTTGTCCTCTCTCTAGCATGATGCTCTCCCCATGGGAGAGTGGAAAGAAGACAGCGCTCAGTGGCTCTGGTATTCTGTGGGGAGGGAGGACACACAGGGACAAAGGCCACCACATCCCAGCAGTGCATTTGGAGGCCAACCACCAGCTGTTTGGTTCAGGAGCAGGAGTGCATCCATTGCCACCTCTTTTTCTCCTCCCACCACAATGGAAGAGACCAAACCAGGGCTTCTCTGTGGCTGTGGGTGGAGTGCCCAAGGGACAGCTGAAGTCTCACCTTTCCTCCCTGCATTTTCCTCTGGGTCACTGAATTATGAGTACATTCACTCCGGGCAGACCTTGACCACAGCCAGGGGTGCTGACCTCTCTCCATGTGCTGTGCAGCTACAGTCAGGCTTGTCTCTCACCACAGGTGCCTTAGAGCTTTACTAACTCCATCCTCAGTCATCTCTCTAAACTAAACCACCTGCTTGGGACCAAATTGGTGAAAAACTCCTAACAATCAATCCTGTTTTACGATAGCGTGTGTGAAGGATCACAACTTCTCCACACAATAACTGCCAACACAGATAGATTTTGTGTATTAGCATGAATGCATAAAGCATAATTTATTTATGAACTACTTGGATTTGACAGCTATACTTTAAAAAAATAATTATAAATACATTCAGCAAAGCCTAGTGTTTTGTGCAGATGCTGTGCACTAGTTGAACTGTACATCCTGGCAGAAATAGCTTAAATTTACTTAATTAGTTAAATTATGTATTAGCAGACAGGAAAAAGAAAAACGTAAGAGGAAGAGAAAATGAAATAATTTTGGATCAGCTTTGTATGCTGGTATTTCTCAGACACACAATGTTGTAAGAATTTAGTTCCCAGGAGCCAGCATTTCTGCATCAGTAAAATTTTTTAATCAGCCTGCAGGTCCACGTGGATTGAGGTCTCCAAAGTGATTTTTGTCTGTTTTTGAAAAGTGCTGAGCAACTAGACGAATAGGTACCATCTGAACTGCAGTCATGGGTACCCAGCACCTTGCAGGATTGAGATATAAGTCCCAGGTAGAATTGCAGGCTGGCATTCACTGTGGGGACTCACACTTCCAAGTGGGGTAACAGTACTTTTAAACTGAAAGAAACTGAAAGAAAACCAACAACACCTTAGACTGTATCCATACAATAGCGTGAGATTTTTGTGTAGCCTAGAAAAAATTGTGAATAGCAGCCCTTCCTCCAAATCAGCTGCCAGCCTCTGTGTGCCCATGGGCTAAAGGCCAGCTGATTGTGCTGAAGCCAGTAGCTGTACTCCATTGGCTCCAGTGAGGCAAGACTCATTTGCAAAGCTGGCTCAGCTATCATCCATTTTATGGATAATGCTGAAGAAGACACGTTCTCTGCACCTGAGGATGGCAACGTTTTTTCTTTCTAATGGTGACTTGTAAGGAGAGCTGACAGCAGATTTTTTGAAGGCAGTTACTGCAGAGGCAAGCAAGCACTTCATGCTGTTAACATTTGCTCCTCCTCTTGGGCAGAACTACTCAGAGTGCCAGGATAAAGGGTTTTGAAGCCTGATAAGTTAAAAGACAAATTTGCACTCTCTCTCTCCAGCCTGTGAGAGGACTTGCTAGAGGACTTCGTTTCCAGTGGTGGTGTTGCTCACTGGTCACAGGGCCAGATGCTACCTCCAGTCCCTTATGTTCAGCTTTTTTGCTGTATTAGCTTCAGCAAAGTTTTTAGTGAGTTAATATTCCAACTATATCAGTTATTTGGTGTGACACCATTTTTGGATGCCTACTTTAAGACTCCTAGGGCTTGTCATTTTTCAGGAGTGCTGAACATCTCTTCGTTTCTTTTGACTGTGAATTAATAAGGTAGTTAAATCAGACCTACATGACAATGCTGCACAGGTCAAGTATTGCCCAGATCGATCTGTCATGGGAACCTTCTGATCTCTGTGTTTTAGACTACAAAATAATGCTGACTTCTCACTGCAAGCAATTAGGAGAATTAATTAGTTAATATTGTACAGTCTTTGAAGGCTAAAACACTGTGTAAATATATTGCTGGATGTGAGTGCCTCATCTCTCTTCTGTAATGAGGTGGGGTTTTTTTTTTGTTAATGCTATTAATTTGAAAATGGAGAATTCTTTTCTAAAGAGATGAATATAAATGTCACCTGAAATAAACCTAACCATAAGTTAGATTATACAATATATATAATATAAAATAGGTGTGCAAAATGTGATCTAGAGAAATGGACTATTGTAGTACAAATACCAATAAAAATAATAAAAAAATTCGAGGTTTAAATAATAAATTAAAGAATATTCAAATTCACAAAATCAATGTGAAGGCATTACAGGAATACATTATTAAACATGGAAGTCTTTAGTCTAACTAGAGCTTATGTCGGGACAAAGAGGTGATGGTGATGGAGGTGGAGTTGAGAGAACATTTTGGAAGTGTTCAAGCTGCTGAATTTTATTTTTATTTCCTCAGTCTGTTATGGGATATCTTCCATAAGAAAATGGAATAAATGATGTTCCATCCTCCTGCCTGTACACCTCACAGGGTAAGAAAAAAACTGCTATGAGGCAATAGAAATCCTTAGCCATATGGACTGTTTTTAAAATTAATTCTCAATAGCAGGAAGAGTAACCTAGTCTTTAAAAATCAGGAAAAGAATATGAATAGATGAATAGGCGTCAACCTCAGTTCTTTAGGGAATTGTACTTGACAACAATTTTATATTATCTCACAAAAAATAAACTGAAATGTTATCACTTCAGTTTCATTATCATATCAAAATGATATCAGGAAAAGTTTTTTTCACCCAGAGGGTGGTTGGGCACTGGAACAAGTGCCCAAAGAAATGGTCACAGCAGCAGGCCCTGACAGGGTTCAAGAAATGTTTGGACAAATGCTCTCAGGCACATGGTGTGACTCTTGGGGATGGTCATGTGCAGGGCCAGGAGCTGGACTCAATGATCCTTGTGTGTTCCTTCCAACTCAGCTGATGCTGTGATTTCTTCTGCTAGATCTTGTAAAAATTTGGAATAGTGATATCTCAGTCAAATCACATTTCTGCTAACATTATGAAACAGTATTTTCTGATTCTTGCCTATATTAATTCTTCTCTTAATTTCCTATTTATCTATACAGATACGTAACTTTCTGACAGTTGAAAATAATTCAGAGCTGATGTGTATTGATTTATTTATAAAAAAGGATGGTTAAAACCTTCAGCTAGAAACTGAGTAATATGGAAGGAAGTGTGTTCGGTCCAAATTTAGCCTGGCATTTAGCCATATGTTGTTTAATTTGAAGTTTGTCATTGCCATTGATGTCCAAATGACTACTCAAGTGCAATTTTTGAAGACCAAACAATTGTTTAAGTGTAGTGGCAGATCAGAGGCAGAATGCTTACCCCTTCGCAGTAAAAAAAGCCTACTTATAATAATTGAACCAGTTAAACTCAACAACCATACATTTATTTATGACCCCATGTGTATTTTTACATACCAGATAATAATGTAGTAGTCCATTAATCGAAAAACTTAGCAGTGGCTTTGCATCCATCAAGCTGAGATTTGAGATCTGTGATTTTAACTAAAATGCAAATGAAAAAGTAGAAGCGCAACTCTAAAGCACTTCTACAATAGTCAGTCTTACTGAGCTACATGAAAGAGGCAGCATGGGGCTGCCTGAATTCCTGTATCCTCATAATCCCAACCACGTATCACCTCACAGTGGCTCTGACCGTCTCAAAAGGAATTAAAATTAAAACACTTCCTTTGCACACTATTAACACATATGCCATATATTTCTGTCAAACAACTTGCAGGACTTAGATGTTCTGTATGATGGTCATCTGAAGATGTTTGAATAATAAATATTCTTTAAATAAAACACCACAACAAAACAATGAAATAATGATTTCAAGCACTTTTTTAGTTCCAGTGGCATCACAGACTGCTTCACCCTCACATTGCCATCCATGTACCTACCCTAAGCAAGTTTATCAAACCAGATAAACTGTAGTGGCCCTACCTGCAAAGGCTCTGATTTATGTAGCACACACCCTGTTTGCATGGGAGCTTAAGGTATGAAGGAGTCCCTCTATCCGATACAGATTTCACGTGGAAGATGGTGTCAGGGGGATGATGATGTTTAAAAGCCCCCAGAATTTTTGTACAGTTGTGCTACATGGAATTTCATAATAAGACACACTTAAAGAAACCCCAAACAAAGATGTGTGTGTGACATGCATCATTCATATACTATGTAAACTAAACAGAAAGAAGAATCTAGGGGGTATTCAGAGCATAATGATCTCCAGAAATTCTTGCAGCTGTTGAAATTCCTATGCAAGTAAAAGGAGCTTTCCTTGAAAACCTTTTATTTTACACAACCTAGTGGAAAATGAGGCTTAATTTTGCTTTCTATGGCAGAATATAAACATAGGCTTATTCAAGGTATTTAGTATCTGCCTATCCTGAGTTATGTGAAGAGTTCTGTCCAAAGCCAGTAGGACTATTCACGTGTTCAGACACCTGCTTAAGTGCCTTGCTGGACTAGGGCCAGAAACATAATAGTGGGCTGGGTTAAGCTGATTAGAAATGTTTTGCTGGCTCCAGTGGTAGAAGGACCTAGCCTTTATTACCACTTTTCAAAACATGGTGCTCAACAAGAGGAAAAATCAGGCACTCTGTAGTTCTTTCAGTGTTCTACCAGGTACAGTTTGAGTACAGAACAAATGCAGCTCATTTAGCCCTAACTGGAAATGTGTATCACTGAGAATGCACCTATTTTTCCACATGAAAATAAAATTTGTTGCCTTGTACTAACTCTTGAAATAAAGTGGTTTATTCTAATAGGTGGTCTAGATCCAAATTTTGTCTATTTATAACTATAACAAGGAAGAATATAGTTTAAAGAAATGGTGAAGAGAATCATTTAAGCTTTTTGAGTTCAAAGATGGAAGATGCTTTTAATAAAATAACTTCAATTTTTTAATCGAATGTTGTTGAAATTAGTATTTTTAGAAACTTGAGCTAGGTAGCTGCATGGCTTTTTACTGCTGGTATAGGTGGCTCGTTAACCCAGGATTGATAGACAAACTGGCATCACACAGTCCCTCTGTCTCTGGGTAAACCTAATGATTCCTGGCATCCTGCTTCCTGCAGAAATCTGTATACTTGTGTGCTGTGGGATCATTAACACCAGGCTGAGGAGCCCTTCTTTCCCTTGTGACAGAATTCCTAACAGGCCTTCTGCAGCGACAAGTCCCCGACTGACTACAAATTACCAATACTGATTACGGGATTGCTGCAGTGGGGAGGGGACGGCGCGCTCGGCACTGCAGGGCTGGCCAGGCTCCCACAGCCCTCGCTTCCCTTCCCTCCTCTATTTGCATCTACAGCTGTCTCATGCCTTGCTCCCAGGGGTGCCACAGCCGGGTTAGAACGCTTTCAATCCCCACCGATTGTTCCTTGGGAGGAGAACACCAGCATTCAGATAAATGCATTGCTGTAATGCATCAGTTTCAGCCGGTGCTAGGAGGGTTTGGTGTAACTTCTTGCAGTGTGATGAAGAGTGATAACAAGAATCTGCACAAATGGAAATTTGAACAGGATTTGCCTCTTGGAGAGGACAGTAATTGTATTGGGAGCGCTTCATTCTTATTTTGTGGGATTTGCGTGTGCATGACATTAATGGTGAATGATTGTGAAAACTTGAATTTGAATGCGTCAAACGCAGGTCCAGCCTCATTCCCCTTCAAAAAAAAACCGAAAAAAACCAACAAAAACCAACCCCAAGGAGCGTTAGGGTCTGGACACTTTCAGCAGCCCGACCCCACTCCTGTCCTCCCTCTCCTTCCACACCCTCACTGAGATTTTTTCGCCCACCCTCTCTAGCAGCGTCCCTCGAACAAAAGGGCCGGTGCCGGGCTACCGCCCTTCGCTCCTGCCAGGACC
>VZRM01009157.1:286915-488236 GCA_013397955.1 Grantiella picta | reverse complement strand
CTTCCCGGCGCGGGGCGGCACCGGGGCTCGGCTCAGCTCGGCGGGGCTCAGCTGCCCGGGGAGGGACGTGACAGTGGGGCTGCGCTGACACAGAGCCTCTCTGCTCGCCTCCCCATCCCCCGCCCGGCACGCCCAGTAGGCTGCGAACCCGCCCCGGCGTCTGTCTCTTCTATTTAGTTCTGATTTCCGTGTTCTCCGAGCTAAAGCAGCGGCACGGGGCAGAACTGGAAGGTTCCCCCGCCCTTGCGGGAGGAGCCTCCCCTCCCGCTTCCCTGCAGCCGCCGCAGTGGCAGCAGCGCTTCCCCGCTCCTTTGGCCGCCGGGAGCGGCGCCTCTCCCGACCCCCGGGGGCCCAGACCGGCACCGGGACTCCCCGCAGCTCTTTTCGGGGGAGCCGGCGCGGATTGTCAGGCCTGGGGGGCGTGGGACGGCGACGATGACAGTTCGGGTCTCGCCCAGGAAGCTGTTCCCGGGCTCCTGGGGCGGGGAGTGCCGAGAAAGCGGTGCAAGAAATTGCTTGGCAATCACTGTCACGTCAAATCTTGGCATGTACAGGAGCAGTTACCAGACACCTCATACATCATTTCTGTTCAACTGACTGCCACTTTTTGATGTTGTGTTTCACATAAATTTTACAGGAGCATGAATTAAGCTCCAGCATGCCCTAGCAAAGCTAGAACTTGTTTTCTTTCACAGCCTGGGCCTTTTCTTGATTGACATTGAAATGCATTTGCAGCCCAGACTGCCTCCAGGTCTGTGGCTGTATGGGCTGTAGGGATGTGCTGCTGAGCACAACACTCCTGAACTGCTTCTAAATAGCAGTGGGGCATAACTGTGGCTTTCATCTCATTTTTGTTGGACGTTTCTGTGGCCATGGCCAGATTATTGAAAATCTATTGTTCATTTTTCCCATTTGTTAATTTCTCCATTTGTTAGAAAATATTCTACTTTTTACCCCATTGCAGACAAGCAGGAAGGGGAGGTGGTACTGGAAAGAAAAATGTTTGTGCAGCACTTTGAAGACAATTGTTGCTAAGTAAATGAGCTGCATCGGCACTGAAATGTGAATCACAGAGATGGGAGTAGGTCATGAATCTCTTACTCTCTGCCTGTGCTATGTGTTTCTGCTATGTAGGCTGGGAGGCTTTGCCACCTTATTTAGTTTTCTTAAATAACCTGAAAAGTCAGCTTTTTTCCTACTGAATTTTGGGGGACTTGCTTACACTTAGCCTTTGTCATTAGGAAATGTAATGGACCTTATTTAGAGGAGCTGATTTTTTTTTTTCTATTTGTTCAGTTCTACTTCTTTAGGCCTTCCAGAGTGATTTCTTTTTGTGTCTATGAAATTTGAGAAAATTAGTTAATAATTAGTTCATTATTAGCTTATTTACATCCCTGTTACTTTCAAGCCCTCAGCAAAACTTATGGTAAAAGATATTGTTTAGACTGTATGATGAAGCCTTCAAAACTCAAAGAAGAATGGTGCTTATACATCCTTAATTACTCTTCCTATGCATTTATATAATGATAGAGTTTTTAATCATACACTCACATTCTATTTTTTTCTTTCTACATACATAACAAGATGGTACTCCCCTGTTGAGCACTATTTGATATTTTATTTTCATTTTGTTCTCATAAAAAAGAACCTTGACACAGTCCTCTGTGTCCTTGAAAGCATGGCTACAATACGGATTTTCTTGCAAGAATATTTCTTGTCAGAATATTTTCCTAACATGGGTGAAAAAATCTTTTGTCTTGCCTTACTCTTCACAGCAGGTTAACCACAGATTAGAAGATGTTAGCATAGTTGGTGTTTCAGTAAGCAGCTAAGCCCTGCATATTTTAATGTGAAATTTAGAGAGAGAAGACTCCAAATATACACATGCACGATTTTCGTAATCTTTGGTATTTTTTGGTAACTTTTTCTGAAATTTTCTGTAGAACTGTATAAATATACTAAGCAGAAGAAAAGATTAGCTGTGTACTGAAAACATAGGGAGAAGGAAAACTTAGATATATAAATGTACATATGACTGTCTTGTATCTGAAGCATGGTCACCATTTTCTTCTTGAATTATATCTTTCTTGTTCTTTCATTCCCCTATGTAACATTTGCGTTATAAAGCAGTGGAGTACTGTTACGTTCCCATTAGCATTTCTCTGCTTCTGAAATTGTGCTTTTTTTGCTGAGCGTAGCCTATCTAAAAATCGTCTTGCATAGAAGCTTGGTAGCAGCTTGATAAGCCAGCTGCAAACAATGTCACCATTAGTGATTTTGGTTGCTGCTTGTTCTACACACATGTTGGAATAAGGCAGCTTTAGCACTCGCCTGGTTTCATGCAGGCTTTTATACTTGCACGGCTGCACATGGTGCTCCTTTCAGAAGCATTCAGGATCACTGTGGGGAAGCTGAATAATGGTATTACGGCATTTGTGGATTTTTTTTTTTTTGGTAGAAATCTGTAAGCAATGGCTCAATGCTAGCATAGGGATTGCAGATAATGAGATCTCCCTCAACACCCTTATCCATAAGATGTGAGCTAGAGCTGTGCAAAGCCATGTGATGGGAGTGACTCGGTTGCCTCTGTGCTGTGCTGGAAATACATAAACCATCACAGACCTGGTGGAGGAAGATTGGGCAAATTGAGGTGGAAACCAATTACATAATTCTGAATGAGGACAGAATGTGCACAAGACCATGAAAACTGTTGTGTGGAATCAAACTAAGGGGCCATCCATCCAGTAGCCTGTAAATTGCATATCCTCCCCTTCCTATCCTCACCTCATCAGGTAACAGGATTTCCTAGTCAGTGGCATTCTTACCTTGGATGAACCCCTCAACATCAGTTCTTGGACAGGGCAGCTTGGAGGGGAATCTGTGAAGGGGAGACTGTGGAAGTTTTGGTTTTCTCATCCTGACCCGTGTCTGTGTTAGCCACCACTGGGCAGCCTCCCTACCATCCTTGTATGTGTTCAGCATGCTTGCAGAAGTGCTGATAGACATGCTCAGCTTGATATCTCCCTGTGAGCCCCTACATTGACTTGATCCTTTGACTCTCCCCTGCCTTCTTGTTTCCACTTCCATATTCCCTCGGTTTTTAATTATTTTTTTATCCCTAATTTCTTACTTTTTCAGTTCACTATTCACAGGTAAAGTCTTATTTTTTATTTTTGTTAAGGGATGAGCCGACACTTGTCTCTGAAATGGGAAACAGCGTAGGAAGAGCAGCCAGAAGCGCAAGCCAAGGAGTAGAAGTGAAGGGCAAGCTCCTGTTATTCTCCCAGTGTATGCAGTTTGAGGCCTTTCTGTAGTCTGTACACATTTAGTTACCTACCTTCTAGCAGTCCAGCCTCTCTGTATCAACGCTGGCTGTATGTGAACTCTGGTGGAAGGCTGACAGCAAGAAGAGCAGGTGAAGTAACTCCCCTAAGGATCATTCCAGCCACTGACTCCTCTCAGGAATGCCTGAGCTTAATACAATTTTGATACTCAGTAACCCTTGATTAATTTTTTTCCTTTTATGTTATCCACAGTGTGTCATGTAAATCTGTTCCACAGAGCAGCTCCTTGCTGCATAAAGAAGTATCTTCTTTTGTTTATATTGAGCATGTGTCCTACCAAGACCTATTACGTTTATCTTGATGTGGGATACTAAGTATTCTTTCAGCCCTAGAGCCAGAGGGTCCTTTCCCCTTTAAAGTAACAGGTAATGGAGGGAGGAATACCAGATCCAGCTCTCCTTTTCAAATGGGAGACCTAGATGATACAGAAGGAGTTAGATTTGGCTGATGGGGAGCAACACCATCTACTGCACCTCAGAGGTTCCCAGTGAAATTTTCCTAGAAAATCAGAAGTGCTGATGTCAATATTCAGCAAACCTAAATCACAAGTCATTCCAAGACTAGGAGGCCTAGTTAGAAAGTACCCTCCAAGTGCCCTGTCCTAATGAGTTATATTCTGACATTGCTCTGATTTGCTTTCCTGACTGTAATTTTCTGAACAGCAAAATGCCTAATGTTACATGAGGTCAGCAACAAAATCATGCTGTAAAGTGCCTAATTCACTTTTCTCTGTCTCCCTTACTGCTTGCTGGGAGAAAGTACTGAGCTATTTTAACTTTATTTTGCTGTTCTTTGAATTGACTAAATTTCTTGGCACTGTTGGCTGGTTATCAGATGTTTCATCATGGCTTTTTCCCACACGCCTTGGAGAAGACCAACAGACCATTTGACGCTCCAAATGTGTTCTAGACCATTTTACTCTATGCAGTCAGGCATATCCATAAATATATGTGTTTTAGGACAATACGTGTTATATTATTGCTGGCTGTCAAATAAAGATATGGTTCTTGATACCAGGCACATCATCGATTCTTTCTAAAGACTAAAATTTATCTTGGCTTAGTGATTTAGCATAGTAAAGACAACAGATGATGATAAAATGAAAATATGGTGAGGTTAGATAAAACAGACTTTGAAGATATTAGCTGGGTGAAATTCACACTTAGAAAGAAACAGTAGCAGAAAATCACTTTGAGAATGAAGTGTAAGAGAGCTTGTTTAGTTCTAGTCTTGCTCTTAGTGCATGAAAATGGAAATCTCAGGAATTTACAGGAAATTTCATTTAACAAGTGTTTTTGCTCATGTCTTTGCCAGACTTCATTATCTTCATCTGACANCCCCCCCCCCCCCCATTTTTTTAGCAATATCAGTGGACTGAGAGCTGGTCAGGGAAATAGGAAAATGGGATGAACTAAATGCTAATTAGGAAGAACAGAAAGACAGGGTAACAGCTGGCATAATGAGAGAAAATGGGTGCTGCCTGAACAAAGAAACTGCAATGAAGAAGCCTTTGGGAGAATGGGTAATTAGGGTCACAGAAGCAGACAAGGGAGAGTCAGGCTGTGAGACAAGGGCCTGGCATGTGTTTGCTGAAGAGATGAAGGACAGGGATTTGTGGCGTAATGTGGGGAGGTGGTTGCTTGGCAACCTTAATTTGGTCCCCTTATGATACATGGGTGATCACATATTGTTTTTATGCAGGATTTCTGGCTCTGTGCAGGGTGGACCTGCTCTGGGGATGTACTGGGGCTGTGCAGGAGAGACGAGTGAAACCCGCCTGGCTCCTGCTTTGTTTATTGTTTGAGCTGGGAAGTCATTAATGAACAATGGGAGGGGACAAAAAGATCATGTGACTGTAATAATGCACTGTTGCATGAAAGATACTTTTCTTATCTAGTGCTAATATAGATGCTTAAACCAGTTCTGTGTGGAACCTCTAATGATTGAATAGCTTCTAATTATCTGATTTTTAATGACCCCTTTTAATGACCCCCTAAATCCAATTTGTTCAGCAATCACACCTGCAACTGATGCTGCAATGTCTGTTTTTGAAATATTATTAAATACTTTTAAATTACATCTGTAATGCCTCAGACATAAGATCTAAAATCAGTGAATACCTCTGCCATCTAATTTCCCTGTGCCTCCTTGCCCTGTGTTTTAAACAGCAGTAGTACCTTTGCTGCTGTGGATTTTTGTGAATTAATTTGAATTTGTGCAGCACTCAGACGTTGAAGTGATGAGCAGCATTGAGAAGTTCTGGAGGAAATTAATATTTCTTCCATCAAAAGGCAATTGAATAAAGGGCAGTGAACAAAGCACAGGCCACACAGTGAGTTATGAGGTGAAAACAAGGTATTGATGAACTGTTTGGTGAATATAGCATAGTGGTCCTATGCAAAAATAGCAATTAAAGTCTGTGACATAGGTACAGGTTGTTATTATCACCCTTGTACAGGGTAAATTTCGAGGAGGGAGATTAAAAAATGTATGGATGACCCACATGCCTCTTTCTGTCTCTAGGCAGGGTTGCTTGTTTGGATAGGACGGAGCTTCAGGTTTGTGATAAATACTTTAATGGCTATACTCCTATTTTAAATGAGTAGGGCTCATGAGGGCACGTTGTGCTGAGGGTAGAAGGTAGTGGAGTTTTTGGAGGTTCTTGTCTCTTGTAAAAATTTGTTCCAAAGTAAGTCCTATACAGTCACTGCCTCTGAATAACGTGGCTAGGTACATCAAGAATGAATAGTAATTAGGTAGATATATAATTTGTGTCATGGAAAAAATGGCAATCCATTACCCACTTGTGATTGGTTGGAGATGAAATAAACATCTTTAATGCTACTGTTTGCAAGGAAAGTGGTGTTTTAGTAAGAGTTTATGCAGGTGGAGAGTTATGGGCTTACTAACTCATGAGAGAGAATAAAGAATGGTTTCCTTAGGTACTGACCTTTTGTTTTGATTATTGTTGTACACAAGATGCCTTTTTGTTAGTGCTTGTTGACGCTGTAGGTATGGGACTCAGTGAGAATTTAGTTTTTGAATGGCATAAAATTTCTCCTCATGTTTGTTAGTTCAGCTCTGAAATTTTGACAGCCAGTGTACCACTTGAGTTCCAGCTCTGTGACATGGGTGGTGGTTCTGCTGTCTGGTGCATATCTGTTCTGTCCCCTTTGGCCTTTTCTTATTTTTATATGCAGCCCTGCAAAGCCTCTCTGGGGCGATCCCACATCACAATGTGCCCTGTCAGTTTGTGTCCTGTAGCAGACATGTAGAAGGTGGTAAAAAACCTGTGTTCCCAGCAGCTTATGCTACTTACGCTTTTTACTTTTCATAGCTGTTTCTTTTTTCATGTCTGACGTTTGAATGTAATTACTATGTTCAGAAGAAATGAGTATTTTCCAGTAAATCTTCAGACAAAGAAGTAAAAAGGAGTCTTATTAAGCCACAGAACTTAAAAAGACCATGAGCTATTATTCACATGAGCTAATTCAACAGCCAATTAAAGCTCTAACTCACTTTTATCTTTCCTAGGGCTGAAAAATTTCTGACTTACTTCTGACTATTCAGTCAAATGTTATTAGATTCAAGAAATGTAAGAACTTTAGACAGAAAAAGAAAAATAAAAAAAAGAAAAGAAAGAAAAAGAAGAAAAAGAAGGAAAAAAGAAAAATAAAAAAGAAAAAAGAAAAAGAAAAAGAAAAAAAAAAGAAAAAGAAAAAGGAAAAGGAAAAATCTATCCATCTTTGTCAACGGCTCCATGGTACATACATTGTAATAACCAAACATGGAAAAACACATTAGATGAAAACTTCCAGTTCAGCAGCTGATTTTCTCTGCCTTCTAAGTCCATCTTCTGATTTTATTTGTGTCTTTTTCTGTTTTAGTTGTCAGTCTCTTTTCAGTCATTTTCCTGAAAAACCAAGATGATTCGGTCCCTGAAGTTTCTTGCTTTACAACATTATCTTAAATCTTAGCTTTTTTACTCTTCTTATTCCATTTCTGTTCTTGTTTTTTAACATCTTTTAAAAAATTGTAGTAGAAACACATTATTCTAAAATTACCTCATCAACAGACAAAAACTGCCTCTCTGCTTTTGCTCATTTCTTTGAACATGTTCAAAAATTGTATTAGCTTATCTTGTCATGATGTAGCTGCTTTTGAGAGTTCATGCCATTTCTCCACTGGGATCTGCAGATCCCTTTCAGACTCTGCTCTCCAGGTTGTTGTTCTCAGCTGTGTTGGACTGCCTGTTGCTGGATCTATACCTTTGCATTGGAGCATATTAAAATTCAATTTGATTTTTTTTTTAATAACAAATTTATTTTTCCACATATTCTATGCTATAGTAATGATTTAAAGTTAACTGATAGAGGAAACAAACCAAGTATTCTTTTACATCTGATTTTTAGCAGTGCTGTTTTATCAAGGATCAGATCCTGCCATTTACATGTCTTCTAGGTAGCTTTATATTCATAGGTAGGTAAGCATAGGATAACTGAAGTTAATGAGAAACACTCTGGCTTCACTAGGACAAGCGGTCAACTTCTCCTCAGTCCACTCCATGAGGATGAAAGTGTTTGACTGTGGAGATGTTTGCAAAGAACTGGGCCATGGCATCATCCTGCTAAGTACTATGTTTAATTTTGTGAGCAGTTTTGTTAATTAGACCTATTGAAAGTGCAGTAAATGCCCCAATCAATACAGTGTCATCAGTCCATAAATTTTTAAGTCTGGAAAGGACTATTACTTTCTCTGAGTCATTCTGCAAATAATTATTTATGAAATCACAAATTTTATCAGTAAGTTTGTATCTACTAGCATAAGTTTAATAGTCCAATTTAGATTTCTAAGAAATGCTGCTTCACATCTGATATAAAGAAGATTCTGCCTAGAAAGTAACTCTGTGGATAAAACTGCTAAGCCTGCTATTTCTTTCTTCAGTCTCCCTGGTTAATCAGCCTTTAGACATTTAATGTGGTCACATTTATTTAGTGCATTTCCAGAAATCAAAGCATCGAATTAGTTCAAGTTAAAGTATATTTTACAAAAATCTGTTGTATGAATATAATGAATTAATATCCTTTGTGAGCTTTTTCCATGGTATTGCTCAAATTCTAATTCCTAAGTGTAAGTAAATACCATTTTTTAGATTTTTTTTAAAATGGGATTCCTGGGTATTAAGATGGACCAGTGAAGTATTCCTGTATTGCCAAAACAGTTCTGATTCCAGTCATTGGTTTTTACTTGCAGTCTTTCTGCTGGTAATAGATTTTACAAATGGAAGAAATTCAATTATCTGAAAGGATGATAAGAATCCTGAACAGCAAAAGGAATGCAACATCCATCATTTCTGAGAAACCATGTATCTTTATTGCTAAAAAGGAATAATTTCTAAAGTAAATAATGCACATTTGGAGAGCTCTTTTTTCAATTCAGTAATGCATTTAAATTGGCATTATTAAACATCTGTTATGGCAGCAGCTATTCTAAAGTGAGAATTGTCAGCTAAAAGTTTGCAAAATTCCATAGGTTTGAACTAATACAGAACAGCCCATACCCTTTTTTTAACCTCAGTAGTCAGCCATCTCACCATTGTAGCATTAGGATAAAAGCTTTGCTTGCAGATATGGGGGTTTTGCAGGCTAAGAAGTTGCTTTGAATAGCCCATGGAGGAGAAAGAACTGTTGCATAATTTTTTTTTGCATAGAATCATAGAATAATTTGGGTTGGAAGGGACCCGAAAGATCATCTCATTCCAACCCCCCTGTTCTGGACAGGGACATCTGCTAGAGCAGGTTGCTCGGAGCACCGTCCAGCCTGGCCTTGGACACTTCCAGGAATGGGGCATACACAGCTTCTCTGAGCAGCCTATCCCAGTGCCTCACCACCCTCACAGTAAAGAATTTCTTTCTAATATCTAATCTAAATCTACCTTCTTTCAGTTTAAAATCATTCCCCCTCGTTGTATCACGTCATGTCCTTTTTAAAAGTCCCTCTCCTCTTCTCTTGTAGTACCCTTTAGGTACAGAAAGGCTGCTGTAAGGTTTCCCTGGAGCCTTCTTTTCTCCAGGTTGAACAATGCCATTAATGTGGCATAATTCTCTGAAAATTTCAGTTGTGGTGAAGAACAGAACTGCTATGACAGTATTACAGAAGCATCTTTTTTTTTCCTAGTGTGCCAGGGTTAACAAGATTTTGTTCCAATTTTATAGTTATGGAAACTGAGATCAGGTGGTAATCTGACTTTTGAAAGGCCACAGTTTGACAGTCAGCAAGTTGCACTAAGAAATTTGTTTTCTTTACTCTGGAATTTGGATGCTCATCTAAACCTTTCTATATAAGAAAATTCACCCATATAGTAACAATCAGTCTTCTAATATAAGTATTTCATCCAAAGGAATCCAGTTTGTATGCTCCAGTCAATGGTAGGATGCCTATTTATAAACAGATTCCTGACAGGAGTGTGGAGATGTCTTACTTCTCTGCACAGAAGTAAAATGTTGTTCCCAGTTCATATCTATATTTTTTAAAATGGTGCAGAGATTTAAAAGAGCAAGGTAAAGAACTACTGAAATGATTCATGAGCTGTAAGAAATACCTCATCCCGTGAGAAATAAAGGAATTGGCATGTCAGTGAATTAAAAACAAGACTCAGAGGTGACCTCATTAAAATGCGTGAGCATATTCAAAATAAGAAAATTCTGAGTGCTACAGAAGTAATGGCTGGAAGCTGTCACCAGCCAAATTAAAATTAGAAAATCTGTGCCCGTTTTTAACAGAAAGAGTGATTAATCACTGAAGTACATGATGAAGGGAAGAGATGGATTCCCCATCTCTCATTTTCAAATTAAGACAGGATGTCATGCTGGAAGATGTATTTAAGTCAAACACAAAGTTACTGAGCTCAGTACAAAGGTAATGGCCTGTGAAAAGTAGATCAGATTAGGTGATCACAAGTGGCAACTCTGGATTTAAGCTCTGTGACTTCATGAGATCAGGTCTCTGCCAAGAGCTGGGTGAGCAGCTGGTGGGTTTTGCATGGATCAGAAATTGTATCAATTGTAAAATGCAGGTTACCTAGCCCCTATGCTATTATTATTCAGTTGTGTAGAGTATGCTTGAGATTAATTTCTTCACGATAATCCTGGCAAAATCAGCTAGACCAGTTCAATGACCAGAGAAGTTACTGAAGACTGCTGATTTTAATATATTTCAGATCAGGTGACACAATTTTGTTTATTAACACAGCATAAAGTCTTCCATACCAGCTCAACCCAAATATCCATGTAGCCCTCTAACTTTTTTCCTGATACCAGCCAGGATGTTCACAGTATAAGACAGGGACATGGACTGAGGGATGTACCATAATTCAAGCTGGAGGACACCTCAGGAGGTCTGTGGTCCAACCTGCTTCCCACAGGGAGGACAAATTCTGAAGAAAGGATAGTCCATGTTGCTCAGGGCTTCCCAGCTTCTGGTGACCACTGCTCAAGAGGTTTGTGAGGCAGCTCCTGGAATGCTGTGGGTAATGTCCTGTTCTCCAAATTTGTCTAGTGCTGTTTATGTGTTGGCCGTCCTTAGGTTCAGTGATAATGAGTTCCATAGGTGGTACATTGTATAAAAAGTGCTGCTCCACTTTACCTTGAACCTGCTCTTTACCCACAGTTTATCTTGTGAGAAAAAACACATAAACATTTTTCTTCTCCCACAGCCCGTTTTACTAAAGATCTTCCACCATCCCCTTCTTTTACCCAGGTAATAAAATGCAAATACATCTTTCAGCTCTTCCCACTTTAATTCATGAGATTAAAATGTGATGTTGATGACATTAGAAATAATAGAGCAAACACATAATGTTCCTAATGGTCTAAGTTATAATGAGTTTTGGCTTCGCTCAATAAAAATTTTTTACAAAGCAGTGCCTACTCAAGATTGAGTAAGCTGTGGAAAATCAATTTTCCATGGCTGCTTTGGCCTTGTGCAAAAACTTAGTGGCTTTTTTAGTGAACCAAGCCTTTTGTTTTATTAGTTGTGCTGCATATAAATTGTGAGGGTTGAGTTACTAATTTACAAAGGACAAACAAATCTTGTGTGACAGTTTAATCACCTAATTAATATCTTAAGTCAGAATTTTTATTGTATTTTTTTGCATTTACGAGACTTTGTACATTAACACCTGAGTGGTAACATGTAATAAAAAGTATCATGAATTTATCAAATGTCAGAACCCATGACACAGCTTAAATCTGTAATTTTTACAATGAAGTGATATTTGAATAATTGTCACATTGTAAAACTGCCGCCCTGTGGAGGCTAATGGAAAATTACATTTCAGCATAGTTCCTGATGACTGTTCCCAATGCATTAATTACAAAAATTACCACTAGCTTTGCTGGGATGAGATTGGTCCAATTTCTCGGAATAGCAATCTGATTCTGCTATGCACACTCACATGTGCCAGAAATCGTCTGCACATTAGGGTGCCAACTTTCAAGCCAAAGTATTGCACACCATGAACTAGCTTGGGCTCAGTACTGCCGGCTGCAAATATTGGTGCAAAGAGCCAAGGCCTGAGCAGGGAGTGCGGATTATTTGCTTAGCTGGAGGAAAGCTGCTTTCTGGGCTCTTCTGAAGAACTGGAAACAGACCTGTCCCCAACAGGAGTCTGAGCAAAGAGTAACTGGGGCCAGGGATGAGGGGAGGTCTGCCTGCACCACAGCTCTTTCACTGCAGTTGATGAGCACAGTTGCCAACACTGAGCACTTGATCTGATCCCCAGCAGGAGGTGGAGGTAGCAACCTTCTTGGCCAAGGCTTGCAGAGCTGATCTCTGAAGAGTTTTATGTTAGAAGGATATTGGCAGCAGCATTCAAAAAAGCTGTCTGCTGAACTTCCCAAGGTGGATGCTGGACTTGGCTTCCACAGGTCTCCTGTGTGTGTTTCCCTCATCTGATTGAACTGGAAGCAACTACTTGTCATGCTCAGCAGCTCCACGGCTTTCTCAGTAGTTTTTTAATGGCAGTTTATTGCCTCACTGAATGACATAAAGCCATACATGACACCTCTGACCAGGTGCAGTTAGCAGATGTATTTCCATGGGTTTAATCTAGATTTGTATGAAATATTACATTTCGCAGTGCTGTTTTATGTTAGGGTGTTGTCATACTGCTGTTTTCAACTGCTTACAGTGGTTTCTGAAAGCTTCACTCAGGCTTAGGAAACTCTGGGGTTCATGCCTGAAGGCCTCTGATCAAAGCAAACCCTAATGAACTCAGTGCAATACCCTCTGGATATCACTTTGAAATCTGGAGTTCATTTGAAACCTTCTGCAGATACTTTGGAAATTCTATGATGTGGAAGCACTGGAAGTGACACACATTCAAGTAATAGCAATGGCAACCATCCAGGATCCTCATAGCCTTGGGTGGGGAGCAATAACACCTTTCAGAAGTGTTAGGAGCAATCCATATTTTTGAAAATGAGACATTCAGGTGCCAGTCCCACTCCCATTACCACAACGGTGCACTAACTCACTCTGTAGCATGTCTCCAAGCAGCATTTGTGCATGACTGAGAGAGACAAATAAAGAAAAATGAGTACTGCTTAAGAATGAAAATGTCTGCTTTTAAGCTATTATAGCCCTAGACTTGTATTGCATCACTTTTTATAGGATAAAACCAGATAGCTTGTTTATATATGCATGTTACCATAGCAGTGAAGAAAACCACAAATATTTAGTTCAGTTAGTGTTTTGAATGGTTTTGGATTTTGGATGGAAGACCATGATGTGTGTCTGTACAATCATTTGTGGGTTTCTCCCTGCGACTGTCAGTAAATGTGTTCATCCCATTCCCATGGCAGGGGCTGTTGTCGTACTGTCGGAGGTCACAGAGGTAATTGTGGGCTGATAACCATGGCGTGCCCTGCTCCAGTGCCTGGAGAAACAAGCACAATTCAACTGAATTGTTGTCTAAATGTCCTTGAGGAAACATGGAGTGGAGAAAACATCAACAGCTGTAAGGACAGGACCCACGTATTAGTAAAAATAAGGTCAACTAATCCACTGAGCTCCCTGAGGAGGAAAAAAAGAGACTTCAAGATAGTTTTATATGAAGAACAAAAGTTTGATAATGGGACCACCATTTTAGCAGATACAGGTGTAAAAAAATATTGGGACTGGAAACTGAAAGATTATTTCAGCCTTTAAAAAGGTTTACTTTTTTAACCATGGAGGTTACGAATCATCTCAATTATTTCTTAAAGACTGTAATGGTTTTGCTGTCAGTGGCATTTTTACAAGTCAGTGTTTTCTCTTGGTTCTTATCCAAACAAAAATTAGTTTAGGAAGCATCTGTAGTTACAGAGTTACAGAAGTAATCATAGTCATAGAAAAAATCATGTTACTTAATCCCAGTACTCTTGGATTGTTTGGCACTTGCCCAATCACTCAATTTTTTGACAACAAGAGGCACAATGGCTTTTTGTGCATTGACTCGTGTAGGGTTGCCCTAACTACTATTGTGACTTGGGCGTGGGTACTTCACTTTGTTAAAGTCAGTCACAGATAGGAGGACATTTCCATTTGCTGTTTGTATCCACAAGATTATTGGCTGCTGTGTAGCACTTTCTCATGCCAGGGCTGTGTCTGCCCTCTCATCCGTTTGGTTGTCCACCAGGGACACCTGGCTCTGAGATCACCACAGCCCCAGGCTTGGTGTCAGGGGAGAAGGAGGGAAAGGTGAATGCAGTGTGTGCGTGTTGAGGGATTTCTTTCTCTTCGTGCTGCTGGGATGTGGGATGAGGAGACACCACACAGCAGCCTTCATTCTCCCTGCAGCAGGTCTGTACCCAGTGCATCTGGGACTGTGATCTGAATAGACCAATGCCAGGACAGAAGTCAGGAGGTGAAAATCTGAGGTCGTCTTACCTACTCTCTTCCTTCTTGACAAGTCCATGCTTATGAAGGTTCTGTATTACTGTTTAATTTTAACAGAAACCCTTGTGCTGTTCTGTGCTGCATAGCCCATAGCAGAACTATGCCTTTTAACAGTAGGATACATATAAAAATAACTTTAATAATTTCTAATAGATTATCTGAATGCACTTTGGTTTGGTGGGTGCTGATGAAGGTGGTGTGTGTCCTATGTGTACTAGAATGTACTATGTGGAGATGGAGCTGCAACAGGGTACATCAAAGTCCTCCTCTTGGAAGGATCCAAAGAAAATGTTTTGTGCATAGTTTTAAAAAATTTATTTAGTTTTAAAAGGAGAATACAAAGATATGATATCTCATCTATGTTCCCATTTTTCAGTCTGAGAGAGTAATAACTCAGAAATCCCGAGTCCTTGAATTTTTTTTGTTTTTTTAATTTTTTTTTATTTTGCAAGGCATATGCCATTAAAGATTTATTATTGTATTTCAGGTTACACTGCAAGTTCTAGTAATGAGCTGGGCATTTCTTTGTTTAAATGTATTTATTTGGCAGGCTGAAAAGACTAGAGTTAGCAATTTTTACTTTCAATACAGAAACATGAAATCTTCCCAATAGAAAGAAAATATTTCTGCACAATGAGGATATGAAATACTGGAATATTTACCTAGAAAAGTTGATGAGTTGCCATCCTCGTACTTGGACACAGTACTCTGAAACTTTCTTGGACACAGCCTTGAGCAACCTCATTAAACTGGAAGCTGCCCCTGCTCTTGGAGGTCCACCTAGATGAACTAAATTCCTTCCAACCTAAGTTGTATAATTTTTTAAAAAATTTAGAGAGCAGAGATAGCTCTTGTTTTGGAGATACAGAATTATGATTTAGTTTCTTGCTAATAACCCTGCTTTGCCATTTTTTTTCCTTCAATGTCTGCATCATGGACTGCATAAATAAAGGAGAAGGCCTGTAAAAGGCCTGTTGTTTTTTACATAGAGTTTTATGATAAATAATCATAGGACCCACAATAACAAGAGCGGTTCCCTGGTGACCACAGCCTTGGCACAGCATCCCAAATCTGTGTGTCCATACTGGGAAGGTCTGTGAGAGGGAAAATGCCTTTGCTTACCTTGCTGATCTGTGTCCCTACTCATTGGATTGGGATTGCCACCAAAGCATTTTCTGCTTGCTGTTTCTCAGATATGTCCTTCAATTCTACTTACAAGTAAGCATTCTAGCTACAAATTGCAATGTTACGTACCAAATGTAGGCACAGAGATTTTTTCCATGTACAGGAGAAGTCGTAAGGTTTCAATGCCCAGGTGTTCGACCTTCAGCTACAAAGATAGCATAATAATAGTGATTGAATGCTCAGCCTGTTTAAATTAGTGACAGCAATGAGAGATGTGCATTAGCCCACAATTGGCTTGATGGTACACAGCAGAATATTCTCCCCTTACAAGTTCTCTTTCATCTCACATGATTGCTTTCCCTTTCTGTTCTGCAAGGCCTCAGCTCCCGATCTGCCGAGTTTAGAATTAGTCCCATTAGTCTATTATTTTTCTTTTCAGCAATGACAACCTCTTTAAAGCAGCCCCCTTTCACAGAGATTTTAAAGGTTTTCTGTGGCTTTCACTGGAGCCTGACAATTACTAAACCATCAGTAAATTAGCCCTGTTCCTCTTAAAGTCATTGTGACATTTTCAGGATATTGACCTCCATCCAAGGTCTTTCAGGAGCGACTTCTCTTGCTCCTTTCCTCCCCAGATCCTCTGCCCAAACCCCTTCAGCCATACCAAGCATTCCTCTCAGCTGTCAACATAATAATATTTTCAGTGCAAATGCTTCCCAGGCCTTCATACAGACACCAGGATATATCTTCTCACCTCTAAGACCATTGTGGTGAGGGATCTTTAGCTATAAGTCACAAAGTGCGATGTAAATACATGCTGTTACATGGGATTTTATAGTGATAAACCCATAAATACCAAATAAAATGCTATTGGTAAGGCAGGGATTGAGAAAAGCTGAGTTCTCATCATGTGAGATGGCTGTTTTTAGCTTGGTTTCTGATGCATTTTCCTGTTTATTAAATCTTTTCTTTATTCTGCTTGTGTTCTTAGTATTTTTCATTATTTTACATGTATTTTGGAAACATTTTCCCTGTGTAATCTGTGCAAATGGCTTTCAAGATTATTTTCAAGATTCTTATGAAACATTTTCAGAGGCTTATCAATACTTCTGATTTTCTGCTTGCTTTTTTCTCCCCATTTGATGTCACTATTATTATAATTTCATATGGCTTATCTCTTTACAGGTTCAGCTTCCATCTATGTTCAGGTTTTCTCTTAATGTTGCAATTGGATCCTGATTTTCATAGTTCTATGGAAGGACCCAGATTCTTCTGCCTTCTTCATTTCCCTTTGTAGTGGAAGGGCTGTTCTTGTGCTTCCAGGAGGTCGTTGAACCATTTTGCAGAATGTGAACATGTGGTACTGCCAGAAAGTAGGAGCTCAGGAAGCTCCTTGATGACATAAAATTAATTTCCCTCCCTGATTCATATCCATCTAGTTTAGTCAAAAATAACTTTGTAGAAGGACTTGGGTGTAGAGCAATGGGTGCAGTTAATCTTTCATAGCTAGGCAGGAAAACAGAATAAAAAATACTTACTTTTTCCAAAACAACATGGAAAACTTATGATTTTGTAGGTCACCCTTGAGTTTCCATGGGATATTTGACAAGAAGGGAGGTAATAGCTCTTGGGCGTCTCCTTGGCATTGGGAGAAATGTATATGGTGTCAGGAAGGTGCAGCTACAATGGAATCTTGATTAATTCATTCCCTTTTTTCTACCTCAGATTAATTTTTGAAGATAAGATGAAATAGACAAAACCTTGGAGAAATGTTGTGAATATTAATTAGGGACTGTTGATTGAACACCATGTGGACTGAAACACAGGCATGCAGTTTTTTCACATTAACAGTAGAAGTACATGAACAACCCAGAGGAGAAATCTGTGGTAATTTTAATGTGTCAGTAAACAGGAATTATGGATTACCAGAAAATCTTGAATGCTTTTCTCCAGAGCTGTTAATAACAAAGCAAAGACTTTATCTGGAGTGAAAATATTTAATTTTAGCAAATTTATTTTCTATTTTAGAATCAATAGCTCTTGTTACTGCGGGTGGGCTGAGAGATGTTATTCAGTTTTGTTATTCACTATCACTGATGGAGAAAGAGAAGACAGATACAAAAATAGTCTTTATAATAACCAATATGAATTTTTACAATTAATCTGTCAGATAGGATTGGATTTTGTAGAAAATTCTGTCTCAGCATTTCCAGGGAACCAATTCCCTATTCAAGGGGAGAGAGGGAAAATACACATCTGCTTTAATTCTACTACCAAAAAAAAAAATTATATCAATTAACACAAAGATGAGCTTATAGAGTTTATTTGGAAAGTTCAGTTGGTTCAGTAGCATTTGCTTCCATAGGAGGAAGATGCCTGTGAAGTGAGGGGAGAGAAATTTCTTTTTCTGCCAATTATAACTTTTTTATGGTTTATTTGTTTCCACTAAGGATGGTGACCCATTGTTAAAATATAATGTGAGAGACTATTATCTTTTTGTTCTGTAAGATGTATTTATACCTTTTCTGCAGACTTCTTTCTGATTCAGAAGAATTTGTACTGAATCGTCATTTGAGCTCCAATTTTACGCCAGTGCAAGGTACAAGGTTCATCTTGTAAGCATTGGTGCATCCCTGGAACTTTGCCACAGCAGGACCACATGTTTTTTTGATTTTGGCATGTGCTTGAAAAGCATTCTTGTTTGGAGGGACAAAATGTTTCATTATTTAGATCACAGGCATCAGATCAGTGAATGCTCCAGAATTACTTTGCTTAATCAAGTAATTATGTTGCCAGCTGTAGCCTAAGCTAGCATCCTTCATGAGTGACATTAGAAAGCAAAAGGACATTGCTAGGAATTCCTTCAAAAAATATGCTTTGAGAGCAGAACAATTATTAGTTTGAGCATTAGATGGATAACAGTATGTTGGTATTATAGATAACAGCAGATTGATGGAGTGCTGTATAGAAAAATCTTTGGATACCTCCCTTTTGTGTCTCCTAAAGTTCTACAGAACCTTATGAAAAAATAAATACTCTGTAATTAAAACTTATGTATTATTTTATGGTGTTTTAAGTCTCAACTCTAAGGGGGAAAAAAAGTGCATAAATCTCATTAGAAGTAAACCATCTTCCTCTGCATCCTCTTTGTAAAATAATCTTGTTACACTCTTTCTCCTAATTTTTAACATGGCAACTGTTTGGTAATAGGATCCAATTCCTAAATAACTTTATATGGCTCATATTATCTGTGCTATGCTGTCCTCAGTACTTCAAGGCAGAAAACATGCTTCATGATAACAGCTCAAGTGGGAGACTGCTATGAAAAGATTAAGAACAAGTTTTTATTTGCAGTTGAAATGGAAACTACAAGAAAAATTACAAGAAATTACCTGTAGAATACTTTGCAGTTGCACTTCTGTATAGCATTGATTGATTGAATTTATTGTGATGAATATTTAGTGCTTTGAAATCCGACTGCAAGAGGGCTCAGACTCTTAGGTGAAGCACCTGAAGGAGTCCAAGACTATTTGCTTCTCCTGATGTGCTTGCTAGCATGTCTATACCAGCCAGTATTGTGGTCCAGAGGAAGCAAGGTCTGCATGGTGAAATGCCATCTGATGTCCACAGTGAATACATTCCATGAGTTTTTATTCTGGACTAATTCTTATCAGGTTGTGAAATGCCCAGGACTGGGCAAAGTGGGTTAGAGAGTGTGCAGTACTGGTGAATTTGCTGTTTTTGCATACAGCCTGAGCTGCCTTCCACATTGCCACATAATCCAGGAAAACAGTAGCAGAAAATAGGTGCAGTGGTATTAGTAAGGCTCATCCTTACAGTATCTATGTCTCTTGTAATAACATTTTCTAAATCTGCTAAATGTCAAGATGTCAAATCGTATACCATGCAGTTCACACTATTGGCATGTTTCTTGGCCAAGCCATTTGGGCTAAAATTCCAATCTCAATGAGAATTTTGCTCTTTGGTCAGGGCAGAAAGTTAATATCTGGCATACTATTCCCCATTTTCTGCTTATATTTTCATTTAACCTAAGAAAAAAAAAATGGAATACAAACTACTACAGATCTCATACTGTGATTTTCTTACCAGATTTCAGGTCATCCCTAATTGACAGCATTTTAGGATGTTTTGTTTGCAATTAAATAAGCATAAAGTAGATCAAATAAATCAGACAGAATGATTCAGCAAGGGATTTATTTTTTAGCTTAGCTATTTCTACTTACATTTTTAGATGCTGACAAAGACAGCTTTTTTTTTCCCTTCATCTTTGGGTTTTGGGGCTTTTTTAACAAAAGAATTCTAAATAATTTCTTTTGGAAAGATTGAGCAAAATGCATTTGGGAAGGTAAAATTATTTATCAAATAAATTCTTAATGGGTAAATAATTTAAATATCCCTTATAAAAATTCGTATTTGTTTTCTCTCTCTTTAGTCTCCAGTTGCTGTTATAATCAGCAACTGTCATAATTGTTTTAGCCATTGTTGGAAGCTGTCAAAACTACAGGCTTAAAATTCATTTAAAATAAATTAGTCACACTTGGCTAGTACAGCTTGTTCAGGTATCTAAATGTATTTAGAATTAAATAAGAGAATAAGTTTGCAAAGACTAAGGTCACTGAAAGTCTTCCAGCAAGGCTGCGTTTAAACAGTTTTGGTCTAACTCAAAATATTTGAATGTTTCTCTTTATCTGCTCAGATCTGCTCCAGTGGGTAAATACCAAAGGAAGTGTATTGGGAAAAGCTCCACAGATGGAACTGAGCACCAAGCATCTGAATTATGCTAAGAGATAAGCAGGTATAAAGGTTGGGTATTAAATAATTCAGTATTACTGACACTTAGGTGTTCCTAGCAGAGACAGCCAGACAACAAGAGGATTTTTCTGTTAGAAAAATAAACGCCCAAAGCACCCTGGGGAATCCCTGCATTTTTCTCAAGATCTTAAAGCAAGTTGACAGTGGCCAAGTCGCACACTCACTTTTGCAACATTCATTGAAAAATATCTCAGGCTGCACAAAAAGAGAAAATGAAATATCTTGCTGAAGGAAGTTTGGATGTCTCTCTGGTTAGGTGATAGCTAAGCGCAGTTCAGGTCCCCCTCAATTTCCATTTTGCATGCATGGGTTAATGGGAGAATGTAAAATTTTGTCCAAAAGCAAGGTAGGCAGCTGTGTCCTATTTTGAGGTTTTATTACACCAATCTTTATATGTAAAACAGAGCTAATAATCTCCAGTATAAATCTTGATTTTGTTTGCTTTCAGGTGAACATTATCTTTGGGTTCAGAGTGGAAGGATCAGACTTAATAGCATTTCTGCTAGCACTCAGCAACTACAGAATGAGGCTGTCCCAGGGACTGACCATCCGCCTGGTAAGTGCTAAAATACAAATTATCACCATCCCCTAAAGAGAACAACTTTACAAGACCTTGACCAAGCAGCTCCATCATTTCTTTTTTTATGTCTATTTTAGTACATGTGAGTTTTCTTCTGGGTGGCACAATAGTGGAAAGAAGATGAAAACATGAGTTTTTTAACAGTGATATGAGCTTAGTAGTCCTCCCCAGAGAGTCCCCTTTTCCTTTACATATGAATGACTCTAATCACCTCTGGGATGGCTTCTTAATGCATATTTCTATTTTGCATCATGAAGGGAAAAATGTATAAAAAAAACTCCCAAAGGTGGAGAAAGGCTTATCATTTGAGCTAAATAATGAAGGAAGGAGCACGATGACAAGGAAGAAAAAAATGCACCAAAAAGAATATTAGATCAGAGATGATGACATGATAAAAACATAAAACTTGAACTTTTTATTATTCATCTCTTACTGTTATGGAAATGTATGCAGTGACTCCAGTATGGTGCATGCAAATCCTCGACCCATTCTTCTGACATTCACTATCTGCATGATTTTCATTAACCTCACCTTTTTCAGTCAGCTTCAAGTGCTTCTATACTAATATTTAAACTAAAAAACAAAGAGGGAGAATGAGACAGAAGTGGTCCTACTGTAACGTGCCATGATGGTAGCTGTTACCAGAAACCATGGACTCAGGAGCAGAGATCTGCTGATGTGTGTCCACGTCTACTGGTGATATGGTGAGAAGACATGAAACTGGTGCCATGTGTTATCAGCTGGTAATTAGTTTCTTTGATATATTGTCTCCCAGCTCCCTAGTCACACAGATCCTTATTCTTGGAGGGCTGTAGTGGAAAGGTAGCTGGGAAGTGCTATCAACTTCCATCTGCACAAATTTTCTGCTTGTCAGAAGCACTGACCTCCTCCCACTGCCTTATTTCATGAAGTGTGGAGTTTAACTGATCAGCTCCAGGGGCATTACCCAGAAGCTAGATTCCCAGCCATTTCTGCTGAGGTCCTAGAAATGTATTTTTTTCCTGAATTCAGGCATTTTGGATTCCTATATGGTTAAAACTTATGGTTGATTTTGAACAGAATTCACATTCATGCCCCCATGCTGAAATGCATTATTTACTCAGCACAATGGAAAGGGTCCATTTTTCTGGACCCTTTCCAGAAGGGTCTGGAATCTGGGTGATTCTGAATCAATGTACCAGATTCTGAATCACAGTACCGGAATGATGAACCTCCCTAAATGAATTTATCCTAGATCTTATTCTATGGTTTACTTACTAATCTGTTATTGACATTCTTAGATTGAGGATCCCACATACTGTCATTCTCTCTAGCCTCTAATGCACAGTGTCACATACCTGCTTGTAAATATACTTAATTTTGAGAGAAACATTCTAAATATATGATAGAGGAGCAGTGGCATTTCCCAAATACTTTTCAAATGCTTATGGCGTTTAGTCCCAATGCATATTATAATACAGTGGTGGAGCTGTAATTTCTGAGAAATATCAAATCAACAGGATGGTCAAAGCACTGAAATCTTGCCCTATAGGAAGGAGATGCTGAAATTTCAGAGATTTTCTCCCACCCTGAATTAGATGAAAACCACTTTGGAACTCTTCACAAATCTGAAAACTCTGCAAATATTGCTCTGATTAACCACACCCTTTTTATGATCTACAGATTACTAAAAGGTTTTATTGATAAAGGTGATAGCAATTTTGTGACAAATAACTTGATTTTGCACAGATTCCTACAGACTGTTTCATCTGAGAACCAGAAACTTGCTGTAAATGTTAAAATTGGCGCTAAAAAGAGGGTTCAGTTAAAATTGAGGGTGTTTTTTTGCAAATTACATTATATTTTTTGGTGCTAAAGAGTGACATACTCCTAGTGCTGGAAAGCTCAGCAGTCTGAAGTGTTCCTGAATACTTATTAATAATTTATGAATGCAGAAATTATATAGGCATTTGTTCCTGTAAAAATGCCTGTGAGAATATAATATACTTGTATTTCTTATCTTTTCCACCAGTGAAAAAGAAGACAGAAGGTGGAAGAATTGAATAATATAATCAGAAAAAAAAATCAAATATATCAAAACCAATCAAATAAATAATCAAAATGTATTGTGGTGTGTGGAAACAGAGGTTTAGTACCTTACAGCTATCCATATGTGGCTGTAAGCCAGGGAAAATGAGAGAAGTTGAAGAAGCCATGGTGTCTTCCATAGGCTGCAGTGTGAATATCTGCTTCACCAGGGTCTCCTCCATGGGCTGTGGGAGAATCCCTGCTCTGGTGCTTTGAGCACTTCCCCCCCTTCCTTCTCTGAGCCTGGATTCAGCTGGATTGTTTCTCTTGCATTTAAATGTGCATATATAGAATGAAATGGGAACAGGGAAACTCCACTTTACTGTCAACATCTCTTAGAAATATCTTTAGCAGCCTGTGAATACCAGCTAATGCCTCAGTGCTTGTGAGAAACATTATATATAACTTAACATTTAGAATGCTGGATGAGCGGAGTGGAAAATTGTGATTTTCACTTGGAGGAAATATTTGAAAAAAATCAAAGTGCCAAAATGCTTTCAAGAATGTTACTGGTTGCCTGCACACATGATTAGCTAATGAGTCAGTGTCTGTGGAGCAATATATTAAAACAGGCAATGCACCGCATAATACTGTGCATCTGTAATTGGCATGAGCAAGAAAATAGCAGTAAGCACAGACACAGCAGCACATAAACAGAGTGTAGGTCACCAGGCCCATTTTCGGAATAATAAACTTTTAACTACCTATATGGACTTTGCCTTTACTTTTCTTTCTTTTTTTCTTATTTTCTTTAAAGGGTCAGAATATGGTTCATAAATTCAGCACCTACATCCAAAGTTCTTAGTGTTCCTCATAAAACCACTGGACTGTTTCTGAGTTTCCAGAACAAATCAGGTTCTTTGTCCATAATTAGGACACTTGGCTGGTCAAAAGCAGACTGGAATTTCAGTACTAGCTCCACTGATGAATTTTCCATTTTATCTGAAGGCTATTCAACGTTAAATCCATAAATGATGCATTTTGCCTTGATCTTGGAGCAAAACTACCTGAAGACGATGTAGGCTTGAGAACCTTAAATGAAAGGATTCACCTCCTCATAGCACTTCACATATTTTGCAGTCCCTGGGGAGTGGTAGAATTTGGAAGTCAGTCAACACTGCCTGCTGGTTAGGCTTTTGTAGTTCTTGCCAGCCTTCACAGATACCAACATTTAGCTGTCATCACCCTTCACACAGAACAGGTGACTGCTGAGGGTTGCCAATGCCCCTGCAGGGAGTGAGTCCCTGTCACACTGCACAGACAACCTGGCTAAAGCTGCATTTCAAAGAACCACTAAGATCTGGATGAGAAGGTGGGATCACTGAGGTGCCTTTTCTTTGTCTCAAATAAACAAACATTTTTACTTCTTTTGAAAATAATACATGCTTATGTTTCTGCTTTGTTTTAGGTATAAATAATCAACTTAAGAGATATTTTACCTCTTATCTCTAGTTGTTTTCTGATACATGAAATAATTCCAAATGTCATGAGAAATTGTTGCAAGAACAACATTAAGATCACAAAAAAAAAAAAAAATTAAAACAGTTAAATGCTGACAATTAAGCATTTTTATTTCCTGAACTCGGAAAACACATTTTAACTAGGAAATACATTTTAATGAGAACAGTCTTTCCAAATGCCTGTGAAATTGAGCAAGACAAAATTTTGGTTTTGCCATGCACCCTGTGGCACTGAATTCGTGCTGTCCTGTGTGCAGGTGCAAAAATATCAGTCATGAACGCCACTGACAGCCACACTCTGACTCTTATGCTGGCAGTGTAAGAACAAGGGGAGTGGAATTTGAACAGTAAGGCAAAGCTAGCCCGAGATAGCTGTTATGAGCAAAGAATATAAACATCTAGGTTAAAACAAAACCAGTTCTGTTAGTTTGGGAACATAACAGCACTATAACTGTGAGACCATCTGCCACTTTGGCTTCATACAATGCTGCAGGCCATTACAAAAATGGAAATATGTCTCCTGAAAAAGCCAACTTGTTGAACAATATAGCAAGGTGTCCTTTAAAACTGGTAATATGACCAACATTCCCATTAAGAGTCTTGAAGAAAGAGAATGAATTTGAATGAAACTGGGCAGTGACTTCCTGACCAACTGTATTGCTCCGATGTTTCATAATGGTTAAGGACCCTCTTTCTTCATCATGTACCTTTAGTAAAACAAGACTGGTCTAAGCATATAGTATTTCATAGGAATATTAAATATGCCTGTAGTCTCCACTCTAAAATGGGTTGTGACATCTATGCTGGAAGGGGTGTTGTCAGTTTTTTTGGTATTGTCAGACTAAAGGACAAATCTCCTTTTGTTCACTGGCAAAGCCTTTTAGAAACTTGGTTTTCAGTACTAGTGAGAGTTTCAGAGTCTTGTGATATTTTCAGGTGGATTGGCTCAGTCTGCCTATCTGTGAAACTGAGAAGTGATGCGATTTGCTTACAGTTTTCATCAGATTTAAGGAGAAAGTTATGCCCTTATTCCTTCTGTGGAATCTCTTCTGGGCTCCACGCTTAGAGGCTCTGGCTTTTTACTCGGAGATTATATAAAGAGAACTATTTTTGCCTCTGAAGCTGATCCTTGGAAGTGTTTAATGGTGCCTCAATACCTATGTAACTTCTGCTGCTACCAGAAAAAATATTCTCGCAGATGGAGACTAGGGTTACAAAGAGATCCACTGCATTTGTGCTTGAAGGGTCCATAGACATTCATGGAATCTTAGAATGCTTTTAGCTGGAAGGGACCTTGAAGATCATCCAATTCCAACCCTTCTCCAGCAGGTTCCAACCTTCCACCAGACTGGGTTGCTCAGGGTACCATCCAGCCTGGCCTTGGGCACTTCCAGGGGTGGATTGCTCTTTTGTAGAGCATAACCACCGACATGCTAGGCTAGTGGGTTTAGTCATCAAATACCTGAGTTTTTAAAAATTTGTGTTTGTTAATTACTCAAAAAACGCTTCTTAACAATAGGAAACACAACACAATGGGGTCCTTATATTTAAATCTTATATTCAGCTAACAGTTACAAGGCAACAATTTACACATGTCTGGACATGAATGGCATTTTTCACTATATTCTTTGTGTTGTGTACAGTAGATGTCTCAGGGACATTAGCATCCTAGTGAAGAGTTACAGTTAGTCTCTCTATACAGTGTATCATAAATGTTATATAGGATTACATTTTCTTCTACTAGTAGTCTTATTGCTGTTACAATTGAAGGGCACTATAGGTATGTGTGAAAGACACTTTGCTGAAAATATTTGTTGACTAGTGTACACAGCCAGATCAGGTCCCCAGACATGTATGTTACACACCAGTGGGACCTCACCTCAGTATCTGATGGGAACTATTGATGAAGATACTACAGATCAAGCTATGCCTAGTTCTGCATACTTACATACTCATTGTTCAGTTTTCTTTTGTCATGGTTGGTTTCTCAATCAATTGAATTTATCTTTGCTGTGATACATGGACTTGTAATTAGTTTTGTAGAATGGTGAAATACTTTGCACGCTGGTTGTAAATAGATTAATTTCCATCTGATTTACTGGTTAAAAGAGAGGAAATGATTGTACTTTATCTCTAGATATGAAATCACTATGCTAATATTGATTGAGCAGACATAAAACTAGTCTCTTAAACTGTCTGCATTTTTTCACTGTTACATCTTCCAAAAAAAAAATTACATATTCAAATGCATAAATTATTTTTGTCCTTCTCCTTTCTTTCCTTCTACCTATGAGAGACACAAAGATTAAAGGTGCAATGTGAACCTAAATGTATGACTGGAGGATTGTATCAGTCTCTCTGGCATCTCAGCACTTAGGGAGCTTCTACTGTGGCCAGTTCCAGTGCTGCATCAGGTGTCCTGTATTTCTAAAAACGATGGAATGAAAAACCTCACAACTGTAATAATGGCATTTTAAGGTGAAATGACTGTCCTGGCTCTGCTCCCTGATGTATGAGCAAGGAGAAGGACAGGATTAGCAACTTCAGCTTTTGACTGCAGTGATGTAAGAGTGAGAAAATGTGAAACAGATTGTTGCAAGAAGTTAATAGAAAGTATGTCGAAAAGGTGAAAATATAGATGAGGACTGAGGGGCCAAAGAGCCAAAGTTATACAGATGTGTTTGAAATATCAAAGTCATGCAGCATGGGACAAAAATAGGGTCCCAAAGAGCTGCCCTTCCATAGCGATGTGTTGGCTTTTTATTTGTCTCCACAATGGAAAAAAGCTGGCATGTGAAATCAGTGACAGTTCTAGACAGTGACTTTAGTTTTGATCAAGGCTCAGTGATAATGGCAATACAAATGATTATTCTATAATGACAGAGAGAAACACAGGTGAAGACACAGACTCAGATCTAGTGACATGAGAGCAGGGCCAAAGTGATGGGAAGACAGCCAGAGCCCCATGAATAAACATCCTTGACATGCACAGGAACAATAACGAGACAGTTACTGGTGATTATCTTCAGGTTTGTATTGGGGGTTCAGAGCTGCAAATCAGTTGTCATATACACGACTGTGAATGCAAATCGTAATAAATTATGCTGTGTGTTATCCCAAAATATGAATGGCAAAACTAAGCCCTTTTCTGGGTATGATTGCACAACAAAATGTTCACTGATTGATGCACTAACTGTACCATGCCTAAGAAAAGAGATTTCTGCTGATCTAAAGACTATTCAACTCTTCATGTGCCAAGGATGCCAACCAATCATGCACAACTGGTGAGGGGGTAGAGTGTTTCAGACATATTTCGGAGGACATGATAGACCACTTCTTAACTAGACCACAACCACTATGTCATTTATGGACATCCTTCTCCTTGTGCAGGAGGCAGCAGAAAGATTGTAACATCTACAGTCAATGAGAATATTTGGGTTTGTATCAGGCTTGTGGGCCCAGGTTTTTGTGCCAAAGGGGCTACAGGGGTGGCTTGTGTGAGAAGCTGCCAGAAAGCCAATGCCAGCCGGCTCCAGGACCCACCACTGGCCAAGCCAATTGGGAATCATAGTAATGCCTCTGTGATAACATATTTAAGAAGGCAAAAAAAGTTATTGTGCATCCATAATTGTGCTCAGAGAAGAGAGGATTTACAACGTGTAAGAGGAACAGCTCTGCAGAAACCAAGGTCAGTGCAGAAGGAGGAGGAGGAGGTGCTCCAGGCACCTGAGCTGAGATTCCCCTGCAGCCTGTGGTGCAGACCATGGTGAGGCAGCTGTTCCCCCGCAGCCCAGGGAGGACCATGGGGATGCAGAGATCCACCTGCAATGGAAGAGGCCCATAATGGAGCCAGTAGAAAGAAGGCTGTGACCCTGTGGGAAGCCCATGCTGGAGCAGGCTCCTGGCAAGGACCTGCAGACCTGTGTAGAGAGGAGCCCATGCTGGAGGAGGTTTCCTGGCAGCACTTGCAACCCTGTGGGGGATCCACCCTGGGGCAGCCTGTTCTTGAAGAACTGCACCCCATGGAAAGGGGCTTACTCTGGAGTAGTTTGTGAACTGTAGCCCGTGGGAAGGACTCACTCTGGAGGAGTTCATGGAGAACTATCTCCTGTGGGAAGAACCTCATGCTGGAGCAGGGGAAGGACTCCTCTCCTTGAGGAACAATGTGTGATGAACAGACCATAACCCCCATTCCCTATATCCCTCTGACTCCTACAAGGCACAGGAAGGAGGGAGGGGTGGTGGGAAGGTGTTTTTAAGATTATATTTTATTTTTCATTATCTTGCTCTGATTTTGATTGGTTATAAATTCAATTGATTTCCGCAAATCAAGCCTGTAAGGTCCATGACAGTAATTGGTAAGGGAATCTCTCCCTGCCTTTATCTCAATTAATGAACCTTTTGTTACATTTTCTCTCCCCCATCCCATTGTGGAGGAGAGTGACAGACGAGAGTAGCTCTGATGAGTATATGGCATCCAGCCAGGGTCAAAGCACCACAGTCTTTTCCAGTGTAGGACTGGGGTGAGAAGGAAGAAAGGAAACTTCTTGAGAGTATAGACAAAACAGGGAACAGTTTTGTCTTGACTTCCAATGAAGTTCAAGTATGGCAGGGAGGTTTGGAGTACAAGCTGTTTGAAAAATGGTGAGGATCCATCTGAAATACTTTGAAACAGAGGCCACAGGTGCAAGAAATACCTTTGCATTGAGAGGGATGAAAAGCTAGGCTTTTATGTAGCACCTTATGTCTGTAAAGCCAAGCTGAGCCTAACCACACAAGCTATCAGAGGAAGTGCAAATAGGAAATCAAACAACAGTACAACACTGCAAACCTTTAGATTATGTGGTGCAGCAGGATGTATTCTCTCAAAGATGAAGCAAATGTATCTGTTCTCAAATTTAGACACTTCCATAAAAACCAAAAAATGTCCTTGAATTAAGGTCAAATCACAGAGAAGCAGCTAGTCAAAAACAAGATTTGAGTGAGACGTGAAACTAGGAAATGACAAAGGAATCCCGTATTCTGAGGGGAAGACAGGTAGTGATGTCTTGGCTTTCTGGCAGGTGAATGTGAATACAATTCTAAGACGTATTTGATGAAGTGTTCATGTCTCTATCTACACTTTTCCATGTCTATATCCACACTTTTTAATCAATGGACCTTAGTGTATCTCTCTGACCAGAAGTGTGAGAGTAAGGCAGCAGGAAATTCAGCCTTTCCACACCTGGAGTTCAGAATAATGCCAACTGGTCAGTGGATATAGTTTTTTTTCAGCACTCAGTTTCTTTGACCCTAGCAGGCATATAAAAAGACACACTTAAATGACACTGTGATTTTCAGCAGACAATGGGAAGACCATCTATATGTGATCAGGATTTTTTTTCTGATTTTAGAATTTGGTTAGGATTAAAGATTGAGAGCAATACCTGGGTAGTGTGCAGAATATAAGTGAGTTTTTTCCTGCGGGTTTCTACGAAAAAGGCATAGAAAATAAATGATGGAATAATGTCCAGATGCAATGGAGACTTTATTTAAAATGGAGAAAGAACAGAGGCTTTTTTTTTTTTCCTTGGCTAGCTATATTGGGTGTATTGGGTGGTTTGTATATAGGTTCTTGGAAATGGTATCACCATTTCCAGAATAAAGAAAGACATCATCACTGCTGATGGTACCAGATTTTCCAAGCTATTTATACCCTGGACAGATGTCTCCAGCAAGGTGAAGAGACACTATTATATTGATATAATATTAAGTATACTTTTAAATATAATATTAGCTTTAAGCACAAAGCTATCAGCATGGGAGAAAGCATATTCAGCGATTGGAAGGTAGTCCTTGCCAGCTGATTGGGAAATAACAAGCCTGACTCAGTATCTTCTAAGCACTTACTTGTCTTTGATGGATGCTATGTACCCCATCATCCTGGGAAAAGGGTTCTAATTATAAATTAATGCCACCCTCCTTCAGTCCACAGCTCTTTCCCTTATTATTGAAATGTGGCCTTGGGAAGGTATAAATACAGATTTATTTCACAGATTTGGCGACAGTGGAATGAAGTATCATCTGATTTTCACAGAGATGATCCCAGAGACACAATCCCAGGTGTTTTCAGAGACTCCTTTAATGGGCAATCTAGATTGCTGATGTTTTTGAGGTGAAAGAAGGCAGCAATCTCTCAGATGCCCAAATATTGTCACAGAGAATTTGTATGAGCTTGAGTGGGCCTGATTTTCAAACAAACTCATTCACCCACTGTTAAGACTAACATGAGAGCAAAGAGCAACTGAAAATTTGGCCACAGCATGTATTATATTCATAAGGCTAAAAGTAAATCTCTGCCTTGAGTACAAGAATAACCAAGCATTTGTCATAGATGATATCAGTGTCACAGAGAAAGGTAAAGGTGTAAATGAGAAGAGAACATGTGGTGCCTTGAAAAATGAAAATGGAACAAACTGGATATTGTGGAAACATCACATTTCCCCTGGAACTTGGTGGATGGTGAGAAGAGGTCATAAAATGACAGGTAACAGCAAAGTGAAATAAGATGCTGCAACAAAGCAACACATCTAGTACACCATTAAAAATAATCTGCTGCCTTATCTCCCAGACTCCATGCATGTCTGGGGGTGCTATTTACAGGTTAGAATTTGCAGTGGATGCCCATGATTCAATATTGCCAGCCTTAATATTAGCAAATATGGCACAGCTCTGGAGTGCCCTGTCTCTGTAATGATCCTGAAAGCAGTAGTTGCAGGTGTCGGTCACTGCAGAGTTAAAGCTGCTTTGGCATCTACCCATGCTTTTTTGCTAATGAACCATCTGGCTGAGTAAGAGAAGTTGCTCAGCCACAAATCAGCAATTTTCTTGCAGATGTTTGCTATTTGCTACTTCTTAATTCCCTTTCTCCCAGTTCTTCCTCCTGCCTTGCTCAGCTCTCACTTTGCCATTTATCTCAATTCTTTCTTCAGAGGTAGCTTTGATTGCAAATATGCTGGTGTCTGGGACTCTCATAATTATTTCTTTCTACATTCAAAACACTAAGTTTCAGGATTCTGGAAGTAAAGATTTCCCTCTTAAATGAAAGTATGACACCTTCTGCAGACTGTGCTGGGATACATTTCTGTCCTGGATGTGAAAAGTTGAAAAAGATGAATATCACAACCGGCTTTCCTCCTCTTTGAATTCCACTTTAAAGGCTAAATTTTAAGGCCACAGACAGCATGGTTTTCCTTTCAAGAATCATGTCATCATTTTGCTGTAGAAGAAACAGAAAATGTGCTATATTCTACTACATTTTCATAAGTTATGTAGCAACCCATTTACAAATATGTACAAAAGAATGGAAACATGCTCAGGATATTGGGCTTTCCTCTTGGAAGAAGGTAAATTATGGGTACTGAAATCTGGGCCTTGATGTTG
This sequence comes from Grantiella picta, assembly GCA_013397955.1. Lineage (NCBI taxonomy): Eukaryota > Metazoa > Chordata > Aves > Passeriformes > Meliphagidae > Grantiella > Grantiella picta. Next base: position 456,467 of record VZRM01009157.1, on the reverse strand, counting down.
GTGCAGAAGAGAAATTCTGCAAGGGACAGATAAGTTTTGTGATCTCTACCACATTTTTACTAACTACAACATCCTACTTCAATTCTGCCCTTTATTTTCTCTCAGATGATTCCATTCATCTGCATTTTCTTTTACTTACCTCCTCCTTGGCTCTGGGGGTGACATTCCATTTCCTGTGCAATTTACATGAAAATTAACCTTTCACATTGGTGCAAATCCATGTGGGTGGAAATAATGTCATCTGTGAATTGCCCAATAACCAGAGGCTTTTGAGCAGACCCTGGAAGGCATTCAGTAAAAACTAATTTACCATGCTTTCTGTAACGGCAGATCCTTTCCTAAAGCTGTTCTCTTGCAAGATATTGCTGTACTGACTCAGCATGGATTTGAAAATTTTAAAAAATGCTACCTGTTTATCTAGAAAATTTTATCTGAAACAAAAATAATATGGAAAGAAAAAACTGTTAGAAAACCGAGGGCCTTAATCAATATCTTTGTGGGAGACAAGAAGATCTGCAGAAGGTAGTGGCTTCATGAGGGGTTGCTTTTGCCTATTTGCTTTCTTCTAGTGAGTAGTGAGTTTAATGGATAGAGTCCCTCCAGGTGGGCAATCACAAAACCAGCATTTTCATTCTCCTCACAGAAAAGTGCATGTCTTTTTTCCTAGCAGAAAATGACATTTCCCCCAGAAAATTCTGATGTTTTTGTATAAGTGGTTTTCCTTGTCAAATTATTTCTCTGAAGAAGCATTTCCCACTGGTTTTAACAGTCTAGGAAAATTCTTGAGCAAATTCTTCTTCTTTACTCACTTATTTTTAGTTAGGATGCTGCTCTGACAGCACAGTCTCTCCCTAGGTAGCTTGGGGAACAGGTGGAGACCACAGTCTTCAAGGCTACCAGGTTAATCTGAGGATGAGAGAGATGATTTAAGGATACTTTTGATCTGGTTTTGGCCTTGAAAAAATTTCCAACAATTCATTAGGAAGAATAAACCCTTTCTTTGCTCACAGTAATGGCTGAAGGTGCTGGAGATGGGGAGGCTGTAAGGGTCTGGCCCTCATTTCTACAGGTACAACTCCCTCTTCTGACTGATACAAAAAGAACTCAACAAATCAAGACCATTGTGTTCTGCCTTTTTATGCCACGACTACAAGAGCTTTGGACCTCTTTTTGTTAGACTTTATGCTGTCCAGGAAGCAAAGTCCATCCATGTTCTCTAAAATGCTCTACTTCCTGTTAACAGCTTTCCTCTCTTAAAATGTGTGTGTCAGCAGCATTTTTCCAGTGCATTTTAAGACTCCATTTCAATTTGTTATATTGGACATTTCAGAGATGCCTGTTTCTGGATATTTCTTTCCAAAGAGCTGCTAAAAGAAGGTTTCCCTTCCTCTTAGAGTGCTGCAGCCTTGTTATTAAGAACCATGTGCTGGTCACTGCTCCTCATCATTCTTGAGGAGAGTAATTCATCGTCTGAGCAGAGGCTGACAGATGGCCATAATCCTGCCACTGTAATGAGAGGGAAGCTTTCAAAAAGACAGTGTGTTCAAACCTGAAAACTACAATGAAAGAATTTCAGTTGATTGCTTGTTGCTGCCATGAAACCAGAGGACAGACTTGCATTATCTACCTTCAGTTTCTGGGATATTCATTTTAGGAATACAGCCATCCCTTTCTAATCACGAGAGAGTTGCACTTGCAAAGGCTGATTCTGCACCACTCTCTAATCACTGCCTGTGGCAGCAACTTAATGTTACCAAAATCCTATTTAAATTTAAAGTGAGCCTGGGATGAACCTGGACTGCCTTTGAAAGCATGGTAAGGAGTAAAGCTGAATTTCCAGACATTTCCAAACTAGCAAATACAAATACAGACTTATTAACTTCTAGTTTCCCAATAAGCAAGACTTGCTACAACAAGAGCATCAGCTACTGGGAACACATCACAGTTCTCCTGCAGCACTTGATTTAGATGAAGACACAATTACTGATTCCCTGTTATGGGCATACAGTCGGTCTCAGATGCCTTCTCTTACCACAGGTTTGAGCTTTCTCATAACTTATGTTCCTCAGAAGTTATGAGATCACTACTAAAAGGCAATTTCAGTAGAAAGGGAGATTTACTACTGACTGACTCAGCACTGTGGTCATTAAGGTGGGGTAATTTGCTGGGACTTCCAAAGAAAGGGAGGTAAAATTAACATTTGTGTTGGTTTTTACATCATTTCAACCCAGTAAAAAACATCTGAGAAAACGGAGTCAGAGAGGGATTAAATCTCAGCTTGTTTCAGTTGAAAAAGAAAAGGCATCACAGATAAAAACTGTTCTCTTACTCTACTGTCTAGTATAAAGTGGAGTTAAAGATTTTTAGACCTTTAGGAAATATCAAAACAGTTTCTTCATACGCACTGAGCAAAGTATGTGTTTAACTATTATGCTTAACATTGTTTTCACAGATTTTCACTTCTTCTTTGACTGCTCTGTCTCATTTACCTCCTGCTATTGTGATCATGTTCTCCTACTCCTTCCTACTGAGGGAGCACAAATTTGCTGGAAGGCTGAACATGAGCAACACAGGTGTGCTCTCTGCACAGACTGGCTAATGAAGAAAGAAATGTATTTGCTGTTGTTGACATTTTGTCAAAGACTAAAGGCAGCTGCAAGTATTATTTTTAAGAATATAGAATTCTTCAAAAGGGGAATTGTTCCTTTAAATTGACAATTCCTTCAAAAGTATTGCTCCTTTAAAAACAGTTCCTATGAAATCTTTAATTGCATTTCTGCTTTTTGGGAACAGAGATAAGAGTTGTCCATCTTTGCACTGAGCTTCTTCTCCCTGTTAAGTTCTTGCACAAGAATGTGCTGCAACCAAGATCTGTCATTTACAAAAATCTGTTTATTGCTTGCTGAGTTTATCAGTTGTCTTGTGTCAAGTAACTCAAACTGTCTAAAAGTTTTTCCTCTTGTATGGTTTGGTCAGGCAGGTGGACTATTGCTTCAGCTGCTGCTGGTGAGGTTTAGGCAGCTCGCTGGGGTGGTGGATGTGTCTGTTCAGGTTGTTCTTGCCCTGTCCATTGCACTCTGCTATTGAAAACAGACTCACCACTTCTACACTCAGACCTATGTTTTTTCTGACTTTAGTTAGTCTATACCTGCTCTCAGGACTTGGACATACTTCACCTAAAATTGTAGCAAAGAGGAATGAAAAAACTCCCAACCGAAAAGATTCTACCTCATCCATTTGCTTTGTGGTTAGTTTCTAGGAGAGGTTTTCTTGTGACCACAATGAAATGCACATCAAACTGACATAGTTTCCTTTTTATGCTTCTGAAAGGCACACAACCACACCGAGGAACTACACATGTGCTCAGCCAAAAGGTTACGGGTTTGCACGTTTTCACATTCAACTAACTGTCCTAGGTTACAACATAGATGTAGTATTCTATTACCACCAGCTGTGGGCCGTTAGCTGTTATCACCTGCTAATGACCCACCCCAAAAAACAGACAATGGGCCATCAAGAACCCACCACATGACTCATGGACTTATCTCACCCTATTGTGAGATGCTCTGCCCAGGAGGGAGGAGCCAAGCATTCCCACCAGGATATAACCTGGCCTTGGAACTGCCTGAACTAGCCCTGTCTACTGGGTTCCCAGAGGATGAGAGCTACTACTGGATCTTCAGCTGGAGACCAGACCTTCATAGGACCACTGCTTTGACTGAACTACTCCATTTGGACTGCTACCACCACCCTAACAAGTGTCAGGTTGTATCTGACTTTGTCAGTGCTTTTCCTTGTATTATTTCACTTATTTTTATTTTTCCTATTAATTTTAATCCTGACTTGTGATATCCTATTGGTTTGTTTTCAAACCAATACACTAACACAGCAGTAACTAACTAGGTAGAAATAGATGGTATTTTCTAAGGATCTCAAAGTACAGTTCAGCCATTGTATGTAATTAAAGGTAGAATTGCGGAGAGGAAATATCAAATGTGGAGTAGATGAGAGCAGCATGGCTGACCTCACATGAACACAAACACACAGATGGATACACATATATATGTGTAATCCAGTTTGAATTTTGAATTAATTTTCCCTAGATTGTGAAGAATATGGAATTTGTCTTGGTCCTGCTGAATACACATATTTTGATTACTCCTTCTTTGCATGACAGTCATCTTTTAATCATATAAATCTTTGTTTTATCCTTCCTAGTTTAGTAACTGGATTCTTAGAAGAGATGGAAAATTGTTTTCTGTATTACTGGAAACTGTTTATTGCATTATTTCTTGTGATGCTCTTTGAGGTTTTAGGATAACAAGAATGCTTGAAGGAACCTGGGTACCTCTGTCCTGTAAATATGACTGCTTTAAATAAACACTCTGCATTTTAAGATTGTCCTCTCTAGCAATATTTGATTTTTAAAGATTGCAGAAAGTGGGATCGATGAAAGAACTGCTTAGAATGTGCTGGGAAGTCAGAGTCAAAACTAGATATCCTATTGGTTTCTGAGAGATGTAAGAATTAGAGGCTTTTATTGCTAGAAAAAGTGGCGCTTATAGTAATCTGTCCTTTTTACCTGGCAAATGTTTCCAGTGAAAATAATATACTGAAGTGAAGTCTTCTCTGCTTCCAATTACAATGATCAGGGAGAACAGAGCTACTGATTCTGTGAAGAACTGGTTTGGAGTTTCATTTCATGGTACAAATGACAGTGCAGCCTTTTCTGAGTCCCAGAAGACATGCAGAAGTTTGACTTTTCCATACCCCTTTGTCATAGTGAAAGTCACTGCTGCACAGGGGAGAGTTAATCTTATGGGTAATTTTGCACATTTTGTTACATCAGCCCAACAGCTTGGAATTATGCAGCCTTTCAGACTGGGGACAGGACTTCTTCTCATATCATATTTAATGCCATCTGTCAACCCACTGGCACATGCTTAAGGTCACCTTTAGGCATTTAAATAACCTCAAAGAACACATTTCTTTTCACAGGTTTAAACACACTAATGAGAGATAAGGCAAGGTATATTCTGTATTTTCATCTTGGAAGCATATTGCCACCATTTGTCCATGTTTTAAATGACTGGGTCTTGCTTTGAGGCTGATGGTTCGCTGGAGAGCCTTTGGGGTTCTTATTCAGTGGTCTTTCTGTCTTTCCTGGTATGCAGCCCCATATTTTCTTTTACCTACTTAAACTTTAAAGAGGACATTTCCCCTCTTGTTACATTACATTCTCCCAATATATTTTGGACTTTCTTCTCTAAGTGTCCTTACATCTCTCTGATCCAAGCTGGTTGATCCTTTTAAATTTTATCTGATATTTCATGCTTTACATCCATGGATCTTTCTTCCAGTCCAACCATCTTTACACTTCTGGTTTCCAAAACCATGTCAATAAAATCACCGACCTAGAAAGCTTTCAGGAAATCCATGCCAAAAGTCACCCTTACTGAAGGAGTAAGTACAAGATTTAGTAAGGTGCTATAGACCTGCTGATATTTTTTCCATTATTGGCCAATAATATTAGTTCTTTGGAATGAACCAGACACAACTGGTTATTAGTTACACATAATACTACACTTTTATTTCAAATTAATTGGCAGTCTGATAACACCCCTAAAATTAATTAGTTTGCATATAGCTGATGAGCCATTTGGTGTCTTGAATTCCTTATTTAAATATACCTACATCACTAGTCTTACAAAATGAGTAGTCAGATATGAAACAATTCCTAGCAGAGAAGTCTGTGGGACAGTGGGCAACAACCATTCCTTTTGGGTGACTCTATTTCTTTCTCATCCAAAAAAGATATATAGGTGAGAATAATACAGACAATAGCAGTTTTAAGGTACGTGTGAAATCTACTGAGAAGACATGTAGATCCATTTTAAAGATTTAGGCCAGTTCAGGCTTAGAGAATAAACATTTAAAGGCAAAGTGTAATGTCTGCAAGTGGTAAAACTTATGCATTTTCATTAGCTTAAGTGCAAATATGGAAATACACACCAGAGCAGATCTGACCCTCAATGTTACCCAGAGCACACTCCTTATTCATAGAATGCCCTCTAAAGGACAAATGTAATGCGTAAACTTATTTGATAATGTACGTTCACATCTCAGAAGTTGCTGGGGAATTATTAGCCTTTGACAGACTTCCTTTCAGTTTTAGCAATTGGCAGAAATGAAACCTCCTTAAGATTAAATTTCTCCTTTGGACCACGTATAGTTTTAAGACTTTTTCTATAACCCCATAGAGTAAAGAAAAATAGGCAAGCGCTGAATTTTCAGGTAATTGTGCAGCGATTTAGCCAGCTCCTATTGAAGCTGTTTGCACTTTGAAAATTACGTATATGAAAACTACATTCTTGACCTTTAGAACTTCTTTGAGAAGCGTGTCCTCTTAACATGTAACCATAGGGAGTTGTTGAAGATGTAGATGGGGAGCAGGGTTTTTGGCATTATTTCAACTATTGGGCACAGATGTTTTAAGTTAGATTGAACACATCCTTAACGTGAAGAAAATCCGATTCTTTCAGTGTTGGGAAAGTGAAATTGCTGTGTAAAGCAGGGCTGAAGCCTTTCAGAGGAATGACAGGGGTCTGTGCCTTAATAACCAAACTTATTGATGCAGGAAAATGAAATGAAAGTCAGTAAATTGCTGATGAAATGGAGTTCAGTGGGTTGTTTAGTCCATTCCATGCTGAATTGGTCTCTACCATACATTATCCTCTACCCTGCCCAACTCAGTTGTAAATAATGGAACTGCCACTTTTCTTGTTACATTTACAAAAGTAATGACTTCCTCTTTCTGTTCACTTGACAGGCTAAAACATATTTAAGTGGATAAAAATGATGGTAGACGAGAATTTGTCTGAATTGCACATAGAGTTCATTAAAGCAGCAGCCTCTGGTGGAAGTTTATTCATGTGTAAAGGTACCTGCAGGTTGGTCTGGATCCCTGTTGGAGGCTGAGCAGGAGTAGCTGCTCTGGGAGGAATTTGATGATGCTACAACCTGTCACAATTACAGCACAGGATGTAGCAGGCATGGAAAAATACTCATCGTTACTTGTGGACTTTTTTACATCACATAGGAGGAGGAAATTAAAAAAAAGTAGGCAGAACAGAAGATCTATATTGTAAATGATTATCTAAAATCCACTGAGTCTAGGAAATCCTTATGGAAAAGTCAACTGACTACAGTAATTTGTATACAGATATATACACTGTAAGACTTCGTAGGCTGAAAAACAGTTGATCAGAGGTAGAATTTTCTGTTCCATAAAAATGTCTTTAATAAGTAATCAAAAGTCTTGTTGCTATTGAATACCAACAGGTCTTTCAAAACTCTGTTTTTGTGGCTGGGCAAAGCTGTGAGACCTGGAGCCTGGCCCTGTTGCAGCATTACTTGGGTAGGGACTGATGGTTTGTCAGCTGCCAGTCACACTGGGTGGAATGGGGTGTATGGACTGTGCAGCCCTAACCACCACAGTCCTGATCCAGCCTGACTCTGGCTCCACCTTGGCAAGAAATGCAACAGCAGGGAGGTTGTAGAAGTATATGTTAAAAGAGTGCATCCCTATGGTTTCAATCCTGGCTTGGTGAATTACCACAAAAGGAGCCCAAACCCACCTGGTAGCTGCATAATATTAGAAATAGAGGCCTGAATGTATTATTACTTTGGAGAGCACTGTCAATATTTAGGATGTTCATTTATCCTAAGGAAGTATTGCCACTCACTAACATGTGGGAAGGCATTGGAAGGATGAGATGACAGATATTGTCTCAGATTAGCTACTAATTGCAAGGTAATCAGAAGGTACAAAGTATTTAAAATACCTCTGACTATTATTTCTAGGAATGGCTATCAAAGCCTAAGTAGCAGAGGTGACAGGCTGTTAAGCATGAAGTAGCAAGCTACCTAGAGAGAGACATATTTCACACTCCCAGGGTGGGTTTGGAGTATTTTTGTTTCAGTCCAGCTGGCAAAGCTTTTTACTGATGCTGTAACATCTGGAGAACTATCAAAATTCTTAAATGCTCTGGGACAGGGCCAGAGGATAAAGAACCTTATTCTAAGAAAGACTCTCGGGGTTTACGCATTCTGGTCACTGGTAAAGACTGGACTTCATCCACAGAATGGAGAAAACTCAGCACAATCCAGCAGTTATTCCCTAGCTTTTGTAATGTATCTGGGCAGCAGAATCCCTCTTGCCAGACCCATTCCCAACACTGTGCTTTACCAGCCCTTCCCCTGCCCTGAGAAAGGCTCTCTGAGTCAGTGTGTCAGAAGCCTGGTTACTCAAATAAAGATATTCCTCCTTTTCTGCATTCTCTTTTTCTGTCTGGGATTCCCAGCACTGGGATCTTTTCCTGCCAGAGACCGAAGGGACAGAGCGTGTGAACAAGCAGCACCTGCCTGTGGGGCATGCCAAATTGTGCTCGTGCTGGAAACAAAAGAAAAAGGTTTTTAATTAGAGCTGTACAGTTCATGTACCTAATGAATCAATAGTAATTGAATATACCCGAGTCTTCTTCAAAGTACACCCATGGAGTTTAGCAAAGCCTCCTTTAACAGGTTTAACGCCATGACAATGACCTTTTAAGAGGGTTCTCCGTCATATGCTGGTGCTAGTGTATAGGTTTGTCCCATGTACTCTCTGGAGCTCGTCCAGGTACTGTATGCTTGGGCATCCAGTGGTATAAATTGTAGCTGTGGATATTAGGCACAGTCACAAACATACTTGTTGATTAATACATTTCCTAAAATTCTGTTATTCTCTGTGTGTAGTTTTATGAAAGGCTAAATGAATTATCCCTACAGACTACAAAAATCGCCAATATATTTTCATTTAAATTGTTTTAACCACTATTTAATCTAAAAGTTAAGGCTACAATAAATCTTCAACAGACTGGAAAAAAAATTCATGCGATGAGAAGCCTTTCTGAATTAGTGTTGTCTTAGCATTACATTAATCACACTTCATTAGTGAAAAAGAGAGATTCATAATGGAACACACTTCTCCAGATCAAGAAATCATTGTACAAGACAACATTTCTGGAGAAGATCCTTCTCTAAGGAAATTCCCCCAACTATTCATTCAAAGAAAGTCGTCAGGTGTGGATGCAGACTTGAACCTTCAGAACTTTCCACATAATTTTTGAGGACATAACCCTAGCAGGCTTAGGATACAATAGTTGAACTGATATTGCCTTACTGATGAGGACGACTTCTGAATCTCACACAAAGATGCCTTCACAGTGTCTAGCCCATTTTGTTATGGTCACAGACATAATCTGTGCTGTCTTAGCTCTCTTTATCCTGCTGTGACTTCATCTGCACTGGCAGCTTGCAGTGATGTACCTGCACAGTTCACAGGGCAAAGCACTTGAACAGATCTCAGCTGGTTCTGCTCAGCCTCCTCCTGCTGGAGCACATGGTGGAGGGGACTGGGCAGGAAGAGCTCAGCAGATAACGAAATATTGCTTTGGTTTCCCCAGTAGTTCAGTTTCTTCAAGAATTTCACTGATGCCCAAAGGATTTCTGCCTTGTGCAAGCCAAGGGGTTGTTCAGCCTTGTTTCGCATGGGGTCTTATTTTTATAGAGCAAAGTGCAAGCCTTTCAACTGAACAGCAAAAACACATGACTGTGGCAGAGGGAAGGAAGCTCAATTGTACACACACAAAAACCACAGTGCTTTAGACCTGCCCACCTTAATGTTTGTCATCCACACTGCACTGGGTCAGCTTTCATTACATAGGGTAAAAAATCCTTACTCTGGGAAAAGCCAAGAACAAGGATGTTGGACTCAAAAGACTGCTTTACAAGACCTAAATCTGAGTTTAGGATAATCTAAGCTTACATTTTCAAAAAGCTCTCCATCCTTCATTTTTATGAAGAACATGCAACTTGAGGGAATGCCAACACTATAAAGCCAGAAGGCATTAATATGATATATATATATATAAAATATATTTCAATTATACAATGAATATGTTTTATATAATAAAATGCATTAAGTATATTTAATCTCAGGATTAAGTATATTTAATCTTAGGATTTTCAGATTAATATTCTCCTTGTCAAGCATTTCTGGTCTGATTCTGGAACATTCATATCTCTCAATCTTTCCTTATGAAAGAAAATAAAAAAGTTACAATACAAGTTTTTGGATCAAGTAATTGAAAACTTCAAATTAAAATGCAAGGTTATTTTTTAGTTAAGCTGTTCCCATAAAAAGTCTAATGTATTGGCTGACTAAGATCTGTGTTATGTCCTGCCAGAATTTTGATCTGAGCTGCAATGTCTCCCTAATACATTTTCTTTTCTGTTTTCAAGAATTCTCTTTCCTAGAGCTTGTCATCTGGTGTTATGCATTAAAATTCTTAAAATTCAGCAGCTTTATATTAAATTTAGAAACCTTTAATATCTCAGTGTGAAAAAGAGGGAGCTTATCTGCACTCATTTGAACTTGAGTTATTATTATCAGAGAATGCTGCTGCCTGGAGCACCTGAATGTCCTTCTAAAAGTAGCTCCTGGCAAGTGGTGAGGAACAACCAGGCAATTCAAAAGCGTAATTAACTTTTGGATGCTCTTTTTTTGAGATGGCAACCCAAGGTTCTAATGTGTTATTTAGGTGATGCTAGTTGCCCCAAATTGCATATTTACTGGAATAATCTGTGCTGGAAGTAGCTCCACCAGAAGGTGTTTTCCAGGCTTCCTTTCTAGTTGTGGCAAGTTTTAATCTACCTAAAGTAGGAGAAACGTAGGGGAAATTCATTGCTCCACTGATGAAAAGCTCCCCCCTTGTCTGAGTTTGCTTGTCCAAGTGGGTTTATCTGATGAAATTGATATAACAGTGTTTAAGTGGACATAATAACCCTCAAAAGAACATTGTGGAACATAACAGGCTGACAAATTGATTTTTGTGCTATGCAAGTTGTTTCTATCAATTCTTAGATTTCACGTGTGTGTCAAAAATGAGATAGATGGATAAATGTATAGCAATACATAAAGGGAAAAGCAATTTTGACTTAACATATAAAATGTGTTACCACTCAGGAATGAGACCTTGAGGATATAATAAATAGTACCATGAATTTTTCAGCTTAGTGTTCAGCAGCAGTATGAAAAGAAAACAAATAATTAGAAATATCAGGAATGGAATAAAGGAGAAAACAGAAGACATCATTATGAAATCAAATACATTCATGATTTTCCCACACCTTGATGGCTGTGTGAAATTCCGGTCCTTCCATCTTAAAAAAGTATGTCCTTAAAGGGGAAAAGATTCAGTGCATAGAGACAAGGACAATTCAGAGGTATGGAACAGATTCTGGGTAAAGAAAGCCAAGGTACATCTGCCAGTTTTAGTTCAGATCAGACATCTGGTTTTGAAAGAAATCTTCAAATCATCCTCACTTGCTGCACTTTGGTTCAAACAGAGGACAGTCTTGGAGCTCCTGAACTGAATTCCATTTGGATGAAACAAATCCAGCTCATGCCCTGGAACATGCCTAGTGCAATTCTGGATCATGCCCAGTGCAATCTGACTGCTAATGAGTATATAATTTGCAGGACCAATTTTATACTAATTGGAAGAAAAAAGCCTGCTGGGGGTGCTGGAGACTCTACATCAATAATTTTGTTTTACAAATGCACTCCTATTATCTACTGTACAATGCGGCATGGCTGAGGTGAATGCTTCAAACTGAAAAATAAATTATTTATTGGAAGTATGAGAGAGGTCCACACAATTCTGAGTGGCATGGAGAGGAATGCTAGAGATCAACTGGTCATTGTATTATATAATGATATATATATATATATATATATACAGATCCCATGGAATTAGGTACTACTTTAATTTGGATCAGGTTTAGCACAAAGGATATGGTTCTTTGTGTGGCAGGCAGTGAACCCATGGAGCTCCTTGCCAAAGAAACTTTCATATGGATGAAGATCAAATGGGTGTGAAGGCAGACTGGCAAAATGCTTGGAAGGGTGATCTGTTGTTTACTAACTGGGTTACCAGTTGTGTCAGGATTGGAAAATCTCTTTGGCTGAAAGTGGGTAGACCATATAAGTTCCCTTTTCTTTCTCTTCCCTACATGTCCCCTCGTGACCACTGTTGCAGGCACAACATTGTTCAAGGTAAGCCCTTTCTCTGAGGCAGTGTTATGCTCATTCTTGTGTTATATTTTGATTCTATATACTTAAAAATAATATATATAAAATGTGCTTTAAAAATAATCTTTGAATAGCCTATTAGATCTGAATTTTACCTTTGTGGCTGGTGCTGATGATTTCCATACCAGAAATTCTTCTCAAAAACCTGTGCATGTTAAATTAAAGTGTGTTTTTCTAGGGAAGTTTTAAATGAGTCATTTAGATTAATTTCAGCTTCTCAGGCTACCTGAACTCTAAATGACTGCAATAATAAAGGGTATTCATTTGAAGCAGCCACAATTTCCTATTGATATTTTATGTTCATTTTGATTTAAACTTTATTGCTGCGAAGTTGCATAATTTCACAGGTGTAAAAGAAAGCTGGGTGTGTTAAATATGTAGTTGGAAAAAAGGAGGTGAGATAGCTGAGGGACACATCAAGTTTCTTAGTCTTGGTGTTTATGTTGTTTTAGGCATAAAGAACAGTGGATTTTTTCTTATAGATATGAATGCCTTTGTATAGCAGTGAAATAAATCTAGCTTTGGGTTGAACACAATGATTTTTAGCGATAAACTATATTTGACATTCATGGCATGAGGAATGCAATGTCTGATTGCAATTGTAGGAGATTTGAAACATCCTCCTTAGAGAGACGGTATAGTCAGGTGATGCTGCACCAAAGCCAAAAAAGGTTTCTCAAACTCTGAGTCAAATAAAGATCAATTGGTTTAGAGTGATAAATTAAAGATCTGTGCTTTGGGAGAAAGCAGCTTGCTTGATCTAATAGTCAGAAATGGCCTGAATGCTTTTCTGCTTCAGTTTCATCCAGTGTGCAATGCTTTCAGCTGCACCTTTTCCCAGCTGCTCTTCCTGGATGAGGTGTTGGTCATGGAGTGGCAGCAGCTCCCAGTGCTGGGCACCTGTCCTTGCCACACTGCTTCGGAGATGGCAGGAGACAGTGTTAGCTGGCTGGCTGACATTACCTTGGGTGTGGAGCATGGTTGGATCACAGCCTGGGGTGGCATGGCTTCAGGGAATACTTTTTATTGCAGCTGAATGACTAAAGTAACCAATAACAGTAAATATTTAATGTGAGTCAGACAAACCTTGTGAGTCAACACTTCTCACAGTATTATGAGATGTTGTTTCTTACCACTTGAGTACCTTGAATTCTTGTAACTGCACTCTGCTGGTAATGACCTCAGACTATGGGATGGCAAGGTGTGACCACGGAGCTCTGTCATGCACCAGGTCGTTTGCATGCCGGGCTGTGCTCTGACTCCCAAGTGCTTGTGTGGTGTGAGAGACAGAAAAGTTGCTAAAAAAGAACATACCTGCACTCTGGCCTCTGGCTTAGTGCGGTGAAAAGACTTGTCATTTAAGAGATATGTAATCATTAAGGGATATGTAATACACTTTTTAAAGAGAGATGATCTGCAACTTATTTTTAGCTACAATTTAACGTATAGTGGGAAAAGCATTTATACAGATATTGGTTATCAGCACCATGCAGTTGTCAGTTTTAAAGCTTGCAGAGGGGAGAAAGATTCATAGAACCTTCTGGGGGTGATTTAGAGAGAGCTGAAGCTCAAGAGGTTGATATATTCCTGCTGTTCAAGTTATCTTTTGATTGTGATAAGAATGACTTCATCATCAGCATTCTGCTATAGCTGTAAATTTTTGCTTTGCTCTAGAAAAAAGCCGTGCCAGAATTATTATCAATGAATGTGATACTGTGTGCCAGGTGTTTTCAGTATAAAAAATGTCTTCACAACAAATCAGTAGAAACTTAATTTCAGAGGTTATTTGGTTTGTTCTCACTGTACCTTGTGTACATGCAAGAGGAAGTGCACAAACACTTTAATGTAGGCGACTAGAAATGACACAACTGCTAAAGCAGAAGGAACACCATGCTATAGCACTTGAGGAAAGACAGGTTAGAGAAATCAAGATTAGGGAACATATTTCCATTTCCCCCAGGGGTTTTTAGGTTGAGCGATAGTATAAAAATGGAGAAACCTAACCTTTGGCTCCACTTTCNAGGTACATCTGCCAGTTTTAGTTCAGATCAGACATCTGGTTTTGAAAGAAATCTTCAAATCATCCTCACTTGCTGCACTTTGGTTCAAACAGAGGACAGTCTTGGAGCTCCTGAACTGAATTCCATTTGGATGAAACAAATCCAGCTCATGCCCTGGAACATGCCTAGTGCAATTCTGGATCATGCCCAGTGCAATCTGACTGCTAATGAGTATATAATTTGCAGGACCAATTTTATACTAATTGGAAGAAAAAAGCCTGCTGGGGGTGCTGGAGACTCTACATCAATAATTTTGTTTTACAAATGCACTCCTATTATCTACTGTACAATGCGGCATGGCTGAGGTGAATGCTTCAAACTGAAAAATAAATTATTTATTGGAAGTATGAGAGAGGTCCACACAATTCTGAGTGGCATGGAGAGGAATGCTAGAGATCAACTGGTCATTGTATTATANATTCAGAGGTTTGATTTTTGTTTGACTTATCCTTCTAATATGATTTTCATTTGATTGTGGGATGTTTCCATCTCTGAATGTAGAGGAAAGAGTTAAGGCTCTACCAATATGTCACCAATTCCTCCTCTCAAAGGCTGTGGTAATGTATGGAAAGGTCTGTAAGCATGGCATTTTTGTATTTTAATCCTCTTCCATTAAGTTCTAATGACTGGTTGCTAAACGATGTCATGCATTTCCTGCTCCTTTTATGGGGAGATGTTTTATAAAGCAGCAGCTTGGAAGCGGGCAGGAAGCAGTCATCTCTGGAATTGATTGCATTTCTGATAGAGCACTTTTGTGCTGTATCCCTGGAGAAATGCTGCAGGTCATAATGGCTTATGTTCTCCTTGTAGCTGCAGCATAATAATTTATAGAAGCAGAGCAAAGGTGGAAACAAGCTCTACCATCTTTAAAATTTTCACTAGACTCATTTCACTCTGTTTCTATTTATTTATTATTTATTTAAAGAAAGCAGATCATTATTATTATTGGTGGTGAGTAAAGGGCTATATACAATACAATGAAAACTTCTTGGTCTGAAACAGATGATGTTTATAAATTGGTTGGGTGTGTGATCCACAAGAAACATGTCCAATTTGATCAAGTGATGTGGAAAGGGCAGTTTGAATAAAAGCCATATTTGCATACATTGGGATAGCAGTAATGATCATGTCCCTTCTGTCTGTCACACTGATTCATTAAAAATGGGTGTTGGCCATTAAGCTTTGATTTTCAGCACAGATAAGTAATGAAAAAGCAAATAAAGGAAACAAAGGCTGGCCACACTGCAGAGCAGTCTGATGATCTGATTATGCTGACAGACTGCCACTTTCTTGGCTGCATGGTCAGTATAGGGGGATGATTCCCATTGTTTCTCTTTCTGCAGCTCTGTCCTCAGTCAAATATTGGTGAGAAATGTGTGGGTTTTTCATTCATCTTCTCTGGAAAATTGCTTTCCTTGGTTCCTGATAGAAATCAACAAGACAGTCCCTCGAGTGAATTCTTCCTGATGTGCCAGATTGAGTGCCTGGGTGTGCAGAAAGCATGTAGAAAAACGCTTTTGAGGTTTATAAAACACATGGCATTTGTGCAGAAAGCATGTAGAAAAAAGCTTTTGAGGTTTATAAAACACATGGCATTTGCTGTGGTTTCTTTTTTTTTCCCTTTTGCAAGTGTGCTGATCTGAAGAATATATAGAAGTAGAGATGGTTTTTACTCTTTCTTTCTGCAGATGCCTGAAATCATAGCATGGAACTAAAGGCCTCTGCCAAATAGTAGCTAGCACTGTCTATCAATCTTTCTACTAGTACTAGGCTGTCATGAGAAACTATTTATGACTGGACTGGTGTTAGTCTGAGAGGTTTCCCATAATAGACTTAAACAGTATCTCAGGCCATTTTTTCTTTAATATTTTGGTAATTTGGATGTTCATTGAACCATGAACCATCTTAGCACCAAAATTGCAGGTGGGCTAAGAAAATGTACCACTGTTATCAGAGAACAGCAAGGATATTCAACACACACCTCTGGCTTCTACTATAACTCCAGCAAGCTCACTTACCTTCTCCTTTTTTTCAACCTGCCTGTTTCTCAGATGATGATAATATAACGTCACTGAGTGCAATGGAATTTAGTGAATATATATTTTCAAGGCATTTAGGCATTTCACATAAAAGGTTTTGCAATAATTCTTGAGAAGACTGTGAATTCTTGCTGGTGAAGTCCATAATAGTCACCCTGAGATGAAACTGCACTTGGAAACTGAGAGAACGCACTGGAGAAGGGGCCCTGAGGCTATGAGGGGTGAAACAATGTGGATGCAGCACCCTTGGTGACAGCATGAAGGTATTTTTCTCTTTTCCTTTTCTTTGGTGCTGAGTAACACATAGCATTGTGTGTAAAGCCATTGGTTTCAAAGCTTCTCATGTAGGGCAATTTAGCATGTTCCTTTTCCTGGAATTATAGAAATAAACATATAATAGGGATGGCAGAAGGGAATGTGCAGTAGTGGATGAATAGAAACTTGATATAATTTTCACTAATTATGTCCCTGCCTCCTAATATACAATCATCTTTACGCTAAGAGGAAAAATTAAAAACCAAAATATGGTGATTTTAAGCTGTGATTCTTCCTTTGCTCTGTCTGGTCTCCTAAGCCCTGGATCTGTGCAGTAGTAAAAAAGGAACAAAGTGATCAAGCAAAAAAGCAGAAAAGTTGTGATTTTCAGTTTTTACCTTTTAGCAAGTTGATTTGAAAACTCACGTTTCTATTTTGTGCTGCTCTGTTGGTTTTTTTGCTTCTTTCAGTGGCCACGCTTCCTTTGGTGGGCCAAGATGATGGGGGCTTGAAAAAAGCAAAGCATTAAATTCCTGCCAGAAGTGAATGGTAAGGACCTCCTGGTGCTCCTTTTTTTTGTATGGTTTTAGGCACGCTGAGTTTGATAACTTACTCTGTACAGCCAGGCAATCCAGTCCAGCAGTAAGCAGCAACACAAGGACCAGGCAGAAAAAGTGGGAAAATGGTAGAAACCTCAGAAGCACGGCTGAATGTAAATGCTGAAAGCAGACTGCTAACTGTGCAAGGAATATGAGGGATAATGATGGGTTAGTAATATCCATTTTCTCTGCCTTTCCTCTATCCTGAAAAAATAATTTTGTGAGAGCTTGTTATTGATTGTCTAATGTTTGTATTTGAGAAAGAAATGATACTGGATTGAATGACATATGCATCATTAATTTTGGTCATAATACAGTCTGAGATTTTGGGTGCAAAACAATCAGAAAAGGGTTATCTGTTCTATATTTTTGAACTTTTTGTGGAATTTTTTTAATGTGGTGAACACATGGTCCTGAAATCACACATGGCTGTTTGGTGCTCTTCCTACTTGAGTCTCTGGGCTATTAGGAATACAAATTTTATCATGTTCCTTTACATTTGAATGAAGCCTGGCTCTTGCAGGAAAGAGGAGTTGTCATACATTTGAATGAAGCCTGGCTTTTGCAGGAAAGAGGAGTTGTCACTATTAATATATTTCCTTTCTAGAGGTCCTTTAGATGGGCCTTTTATCATCCTTATAGCAGCAAATGACAATGTGATGATTGTGAGGACTCTGAAATTGAGTAACAAGATTTTTTTATGTGGAAATCCAAGAAAAGCCTGGTGTAAAGAACTAGGCTTTTGTCCATGAACCTCAGAGAGGCGACTCCTTTTCCCAGGATCTTTCCTTTCCTTGGGCCTTTAAGAATCCTGCTCTTGAGGAAGGTGTCCCTACACATGGTGGGTGCATTGGAACTAAACGATCTTTAAGGTCCTTTTCAACCCAAACCATTCTGGATGGGGGAAGGACTTGTAAATTCAGGAGAGGTATTAAGAAGAAATGGCTGAGATAGGAGTAGATTAAGTCATGCTCCCTTATTTCCAAGTCTAGTCTTTAGTGGAATGATAATTACTTGTTTATCTTGCATTCATCAGTAACAGACCTTACCTTGCCCTGCTGCCACCCCTTCTTCCCCTGAGGAAGAGGCCTGAATGCAAGTTCCAGTAGAAAAAACTGTCCAGGAATCTGAATGCAACCCACTTGGCATTTTATATAATCTTCTGCCCACCATTGCTGTAAAATCCAGGAGTACATTTCCAATTCTTCTCAAGCTGTGATCTGTCCCTGAATATGCATTTTACATTAACACTTAATATTCACCATGCTGTCCCTCTCTGGCATCAAAAACCATAGCTAATCCCCCCTAGGGAAATCAGAACATTAAGATGGTCACAGAGAGAAAGAGAGAGAGATACCAGACTGACATTGTGTTTAATGAAATGCCTCCACAGCAGTCTCATCTCTTTAGAGGGCGGAGAGATTATATAGCAACCTACCCCAAGCACTACAGGGTGCAACCAGCGTGGTGGGTGAGGACCTGTGAGCAGAGCAGTCCCTAGTTATAATCACATACTCATTGGCCAAGGCAAAAGTGTTGAGGCACTGGGCAAAGAAATGTAGGCATTAATAGTTATTTTGTAAGCATGGTATCGCCTTGATCGGTATTTCCTATTGGTTTTTTATAAGAGTAATTTTGATTCACATACTGAGAAACAGGCAACTCAGTGCTTACTGAGCTACTTCCAGGATGAAGCATGTTTCCAACAGACTTTTGACAATACAGAGGGTTACTACTAAGAGATTACTAGTAATTACATTTATGTGCTAAACAAAGGAAAAATTCCCTCAAATACTTACTTCTAAACATCTATTTCTGCTTCTTTCCTAGTTACAACAGGCTGGTCTAACTATGCATTGGGACTCTGAGATGCTCCTTATTGTCACTGCTTTCATGAATTCTTTAGAAAAGATTCCTAAATATATGACCATCCAGCTGGCTATATTAAAATGTGATGTTAGAAGATATTTTGTTGTCTTCTTTTTCTAAAAAATAAATTCGAATGGGCCCTGTCACCCTGTAAACATGACTATAGCAAGGACTCTTTTCTGATTGTATTCTGATTTGGGTTATTTCATTCTCTCCACAAGAACTCTGCTGAAATTTTAGGTGGTCTACCCTTGCCAAATAGCACTTCTCAATCATCACGCATCTCTACATCAGCAGCATCGACAAGTCAAAAGCTTTAGTTGTACAGCCTAACACAACTGAATTCTCTGGATATTTCCACAACTAAATATTGAAAATATTTTAAAATAAAATATTTTCCATATCATTTGTGTTCCAAAGCACATTATTTTTTTTTCAACATATGCCAACATATTTTAGTTTAGTGTGAATTTTGGATACATTTTCCAATTGTAAATAGTTTATCCATTAAGATGTGTGTTTAACATTGCTCAGTTTCCTGTTAGTGTTTACCCTGCAGTAATCTTCAGCAATAGAACAGTGAAAGGTTCTGTTTATCATTAGGTGTTCATTTATTATTAATTTAAGATTTGACAGACTCCAAGAGTCTATTGTTTTTTCTTTTGGCACATAAGTGAGTTAGAGGAACTGAAAAGATTTTTCATGTTTGATTGGAAAAAATAATATGCATTTTTCTAGAGTATTGTTGTTTTTCCAAATACCTGCTACCTGCTAAAGGAGGTAATTGTTCTGATCCTTTCTGCTGCTTTTGATTTAAAAATGTATTATAGTAAGATCAATTGAAAGTCTATTCCAAGTTTAAAAAGGACAGGGAAACACAATAAAGAACATGCAATAAAATTTTACTGCCATAAACTTATTTAACAAAATTGTTCTAAAATATACAAGAGAACATTCAATCTATTTTTCATGATCTCTGAAAATTCTGAGGGTAGTAAATCACATAAAAATGCAGTACTTTTGGCGCATTTATAAATTCCCATAATTTTCTTGCATCCGACTTATTATTAAGGAAATTATATTTCTAACACTTATCCACAGCGGGTTTTTTCCAAAGTCAGTTGAGCTCTTAAATTTGAGTCCAGCTACCATTGCTTCTCTCAGGGAATTTAAAACAAATGGAAATTCCTACTAACAAATGATAACATTTAGCTGCTACTGGGAGTGAGTACTTCAGATCTGGAGTGCTACCAGACACAATCACTTTATCTACACTGTGCCCTGCCTCAGGTTATTGCCTCTGGTACAAGACAAGTGCCATGTTAAACACAGGATCTCCACAATGGTATGGTGAAGACACTTTATTGCAAAACTCAGGGTTTTTAAACTGTTAGTTATGAGTTTACATACTTGTGAGGAACAACAAGTGTGCTTAACCAACCACCATAGACCATGATAGGAGCAGGCATCAGGTGTAACCAACCACAGCCCCACAGTGTGAGCACTTATTGGTTCTAATAATTGTTTTACAATTATGTTGCTTGTTTTTCACCTCTAGTTTAGCTGAGTCATTCCCAGGATGCTTTTCTAGTTCACCAAAGCAACAGAAGTGAGCAAGGATTTTACAAGGGCAGCAAGGCCCACAATTTGCAAGGCCTTTTTGCTCCGCAACAGACCAGTTATGTCACACTGCCATTATCCTCCTGCTGTTACATTCTAGATGTGTCTTAGTAAGATGTGTCTTATTCATGCAAACAATAGCCATTTACCAATTATTCCTGAATATGCTTAGATTCTTTCTGACTTTATTCAAAGCTGCTTCACTTCCCTTAATTCTAACTTACTTCTGTTTAGGTTTATTTGACCTTTGAAGGTAGCAGTGTCAGATGGGAAATCTTTTTTGCCTATTTAGTGACTATTATCTGGCAATATACATAGAATGAAAATCTATATTTGACAGATGGCGAGGAAAGTCAAAGCAGTAAATTTAGATCAATTCATGGTCTACGTTCTTGGAAGTGGTTTTAGCCTTTAGTGGGTTTTAAATTGATGTAAAACAACTGCTGAAACAGAGCTAAAGATTTATCAAACTTCTTTTTATAGTTAAACATGGTAGC
Organism: Grantiella picta; assembly: GCA_013397955.1. Classification (NCBI taxonomy): domain Eukaryota; kingdom Metazoa; phylum Chordata; class Aves; order Passeriformes; family Meliphagidae; genus Grantiella; species Grantiella picta. The sequence goes on along the minus strand of VZRM01009157.1, from coordinate 435,332 downwards.
AGTACTCAGAAAGGTGAGTATCCACATGACATTTTGTTAATCTGTTTTATATTGAAACAATTGTGGAATTGCTGGTTCTGAATTCCGAGTATTGCAAAAATCAAAAGATACCTGAGAAACTGAGTAGACAGAGACTTAGTAAAGACTCAGTAGACATTGAGACTCCTGGAGACCACAGAAGTCTGACAACAATTCTTAAGCCATCAGGAATCCAGTAATTCAGATTTCTTCTCTGTGGATACCAGCTAAACTAAAAGTTGACAAGCAGAAATGTGATCAGACAATCACTGTAATTTCTGTAGGTGAAAAATAGGCAGGATGGTTTGTGTCCATCCCTCTGCGACTGAGGCAGTAAGAGTTTCTTGTTCATTCTCCCCTGCCAGTGGAAATCTCCAAAAGCGCCAATTCTTGTTCTTCTCCAGGGACCAGCAAACTCTGAAAGTTGTAATTCTCTCAGATAAGGTATAAACCAGTGCAAGAAGTAGGGGTAGTAGAATAGTGGTCTAAGTATTCTTGCAGAAGTCCGTAGAAAGGTCCAAGAAAACAGATGGGAGAACAAGGGAATTTCTTAAAGTTTCTCTTGTAGTCACAGATTACCCTGTGCGTGATCACAGTGCTCTTAACCTGCAAATAAAGCAGTGAAAAAACCAGAACATTAAAGGCTTAATTAATTTCCTAGGTAAGTTTTGAGTAGTAAACATATACGAAGAGCACATTACTCTGCGGGGGCAAGGAATTGGCTTTCATGTCCCTCGTTATAATTTTGAAGGTTAAATTTGGTCCCTGGGTTAGAAGCACTTAAGCAAATGTTGTGTCTGGAGTAGAATGGTTTGGTACTCTTTAGATTCCTCAGGGAATCTCATCTGAATCCCTCCATCAACTAGGGAGTCAATGTGTCTGCTTCAGGACAAATCAAGTCTTCCATCTTCTTTTGGTTGTTCTGGATACTGAATTTCAGCCTGGGAGTGAAAACATCCTACTTTTACTGCCACTGTATGACACTGATGTGGGCATCAGTAATCAAATTCTGATCTAACGTTTGAAAACATTTCCTGCCTTTGTAGTCATGTGTGTCAGAAGAAATCCATGACCTCTGTGAAACAGGATTTAATGGGATCCATTGGTTGGTAGGAAGATACCACTTGTATATGGTAAATTATGAATGACTTATCTAAGCTATGTATGCTGTAACACTGTTAGGTCATATCATTCCAACAGATTCACACCATATCTTCTAAGGATTTGGACACTATTCTCTGTAAATCACAGTGTTAGTAGCAAACAACCAATACTGAATCTTTCATGTGATTGTCTACTTCTACTGTAGAAAATGATGATTTGACAGCATATTTTTTTTTTCTTCTGGAACAGCAATACAGTTTGATGTATGCTCTGATTTGTATTGGGTTACAACTGTGACATGGATCAGTTTTGCCTCCCTTGAACACAAGCTAGTTGACTTCCTATTGCATGTCTACATTGAGATTTCACAGTAATTAAATCACAAAACTTATAAAACATAAGTTACTTATTTGAAATAAATCATGAGACTGAATGGCATGTGTAGTACTGGAACAATTCACTAAAAGCACCTCTGTGCTCCTAATGCTTGCAGGCTTCATAAATCCACCATCTGACACTTCCAGGAAATGCTTGTGTATGCAGTGTGGAGATCAATACCTGGTTGGTAGGAAATTACCTTTCTGTCAGTCTGGGAGATGACTGTATTCAGAACACGAGGGGTAGGGCTCACTCTTTGTCTTTTATGTCCAAATTAACATATTTTATGTCCAAATTACATATTTTTCTGGTAGAGTCAGTTATTTATTTTTTGCATTTTGTTTGGCACACACCTTAAACAGGACACCCAAAACTAGAAGTAATAATGGTTTGGTTTCTGGCTTACATTGATTTCTTCTCTGTCTGCTAGGAAACCAAAGGATAAAAATTACACTTTGTAGATTTGCAGTAAATCTGCAAGTGCCTTATAGGGAAACAAATATAAATCTGGAAAAAAACAGTCAGTAATAAAAATGTTAGATACATTTTAACATATGAAAATGTGAAATATGAGAGTATGTGTGTGTAGTGAAGACAACCAGCAGCAAGGGTTACAGTTAACAGAACTGGCCCTATTAATGTGTTGCTGGATTTAGCCAGGAGATTTAGACTGCAGGGGTCTGCCCTTGTCTGATATGTAATACAGAGCAAGGCTTTATCCTTTCTGTGATTCTGTTTGTCCATCTTTAAAACAAACAAAGCTGATGACTTCCTTGGTTGGGAGAGAAAAAGAGAGTTAGTGAGAGAGAAGGAGGTATTTTACTCCTCGGGGAGGCGTATTTTTACTCCTCACTCTGATGCATAGAAGGGCATTATAGACCTTTAAAGGGAGGGCAGAAAGCAGTATTGTTTGACTATTTATGTCAAGATGAGAGCCAGCTTATGAGCCAAAAATTGTAGAGTAGGAATGCAAGGTGGGATGCTCTTTGCTTGACAAGTGGCCACAACAGACAGTTTATCAAATGGAATATCAAGAATGTCAGAATGTCTAAACATTCTCCTGGTTTCAAAAATATCCAACAAGAAAAAGATGAAGAGGAAGAACCAGTGGCTAAAAGTCAAAACCTCAGAAACTGAAATGAAAAAAAGCATGCACATTCAAATTGAATGTGGATGGCTTTTGGGGAGATATGCTTTTGCTAAACTCAAATTATTGCACTCAGAATGGGTATAATTGAATGAAAATCTTTGGTCTCTGGTAGAAAGATGCTCTAATGGTTTTTCTGGCTTTAACATGGGAAGCTATGGCAACAAATGACTCTAGTAATAAGACTGTTTCCCTCTGTTAAATGAAGCAGCTGCTAAGGAAGGATCTGCCACTGTTGTCTTCCCCTGAAATCTCTGACACAGAAATTTAGCTCCAGAAGCAAGGCAGGTTGCCAGGTGTTGAGCTGAATCAATGGCCTCTTACTAGTTGCAAGGGAAGGTGCCTGTAATCAGGTGGCTGAAAAAAGACTTTCAATATGTCAGTAATCAAGGACAGGGTTGAGGTTATTTGTGCATCTTCCTTAAAATGTCCAAGTTTTCAGTGTTTTAAAATACTACTGATACCTGCTGATTCATCCACCTTTTTAAACAAAACAAAAGTGAGACCCTGCTTTCTCTTCTGGATATATTTTTTTAAAACAACAAAAACAATTTGTTTGTTTTTTATTTTTGTTTTTTTTTAACAAAAATTCACAATAATTTTTTAGTTTCAGGATTTTAGTTAGTGTGCAGATAGCATGAAGTATAGACAACATGCAGTAGATAAAAAGAATTTAATTGCAAAACAATTACATACATATCAGTCATGTTATGTTTGCTGATTTCTGGTTAATGAGATACATTGCCTAGCTACAATAATATTACCTGCAAACATAAAATAAAAAATAGTCCACTTAGATTTTTGCATGTATAAGTGCATCTGCTTGTAGGTAAAAAGCATCCTACAACAAAGCCAAACACGTCCAAAACTTGCACCAAGATCCCTAGATCCCTCACTGCTGGGAATGTGGGCATGTCTACAGGAGCTTCAAATACGTTTAAATGGAGATTCAGATTCAAAACTGGACATATAGTCTTCTGTTACTATTGTTATCTTATTTTGTAATGTTTCCACACTTTTTGCTGACCATTTCCCTCTTTCAGAGTTTTGGAGTTAGCAGCTCTTTATGGTAAATTTTGTTGCTGAGGTCTGTGCTCTATTATTTCCAAGCGCTTGCTAGCTCAGGAAGACATGCCTGCTGCAGTTGGTATTCAGCTCACATTCTCAGGCTTTTCCTTGCACCACAAAGGCTTTGCCAGAGCTGTCTTTGAGCACGAGGAAAGCTGAGTACCTGGAATATATTTTGCTGCAAGGGATAAACTGCAGAGTCACCAGATCATGTAGCATTAAGGACCCTGCCTGCAGCAGCTGAAGCATCTCAGTTAGGGGTATGTAAGTATCCATGTGGACACAATCAATGCAAATAAATTAATTGTCCATAATTGTATGCTTAGTAACACAGAGGGAAGCAAGTTAAAATTTCATTTGTCATGCTGAGCCATATATATTTGCAATCCAAAGGCACAAGGATGGTATTCTTTTGTTTCCCCTAGAAAGTGGGTAGTTTTAATTTTTTTTAATCATATCATCACTCACTCTATAATGAATCAGAGAGATCTTATTTTCAGAATAGTTTGACTCATTGTATTGGGTCTGACTGGGATGGAGTCAACTCTCCCCACAGCAGCCCTCACAGTGCTGTGTGTGATATCTGTAGCCAGAAAGTCGTTGATAACACACCAGCATGCTGGCTGAGCACTGCTCCCACAGCACCAGTGCTGTCTCTACAACATTCCCTCCCTCACCAGTATGATGGGGGAAGAAAAGACACACCCAGTGTGTGAGGGGAGACAGCCAGGACAGCTGACCCAAACTTACCTAAGGGATATTCCATATGACATGACATGTGCTCAGTAATAAAAGCTAAGAGAACATAAGAGAGGGTGGGCATTCGTTGTTTATAAAGTTTGTCTTCTAGAGCAAACACTACATTTACTAAAGCCCCATTCCTGTGAAATAGCTGGACATCACCTACTGCTAGGAAGAGGAAATAAAATATTTTGGTTTCCTTTACTTTTTTCCTTTGCTTTTTCTTTGTGTGTGGTCTTTGCTTTGCTTTTTTGAACAGCCTTTATCTTGATCCATGACCTTTTTCCAATTTATTTTCTTCCCACCTTCCAGACATCCTGCTGAGAAGAGGGGGTGACAGTGTTGCTTGGTGGGCAGGTGGTGTCCAGCCCAGCACATTCACTGACAATTTTCACTGCGAACAATGGACACCAAACAAACCTGAAGTGACAAATGACAGGGTAACCCACAGCTGGCAAGGAATTTTGTGTCAGTTATATGCTGTCACTACAGAAACACAGAAACCAAAATGCACAGAAAAATGATGAATCAGTGCTCTGTTACAAACAATACTTTTCCTCAGCTGACTGCAAAGACTGAATCCCTGTGCCTGAGAGCACAACTGGAAACATTAATTACAAGCATGGGGCAGAAGGTTTCATCTTCATTTGAATTTTGCCTCAGGGTAACAGGGCAATATCAAACCCTTGTCCCTGGCTTCTGGGCATCTTTAATTACCTGCCTCCAAGTTTCTAAACACCCTGTCTCCCTCTCTGTCGCCATGACAACATCCCTGCTGTCAGCATCCTGAACTTTATGTTGCAGTCACTTGGAAACCCGTGGAAGTAGTTTAAATAATATGGAAATAATACAGATGTATAGAAAGGCAAATGTGGAAAGAGAATTCATTTTCTCCCTTCCTCTGGCAGCTCCTAGGAGGCAGGTGACCTTGGGGAATCCAGGAGTGTCCATGGGGATTGTTTGTGTATGAAAAACGGAAAGCTTGGCTTGGTTGTCTTTCTAGATGACAAAACCTTTTCTCTATGACTTGTTAGATCCATCAGGTTTCTATTCAAGCGTTGCATGAGGTAGGAGTGGAAAAATCAGATAGTGGAAGAGGAAGTAAAGAGGAGCACAGTGAAGTGCATGTCTGGCTGCTGCCAGCTGAGACCTGCCTGGAGCACCTGGGGATCCCAGCTCCCTGCTGCTGCAGGTCACTCTCTTTTCTGCCCCACAGAGTGCGCTGGCCCTTTGCTGTTGTGCCTCTCTGACTGCCTCAGCTGGCCACAGCACACATTGGGCTTCTCAGTTCTCAATGGGTTAGCGAAATTCCTCAAACCCAGCTTCCTGTGTGCATAACTGCAGTTACACTGCAGGATTTGCACTGTGGTTTTACAGACCCGTTAGAAACAGATGTGGTGAGGATGAGACTCATCTGTTGTTGCTCCTGTTATAAATCCCCCAAAGTAGAAGCTGTTCTCAAGTGTCACCTTGCCCCATCACCCAAAGTGTTTCCCTCTCCCATCTTTTTGCCAGCGCAGGTATGACGTATGTCTGTGTTAGTAATGGACCTGGCTGGGTATGTAATTTGTCTGCAGAGCAGGCTAGAAAGTAAACCAACAGATTTATGGATATTCATCTGACTATTAAAGGACATACTAAATCTTACAGAAGATGACCTTAGGAAGAAGTGGGGAGTAAACAGTCTATTGACCCATTGCCAGGCATGCTTATCACTCTCTGCAATAGGGATTCTGCCTCTCTTCCAATAGAGATGAAGGCCATCTGGACTGAGAGAACATTTGCAGGCTGATACAAAGAAAGATTTAAGTAAATAGAAATGTATGTATAGAACTCAATTTTGACTTTTTTTTTTTTTTTTTTTTTGATGTGCTTTATATTTTGAGGTGCAGGAAAAATTTGTTTTGAAGAAGCTATTTGGGAGTAATTTTGTTCTCTCACGTGTTAAGATCTTTGGGCTTCCAAACATAATTTCTTTGATTAAAATGGAGGGAAGTTTAGGGGTAGATACAAAGATTTTGTTTTGAAGGGACAAAGCTGCATGATTTTGCTGGGCTAAAAGCAGAGAGATAAGAAGTCTTTAATCAGACAGCTGAGGCAGAAGGGCAAATAATCACCCCTCAATAGCTGGAATTATAGCACTGAACAAAATACTGAACCCTAAAAGAAAATTCTTAAGGATCATCTCATGCACAATGGATACATCATGAAAATAGAGGTTCCCATCTGATTATGTCTCTAGTAGGTTTCTGCTTAGTGATTTCAGATCTGTCATTTGCAAAAGTTGCTTCTCTGTTAATCTCTCTCCTTCTTGGCAATAAATTAGTACACAAATAGGCACATATACATGCAAAGCCAAACAATCATATTTTTAGGTAAATCTAAGGAAAGCACTCAAAGAAAAGTCTGCCACTTACAAATTATTTTTATATTTTTGTACATTACACCATAAAAAACAGTCAAACCCATATAATTAATAATTTCTGCTTACTCATTCTTTTTTAAATTTGATGGTGACACTCCCAATACCTGCCTGAGTTTCTTGAATCCAGTCATGCACTTATTATTAATTCAGGGTTGTAGTAAACACTGTCTGAAGATGAACAAAGAGCACCTAAGGAAGGGGCTGCTGTTGAGCTGTCAGGGTCATTTACAGGGTAACTATAACAAAAGGCTGAGATTCCTCCTCCAATTAGTTGGGTACCAAAGCCATGACTCTCCACACCCCTGGACTTTGTGTCTGCTTACCAAATTTGGATCCTGAACCAAGTTTTGCAAAGTTCTCTTGCATGATCTGAAGGAATAACCTGCTTTGAACTCTAAATCTAAGTATTAGGAAAAGAAAAAGCTGTAGCTACTCTTCTATATTTAGGTACTTGAACAAGTGACCTGATTTTGAAAGCACTGAAGTTAAATTCTGAATTAAGGTTTTTGCTGACATCTGTGGGAGTTGTTACATGTAAGAACTTCAGAAAATCAGGTCATTCATTTTGTAATTCCGATTTGGAGAAGGAATCTAATTCTGTGCTCCTAATTTTTGAAAGCTGAGTGTGTTTGTAGTCTAAGCTCAGGTCTGACTTTGTTTGGAGATTAGATCCAAGCTTAAAAAATAGCTTGTGTAAAGCTGAAAGAAACCCCAGCACCACTACCTTTGCTATGTTTTTAAGAGGAACAGACCTTATAAGTATAATTTAAGTGTTGTGATGACAGGGACTTATAGGATGTGTTGGCTAAGGTTAAGAAATGCAGGACACCTCACAGTCAGCCCTTTTCTCTGCCTATCCAAAGTGCAGATCTTAGGATTTGACATCCCCTTCCTTTTGGGGTTTTCTCATGTGTTTCCCCTCTCCAGTGCTACCTTATACAAGACAAAAGCAGAGAGGAGATCTTGCAGGCCAGTGAAGTCCTGTGAGATTCTGACTTACTTCAGGCAACACAAACCCCAACCCAGTATCAGCATCCTGGCTGTAGTGTGTCACTGTCCCATCAGCGACAAACCCTGCTCTCATGGCTTGCTGGCCCATCAGTCTGTGTTTGTCCTGCCATAGCTCAGGACTGTGGCTTCAGGTACATATCTACCTCGTGTCTCCTGCCTGCTGATCCTACCTACCACCCCACTTCACCTCAGACTCCTACCAGAACACTCATACATTCCACACTGCAATCTCAGGTGCTGAATGAGAGGGCAACAGGGGCTCCATGTCCTGGTCACACTAGTGCTAGATGTCATCTCTGATGTGTGTGACCAGTGTGTCCCTGATCAGAAGGGATGGGACATACAGACAGATAGGGAAGGATAACAGAGAGCAAGGTTCCTGTCAAAAATGACTGTGCTTTTCATTGTGTTTTTTTAGTACTTTTGCACTCATTTATGTGAGAAAGCTGTGAAGAGCTATTTGGAACAGAAAGAGTTACTGCAGCTTAGCAACTCAGGTCTGTTTATGTGCAACTGTCAAGGCAAACATAATGGTGGTTTAAAACAAAAGCATTCTACTTAACAAGCACCATGCTCAAGGTTCAATTACCAAGATGCATCCCATGAACTAAGACAATAATTTAGTCCATTTTTCTTCTTAGTGCTCAATATCAGTACATTCTCTGCCTGCTCCTCTGTTGCTGATACATGACAGGTTAAGCCAAGAAACTTCCCTAATTAATAATGTGAGTTACAAGAGCTTGTACTAACAGAGAGCAGGAATTCAGATGTATCTACTCATCCTTTGTGGATTAACAGAGCCGGGGGACATTAACACATATCCACTGGAGGGCTGTGTGTGCATTCAGACACAGGTTACTGATTTCCTATCTTCATCAGGTAATATGAACTCGACAATATTGATGAAACTTATTAACTTTCTCACCTCTTTTAGTACCTTATTTATTTGGGTTGTAAGTGCTTTGGCCCATGGAAAGTCTCTTGTCTTCAGTTAATGCTGTTTGCTCTGGCCTCAGCTGCATCTTCAGATAATGTTTCCATATGACATTATAAAGCAATGATTATCAGTGACTGATGGGATGACTCTTGTTCTAGATAAGTAGCTGCATAAAACTGTATGTGCTGCCAGACAGAAAGTGGGGAAGGCCTTGCCAAATGTGCACCTGGATTTCATTTGGGGCTTATGATGGTCCTGCTTTAGGGATTTACAGGAATTTAATCAGAGCATGAGGAATTTCATCCTAGAAACCCCAATTAATCCTTCTCCTTGTCCATTGAGACCTCTCCAGCTATTGCAAGGGTGCGTGGTAGTCTCCAGTGGGACTTCAGTGGGAGGAAGTTACTGTTCTTCAGTTTCAATAAACGCTCGAAACAGCTGAAATGAGAGAATGACAGAATGCCATGTAAAAATCTGCTTTGAGGTCTTCCTCAGTTATCAAAAAAGTAGCTTCTCCACTGTACTCACTGTAATTCTTCATCATTTGTGTGGGCTGCCACATCTAATAAACATTGGAATGGTGGCATTAACCTTGTCTGTCATCCTTATTTTCTTCATATCAAACTGCTATCCCAGAGAAAATGAACTACTTTGCCCTTAGTGATCATGCACTGGTCAAATTCCAGTATGAATATTTTGAAATGAAATCAAAATAACCAAAATGGACAGTATTAGGATCTCCAGTACTTTAAGTATGTGATTGTTGAAGTTGACAAAACCATATTGCAACATGCAGTCTGATAACATTTGAAGAGCTGAGGCTTGGAGAACTGACTCTCCCCTCATCCCATGGGAGATGACCAGCTGATGTAAACACTTGGAGCCCTGGATCCAAATACATTTATTCATGACAGGCTGCTCTTCTGGTTGCCCATCCTTTCCAAGATGGGGATTATATCATTTGCTTTGCATATTTGTCCTGGAGTGATGTTATGATAATCCATTATCCCTTATTGTTGGTTTATATGCCAAAAAAAATGTGGTCCTGTCGCTTTAACTACGTTCAGCTGCAGAGAGGAACGCGGATTGTTTTGAAAACTTTTTCCCCAAGCCTGGCGCGGGGGAGGATTCTTCGCTCAGCAGAGACTGCGCGCACTGGACGGCTGTCGGAGTGGACTCTGTTTCAGTTCATTTTTTTTCCCTTTTATTTTTATTTTTCATTTTTTTTTCCCTTCGTTTGGACTCTTTCTTCAATCTGCTTTGTCACCCCAAGATCCAAGGGAGCCAGAGAACAGCAGAGCTCGTGGGGAGCTCCACCCAGCCCCCAACGGGGGGTGAGGAGGGGAGAGGCTACATCAGAGGAAAAGGACTTTTTTTTCAATCAGGTTTAATAACTATTCTATTTTTCCCTTGGTTTTCCCCTTCCCCTGTGCCTTGCAGGGCACTTTGCGTGGTTTTGTTAAATAAATAGCTTTTACTTCACTTCCATCTAAGAAATTCTGTTGGGGGTGGGGGAGGGGGTGTCAGAGCCCTTCGCTCTCGGAGGAGAGAGGGTTTTATCATTAATCCAGTGACCTAGTAAAAAGTGCATATAATTTAAGTGTTGAATAGAACAGATGCTCTAGCTAGAGCCTTATGTAAACTATAATTACAGGTGGTTGATATGTATGAAATTAATCCCTATAAGCAGGAAGAAAAGTAAGAAAAGGTTTTGTCTTATCAAAAAACCAAACAGAGTTGGTTCTGTCACTTGCCCTCAGGTGTCATTCTCTAGGTAATGACACCTGAGGGCAAGTACCATAGCAGAATTTATATCCACATGACCAAAATTCCTGGAAATTGTCAGGAAAAACCTATCTTGACTGTCCTGACTCTTTGTACTTTTGATATATTTCTTTCACTAATTGATAGAAAACTCTTTGCTATTTGTTACTACTCTTTCCTGTGAGTAACTGTAGCTAAATCCTTTAAAGATAAGGATGGATTTTCTGTATACTTTTCTTACATAAAGAGTAGTCAAAAAGCCCCTCTTCTGGCATCAAGGAACCTATATTTTTATAAACTGTAATAATTATGCTTCTCTTCTTTTTAAATAAACTACTTCTTCCTCCCACCCATTTTTTTTTACTATCAAAAGCAATGAAGTAAATAGTCAGCCCTAGAAAAAGGTCAATAATGCCACTGTTATGTATTTATCAATTCTTTGAGATTAAAAGTGTCTTTGTACCTGTTTTGGAATTAGGATTGTAATTTCATTCCAGTGCAGACTGATTACAGAATTTTTTCATAATTATTTTGCCTTGTAAATGACATTGTTATATGGCTGATGGACAAGGATTTAAAAAATGGTATATCAAAGCTGGGTTTAATGGATTAATTTGCTTCCAACAAAGACAACATTTCTGAGGGGAAATATTCTGAGGTTTCCAGAGTAATTTTAGACAATAATTTGAAAACCACGACAAACCCCATTTATATTTACAATACTAGAAGTGTTGTTATTCTTTCTCCTAGGTAATGTTAAATCAGTTGTTTGACAGCCTCATTGTCCTCCATAGTTTGGGTTCCCAAGTTCACTTGTCCCTTACTTCATTTCAGTGTTAATTTTTTTTTCTCGGTATAGATGATAGAATTTCAATAACAGGAAAAATAACTTTGCATCTGAGAGATGTTTTTCAGTGGTGGAATCAGTCTCAGAAATAAAAATAGGAAGATTTTGTTTGATAATTTTACTAATCAAGAGGTTCTGTGGCAACCTCTCTGCATGATCTTTTCAGTTTTAAATGAAGAATTTAGGTCTTTTGTTTAAGGAAAAAATTATTTCAGTTTGATTTTTTGAAAAAGTGTTCTGTGAGACATGCATGGAAGAACATGTTTACTGCTCTGGAATCTAATTCGTACTTGGAGTCAACATAGTTCCCAGATCTTCATGGAAGAACAGGAAGTCAAAGTTGTTTCAATTTCTGGTTTTAATATCTGTTTTCAGTCTGGCAAAACTGGGTATGTCATATTTCATACCTAAAATTGTCTTTCACCACTATATATACATGCACAAATATATACTAATGTAAATATACCAACACATTTGTATAATATGCCACCTCTAGGTCATCTATGTTCCTACGGACAGGAGGATGAGAGCTTTAAGATTTTAAAAATTATTATTCATAGAAAAGGCCTCATTAAACGCCTCAGTCATTCACAAATTAATAATGAATTAATATACCAGTGTCACATTAAAAAGAAGATATAAAACAACAAAAAAACCCCTTTAAATTTCTAAATAGTTTGGTTTACAATAAAGACGTACTTTTTAAAGACCAGATAGATTTAATTATGAGTGCAATGAAATGTTTAATTTCTATTCCATTAAAATATTCCAGTCTGCCTAGCTTAAACTTTAAAAAATATTTTTTAGTAAAGGGAAACTTTTTGTTCCTAGAAACTCAAATTTTTTTTCTTGAACTGTCAGTGAGACAAAATCAGGTTTCTTTGCAGTTTTAAAAATTAATTATAGCGCTAGAATGATAGAAATGAAATTTATTAATGTAGATTAATGCGCAGTTACTTATTAATGTAGGTGAATGTGTAACTACTATTTCAGACAATTTAATAAAATATTATTTAAAACAATCAAAAGCAAAATAATTTTTTTTTAAAACATATTTCTAAGGAAAAAGAAGTGAACTTTATTCTGATCAGTGAAGGTAGAAGGATGTTTCTAACCTTTTCTAACATTTACATCCTATACTGTTTGTGCTCCTGGGCCTGCTGGCTCAGAGGAGGACCTAGGCTGGAGTGTGGCTCTGCATTCCAGGTGCAGCACTCCCACCACCTCCCTCCTCCTCCAGGCTGCTGTGGCAGACAACTGGGGCTTTTCTGCAGCTGCTCTTTGTTTGGTTTCCTTCAGTTTTGTGGCTATCTCATTTCTTTTTTGCTCCTAGAGAGATCTCTCTGCAGGAGGGGCTAGAGCATTTTAGTTGAAAAGGTTGTCTTTCTTTTATGACAAATCTTTTTTGATCTCTTCTCGGGCGTGCAGCTGATTGGACATTAAATCACAGTCTTTTGATGTGGCAAGAATAGGGCTGTTTGGTCTCAGTCACCATTCATACCTTACCAGTCTCAAATTTCTCTCACCTCTAAACGGAAAAGACTTTTTCCAATGACCTGAGTTAAACTTTCCACACTTGATTATACTTTTATTGATGATTTGTTATTTCTCAGTCATCTTTTCGGGGCTAATGCTGCTCTTTGATGTTTGCTTTAATCTTCCAGTGTAAACAACTACACTGAAATCTCATAAACCAAACCCCAGAACAGCTAGTATGACATTTCCTCTTCTTAAATAAGAACAGCATGAATGTGGTTTGTTTTATTTATATTGGTATAATTCAAAACCTCTAAGAGATACTTAAACTTCTGTGTTTCTTTTGTTTCTGTTAAAATCACAAAACGAGGATATTTATCCAAAAATTAAAATACCTCCTGATTGTGGAACATTGCATTGTAGCTGTGTTATGTGTTGCTTAATCAAACTGGATCCAAAGACTGAAAAAATATCTTCAAGAACTGGAAAGGATTCCATCCTGTAGGTTTAGAACACCTCCTGTTTTCATTCTGGGCTAGGTACCTCAATAAATGAGTGCATAGTTCAAGAAAAATGTTTTAAATATTTCTTAGGGCTCAGATTTAGAAAAAATAATTATACGACAAAAAAAAAAATTCTTATGTCTTGGGATAGAATGACAGGCTGCCAAATTGCCTAATAAAATTTAATTTGGACCCTTGATTCTCATTCATTATTGATCTAAATATCTGGTTTTCCTCCACAGTAAATACTGCATTACCAAAAAATCAATTCTGCTTTTTTTTGGAAGCCTTGTTATTTTCTTTCCATTTTACTGAGTTTCACTGGGATTTCTAAATCATAGAATCAAGAATTACTGGATGTGAAGCCTTCCTTGTAGGAATGTGAATTTTTCTAGCAGGTAACCAGAACTTTTGTCTCAAACAGCTATCACTGGGATGAAAGTGAAAATTAAAAACATGGGAGACATCAAAGTCCACAGAAAAGTGAGGGAGACAATAAGAAGCAGGAAAACCTAAAGGACCCTTAACCATCCACCCGGAAATTGCAAAGGATGCAGTTTCTGTGCTGTGATGCATTTCAGCTATATCCACAAGTATTTTGGCAGTGAAGGTGGGATTGTGTTAATTTTGCCCTATGCCCTGCTAAGAACTTTGCAAAATATTTGTTTTGTTCTTTTTTTTTTTTTTTAAATAATGTTTTCAGCATTTGATTAATATAAACATGTTTTCTTGTAACTGTGAGGTCTTACCAGGATGCTGTTTGCTTTTGAAGAGCTGTCCATGTGTTTCTTCTCTCTTGGTTTTGATGAGTAAGAAGCAAGTATGGGTGAAACTAGGTTAAAGAGGCATGAACTTCCCAAGAAAGCAAAACTGGGTTTGGGAAAGAAAATGTTTTATTTCAACAGTTATTTTACTACTTAAAAAATATCTGTGAACTTGTAAATAATGCTGAGGTTTTGCACACATGTGTGCAATTATTTAAAGGCCTATTGGCATATCTGGGAAACCTTTCCTACAGCTGGAAATGCTTCAGTGAGCTGAGTAACTGCTGAGTGCAGGAGTCTTTTTCCAGAAATATGGTGTCCCGGGGTGGTCAGACACCAGAGCAGATGAAGTGTGCTTTCAGGAAGGTCTGTAACATGGTACATTCAGGACATCTATAGAAGGCTAAATCACCACCTTTTCATTACACAGGAAGCAGCTGAAAAAGAAGAGTGCCTTCTTCTTCCATCTGGAGGGGAGTGAGTCAGTGAGCCTTTTTTCACCATTTCTGTTTTAACCAAGGCTAATGCCTTCATCCCTGTTGGATGCAAGACTGGAAGTAGAGTAGCAACTCTGCACTATATGAAGAAGAAGTCTTACAGGGCTTTGTGCTGTGTGCACCTTTAGCTACTCAAAAGTCAGAAGCCTCATCTAAGTAGATGCAAAAAGAAGGTAGAATGAATCAATAGTCAGAGATAGGCAATTCTCTTCACAGACTAAAGGGACAGTCAGAGTCAATGGCTAAAATGCAATGCCTTTCAGGTGGCTAAGATTAAGGGAGGTGAATCCCAGTCAAATCTTACTGTTCATGTTCGAATGTGCAAGGATGCTTGGGATTTTTTCCATGCAGTTGCACCAAGCCTTTTTTGGTTGTTGTTTGTTTCATTGGTTGTTGGATTTTCAAATTTGTTACTTTGTGTGTGTGCATTCCAAGCAAAGCTGAGTGGAAGGAAATAGAAGGAAGTATGTTGTGTAAAGAACCTAAAAGGAAATAATGCTGAGAAAATCTGTAATACTTGGTTATTAATGAAAGATATAGGAGAAAGTTGCTCACCACACCTCTTTGCTTACTGCTCATGTTTGGTCATTGCCGAAGGGTAAGAAGCAAAATCTGGGATTTCCTTTAAAATAGTCAGTACATGAGATTGTCAACAAGAGGAGAAGAACAGAATAAAAGGAGAAAATTACAGCAAAATATGCCACAGTGTGTGGACATGGAATGTGTTACAACAGGCTAATGATGATTATAAGCCCCATGTGGGGACTCAGACATGTCAAGGGATGTGACAGATTGGGTCTCCAGTGATTTATTCAGAAGGTCAATGTCGAGAGAATATGACATCACCTATGTAATTCTGAGAGGTGAAAAGGTGGAAGAACATGAAAGCAAATGCTTTTATGGGATGAAAAAATTCCCTTACAATTAAAAAAGTACTTGTATTTGTTAGTATAATTTATTTTTCCATTTATCTATACCTGATTGCTATGTTTAAAGTGTAAGTAGTTTTTACTGCTTGTAATATTGGTTCTTTGATGAAACACATATTAATGGAGTAATATGCCTCTTTATCTTGTGAATTCTTGGGAAATTAAGAACATTAATAAAAATCTAAAAATAAGGCAATGATTGATTACTTTCTTGTCATTACCTGATGATTATTTCATTAATATATAATCTAATAGATATTGGAATTTTTTATTATATTTTAATTTTTTAATTATTTTTCATTTTTTGTTATACACCTTATCCTGAGTACAGTCTCTATCACATACATGCCCTGAATTTGAGAATAAATATTCAAACTTTCCAAGTGTTAGTGGAAATGCCTCATCACTCATGTAGTGAGGGGGATCAGCTGGGAGATGGTGGTCATGGGCGGGAATGATCTGGGCAGGGATGTAGCCTTTACCCTGACCTTCATCATACTGCTGCAAAATAATTCCCTTGGGTTGTCACTTTGTTCCCTCTCATCCTCTCATCACCCCACTCCTGGCTTTTCTTTTTATCTCACATTAAAGGTGAAGCACTTGACTTCACCTTGAAGGCCCTTCAAAGCTGCACCTTCCCTACAGATCATCCATAATTCGCAGAATGTGTCATCTCTTAGCCCTGATAGGTCACTGATGCCAGCCAGCTTCAACCTTCACTTGTTAACATTTCAAACAAGCAGTTTCATGTCTTCTCTCACTGTGCCTGCAAAGAGCTCGCTGCGCACCTCGGTGGAGCTGCCTCACTACCCTCCATCAGACACCATGGAAAGCTCTCCCTGGACAGGGTGCTTGTGGCAGTCTCCAGACAATGAGGGTACTGCCAGTCTGAGCCCACTCTTAGCTGTGCTTCCCACCCTGTGTCACATCACTTCCATCTCCTCCCTGCTGCTTGTCTCTCCTCTTGTGTTGACAGGATTTTGTCCTTTTTCCCCCCAACCCTGCACAGAGCCAAACAAAATAGGGCCCTTTTTGAGGACTCCTGAGCACTCGTAATAGTAGCTTGTAAGAATAGAAATGTGACTGATACTAATGAGTTCAGTTATTTAAGCCTTGGTGGTAGAAAGCCTTGGTTCATTACAAAATTTGTCATTCACATGCTTTGTTCAATAAGATGAACAAAGTCTCACTAAGTCTCTGTCTCACTAAGTTAAAATGGAGAGAGTGTATATTTATTTTAAATCTGTGGCTAAGTATCTGGATGAATCACGCTGTTAAACAAGCTGTAATTTTAGTGTCATCAGCCATTGCATATGCTGGTCCTCATTGTCACCTTGGCTCTTTGAGTTGCTTGAAGACACTTCACGGGGAATGCCACGGCCCCAGTGGCAATTAACTACACAACAGGAAAGGTGGAAAAGGCTCTGTTCTAGGGCTGGTGCTTGGAAATAAGGTCATGTCTTCAATTCAGGGTTAATTACAACTAACCTCTGTTTTTGCGTGGCTGCATCCACGCATGTGTGAATAGAATTAAAAGGCAGTGAAAAGTGATATATGGAGATCAAAGGGAGGCTGGAGGCCTGCAAAATGAAAATTATCTAGCACCTCTAAATACGCTCAGGCAACCTGTCATGTTACAGAACAAGAACATAAATTTTTCTTCTGACAGACTGGTGTGACCTTTGTGATTTATTTCATGTACCCGATACAGAATAGGAGGAAATGTGTTCTGTATAGCAGGGCAAGGCACAGGAGAGCATTATTAGTTGCTTTGAATGTGTGGAATAAAATACTTTGGGAGCAATACAGCAGTGCCGAGTGTGCTCTGCAGAGATGTAAATAGACAGTAATGGTACTCTATAAATTTCTGTCTTATTTATGGAAGGCTGATTATCTTTTGGATTTTGTTGCTGTTCATGATGGTAACTGTGCACTCTGTTCATGTGAGGCTCCTATTTTGGATCCTGTAAAGTATGGGGTTTTAATAAAGCAGCAAACCAAAATTTAAAGAAATTAAAATGAACAGTATGGGATGAATGCACCCTTTAGAAATGCTTAAATGTAGGCTGGACTGAAATCTTGTGTATTTCCTGGCATAGTTGTAGAAAGTCAGAATATCATCTGAGCTTGTGTAATTAATTAGTCTGAATTTACTAGTGGCTTTTGCACATCTATCAGTTTTGATCTTTTGGCCATGTGACACACAATTCCACCTTGAGACCAGGCCCCTGCTGTTCCCTCCTGCCTTGTTGACTGCTCTGCCCTTCTCCAGGCAATATTCAGCTCCAGAGGAGCAGCTGGTCACCTCCAGTGTGCTCACTGCCATGAGACTCAGTGCTGTGACAACACTGCAGAGATCCCATCTCTTCCAGGTATTGTTTTTAACCCACATTTTTTAACCAATGTACAGCATTTCTGACCTTGTCAGAAAGCCCTTAAGAATATAAGAGAAAATTATCTGTCTTTTATAAAAAATTCATAAAATAAAAATTTTAATTTCTACATGTTTTTAGAATACTCCTTTAGAACACTACTCATTTATCTAAACTTTTTAAATAACATTTAGAAGGAGTTTTGAGGTGCACAGATTTGTTTGTACCATAATACATGAAACATTTTTTAAGACCACATTGAAGAAATACTGTATTTCTAACTTAAAGTGAGAAGTAAACAGAGGTTACCTTTAAATAAAGGGAAAACAAGCCAATTTGTGATTCCCCAATTATTTCACAGTTATTTTCCTGGATAAAAGGTACCTAAATTTTAAAGTGGTAAATAATGATTAAAATGTACAAGAGAGAAAAACATAAAGGACAGATTAAAAGTTAACAGGATGTCTTATTTACTGACTGTGGCAAATTTTCTAGTAAATTAAAAAATTAAAGGATTTAAGCTATCCGAGTCAATTTTTATCCAATATGACTAGTGGGTGCAAATCCAACATATTTGCATTTTTCTAAGTCACCTGCAGTGATTCTCAGCAGAATCTTCTGTGTTGGAATGGCTGGAAAAGACCTCATTTGGAGGTCATTTCACATCTGGAAGAGTGGCATTAGTAGACACAAGTGAAATTGTGGAATTGTAGCTGTGTAAATATAAAGTCAATCCTCACAGGCCAACATGTGGCCAAGGAAGATCCATCATTTGTTAGTCTGTAGTGTCAAAAGATGTCCCAACTCGGAGGGCACTGCCAGGCTCAACTGGCTCTGCCTTGCTTGTTGCCAGCCCTGCCCATGTGCCCAGGAGGCCTGTTTCAGCACAGATCTGGACACCAAATCTTTGTATTTTAGGTTAGCCTGTGCCTAGTCCTCGTTCCCTGGATGGAGGTTGGACCTACCAGGTCCAGGTTGGTAGGTTTGCTGCCAACCCTGTGTCTATCTCCATCTCCTACAGCTTGGTTCAGGACTCTGTATGGACCCTCATCACCTAATTAATCACCTTGCCTTGTCTGGTACTCTAAAAAAACCTCTCCCTACCACTGTGACCACTGTCCCAGGCAGATCCTGCATGACTGTGCTAGGAAGGGCACCATCCTGCCAGCTGCAAAGCATCTGTGCACTTTAATGGTGCATCTCTTCTGAGCTAGACAAACCTTCCGTGTGAGTCATACCCTTGATGTGCATGCTTGTGTGCTCCTGGAGTATAAACAAACATTTCATGCTCTGACCCCAAAATCTGGGTTTTAATGGGCTGTTGAAAAGCCAGAGTTTCCTGCTGCAATATGAGGTATCCTGTATAGCATTGCAATGAGACAGCTCTTTGTAAATTTTAAGGGCATCGTCCCCAGTGCAGGAGGGAGATGTCTTGTCTTCCTAAGCTAAGTAGTCAAGGGAGAGAGGGAAGAAGATAGATGGCTAAAATAGATTTCTGTTCTTTAATGCTCTCTGGAGGAACTTGCCTCTTGTCAGTGTTTACAGGACCTCAGGACAGATGGTGGCTTAAATAAAGATTTCCTTGACACAGGCTGTTGTCTGTGAGAAGGAAACATACCATATAAGACCTGAGGTTGAATATTTCAGTCCTAGGTTTTGAATTCCAGTACAGTAATGGCAGACCTTTCAGTTCTTTCAAGCTAGAGTTTGTGTCTGTAAGCAGAATCACACAGAAGCTAATGTCATTGGGGTTTAAAGGGTCTTCTCAAGCATGGCCACCCAAAGCAGGCTGCTCAGAACCATGTCCAAATGGCTTTTGAATATCCCCAAGGATGGAGACCCCACAACCTCTCTGGGCAACTTGGGCCAGTGTTTGGGCACCCTTACTATAAAAAAGTGTTTCCTGATGTTCAGAGGGAACCTTCCATGTTTCAGTGTGTGCCCATCGCCTCTGGTCCTGTCTCTGGGCACCACTGAGAAGAACCTGGCTCTGTCTTCTTTGCCCTCTCCATTCAGGTGTTTATAGGCATCAATGAATTCAGCCATGAGACTTCTGCTTTCCAAACAGTCCCAGCTCTCTCAACCTCTCCTCGCAGGAGAGATGCTCCAATTACTTAATGACCTTTGTGGCCCTTTGCTGGACTCTCTCCAGTATGTTTATGCCTCATGTGTGTTGAGCAATGCAGTAGTTACAATCTCTGCAACACAAAAAGTGTTCCTAGGGATATGTTGACTGCAGCTATATGACGAGGCAGGATGGAGTAGCTGATTCAAAGAAAACACTCTTAATGATTTCAGCACATCCAGAGACTTGACCACCTTCAGCATATACAGGGACAAAGCCCCTCAGTTTTCATACCTCACTTTCTCTGGCTGAGTTAAGATATTAAAGTAAATAGTCATGACTGACATGGCCAAAAGCACTTTGGAGTCTTTTCAGAACTTTAGGATCATTTGAAAATATTCTCTGTTTCAGATTCAGACTGGATCCTTACTAGAAAGTCATGAGAGGTTTCAGTCACACCAGAATCTGCCATGGGGAAAATTTCCTGATGTGTCACTATAACTTCACTTTCATGTGTGCCAAACTGAACAGCCAAAGTCTACTTGTAAGTGTTTTTACGAACGTAGGTGACCATATACTTTCACCCAGTAATAGGGTTATGTTTGCTGTGAAAGATTAATGCAGACAGTTTAGTGATGACATTTATGATAGCTAAAATTAGAATTTAGTTTTAAATTTGTTAAAATATCTATTTAGGAAGAGGAGGGAGAAAAGGAAGATCAGTAAGAATATTCAGAACAGAACACACAGAATAGAGAAATATTCAGCAATACATTTCATAGAGTAATTTTCTGAAGGTACAAGAAGGTGGAAGGTGCCAGAAAAACTGCAAGAACACCACAGACTTCAAGGAAAACAAAACCAAAACAAGAAAAATCAAGGTGGAAAATATCATTGCATTGTACCCTGAGGACTTAATTTCATCTTCTGGTAAGATTACATATTGATGAAAACACAGGAATTTTTCCTTTGAAAGTGAGCTAATGGCTCATTCAGACTGCATCTGCAGTTTTTCTGGGAGTCACAGAAGAGTGACAACTCTGCTGACCACAGAGCCATGTTAAGGAGTTGCAGAGTGCTGCAGCACTGAGTGTTTCTTACTGGCTGTTACTATGTCTTGCTAAAAGGTCCTGGTGTAATGTATTGAATCAAGCTGTAAAGTTAACATAAATAAATTTAATAATTTTATTTTGCATGGTAATTACTTTTTATGTTAGTTTCCTTTGGGAACCATCAAAATTAGGTTTTGACAAAGCTAACAACCTTATATACTCTAAGCATGAGAAGTAGGTGGTGTCTATCCAAGTTTCATCTCTTGTTGTCAAGAGATAAAGCAATATGAATGGAGATACAAGAGTTTAAAAATTAAAAAATAGGGATATCCAACTGATGAGGTTTTTGTGAAGAATAGAAACAAAGCAAGTTACCAGTTTGGCTTAATCTTTGTAATCTCGGTTAATAGTACATTGAAAAAAAAGTTTCATGAATGCGTCCAGTAGGCAGTGAGTACAAAGGACTACTTCAAATACTGGATATGGTGAACTTTGCATATACTTCCAGAAAGTAGAGAGATTTCATGACAATTATAGAATGTATTCTTTGCATATTTTCTGTAATCAAAAAGAATATTGAGCTATATATATATTTACCATATGTACTGTACGTATTAGTATAATGCAAAATTTAGAAAACCAAATTAAATGGAAGTAACTTTCAGTCAGAGAAGTTCAATATTATGCTGATATGGTCCAACTTTTTTCCCCTCTATGGTTTAATTTCAAAATGAAACTCTGTTAAAAATCCTGTTACAGAAAGACCTGCATCAGTGCAATGTGATTGTGTTTGTTGTCTTTTCCTGTTATCATGTGGAGACCCATTCAAATGACTGAGACTGTTATGTCTGGAAGAGTTGCATTCCAGATTGTGCTGCAATATTGTTCTACTGGGCCATTAATGTATGTTCACAGAATCATGGAATTATTAAGGTTGAAAAAGACCTTTAAGATCATCTTTACATCTCAGATTTTGTCCTTGACACCAATATAATTCAAATAGACTAAACTATAATTTTGGTAACAACTGCCTTTTAAAAGGAATTGATTCATTCTTCCTTTTGCCCTCAAGCTGACTTCCAGTGCAGCCACTCTAAAATGCCATAATTTATTGAAACTGGCAAAGTGGTCCATTAAATTAGTCTGAACCAAACAGTTTACTAATGACACTGAGCCTTGCTGGCTGATTTTAAACATTATCTCAAACAGTGTGTGATAGCCTTCCCACACTGATCACAGTGTTATCTCCTTTGTGCCTCTGGCAGCAGCTGTGTTTGTCCTCTCTCAGATGTTTTACTCCACTGAATGTTATTGATAGACAATAACCATCTTTTTCTGGAATAGCCACATAGAATAAATGACCTCTGCTGTTCAGTTTTTCAGCCATAATCTCATTATTTAGATTTCTATCATGAGCTAGATTCCCTACTTCGTGAGAGAGGCTGCAAACAGTTTTACATAGAAGAATAGGCACTTAAATCAGCCTTTGAAACGAAAATTCCTGCTTTTGAGACTAGGCATGGCCAGGTGAGATTCTGTGAAGTTGTGGAGACATTGGTAGGGGAAGCTGTTTTTATTCATCGAGTGAGGAGATAAACTCAGCAAGCAGTTTGCGTCAATACTTTGGTCTTTGACATCATTTGGACCCATCACTGAAAAAACTAACGTGTTTAAAACTTACAAGTTGTGTGCTTCCTCTTCCTTCTTTGTCCTTACCTTGGAGTGTTTTGCTGCAAGTACCATGGCAGAAACTGCTTAACTTCATGGTAGACCTAATAATCTTATACATTTTAAGGTATCTGGTGTTTGAAGTTTTCTAGTGCTTTTTTGTTTCTTAGCGTGTGAAAGAAAGGCAAATTGGTTTCATCACTTACAGAAAGAGAGGAGTATGCTTGTTTCCCACAGATTTGTGTCTGGCCTCTTCATTGACTGACATTAACAGTCAATCCAGAGAATGAAGTGAAATTCCTTCATTGACAGCAAGGCAAAACCTAAATGGTTGGATTGAGAATCCTCCCATCTCTGTGTCTGTGCCTGTTGAAGACCTGACAGTGTTGGCAACTGCTCAACACTTTACAACGCCTTCTGGATTAAAGATGTGGGAAAAGAGCTTCCCACCCTAGTACAGCCCTCAGATTATCATCCTTCATTGATTTTTCAGGTAATCAGCAGTGAAGTTGCAACGAGAAGTCCAAGGGCAACCAAGAGAAACTTCAGGGCCTTGGAATGAATGGTTAAATGATCAGGAGCACAAGCAGTGTCTCCTCTGTCCTTGCAGTCTTACTCCAAGAAGGACTTTGAGGTGCTGGAGTGTCCAGAGAAGGACAATGGAGCTGGTGAAGGGTCTGGAGCATAAGCTTGATGAGGAGCAGCCGAGGCAGCTGGGAGTGTTTAGTCTGGAGGAAAGGAGGTTGAGGGAGACCTTATCACTCTCTACAACTGTGTGAAAGGAGGTTGCAGCCGGGTGGGGGTTACTTCTCCCAAGCAACAAGTGACGAGACAAGAGGAGATGGCCTCAAATTGTGCCAGGGAAGTTTAGATTGGATATTAGGGAACATTTCTTTACTGAAAGGGTGATTGAACTGATACAGGCTAGCCAGTGAAGTGGTTGAGTCACCATTTCTGGAGGTTTTTAAAAGACATGTAGATGTGGCTGTGGAGGAGCTGGTTTAGTGGTGAACTTGGCCATGCTGGTGCTAATTGTCCTACTCTGTCCAACCTAAACAACTCAATGATTCTACAAATCATCCTGTAACAGTAATTCTCATCTTCCTTGAAAACCATCATCTCTATGATATGCTAATGATATCCAGAAACATTGTGTTTTGAAGCAATTAAAGGCAGGTTATGAAATTTACTGCTGTTCTAAGAAACATTTTATTCAGAGTACATCCACATAATTTATTATGCTGTTTTTTCCTCTTGAGACAAATATATACAATTCACCAATGAGACATTTTTCAAGTCAGTGGGAAAAGTGACTGGAAAAAATTAAAAAACCCCCCTCTCCAAACACCATAAAAGAGAAGTACATAAAGATACTGATAATTATCTATATTGTGTGTTATATTGTGCTTTCAGCAGCCAAAAAAATGTCCAAAAGAAATTCACATGAACAGCCCTAATGGAACACAATCCAGAAAGAATAATATTGTTTGCAAATAGAACTGACATCAATATTCACATGATTCTTAAAAATAATACTACATCTTTACTTCCAAATAGTTCCATTCAAGGAATTCAAGGTCATATAGTGATGACAAGTAAACAAAAACCATTTTGATATTAGCCAATGTTATGATTATGTTGCTGTTTAAAAATGAAATACAGAAAGAAAGTCTAATTTCATTCCCCAAGTTTAAAAAATGCTTATCCAGTCACTGGGGAGTTTTGAATTGTATTTTTGGTAATTAAATAGAACTATTCTCAGATTCATTATGACTGTGAGTATGTGCTGTGATTTTATAACTCACTGCTAGAGCAAGTCAGCCAAACATCTGTAAAAAAACTCTACAGAAATGAAACCTTCCTTTATTTTTGTTAATGACACAATTTAAATGAAGTTTGAATATGGAAGTGGACTTTCTGAATTTCTTGAAGGCTCTAAAGATTTCTATATTTTGCAGTGGGCAGAAGACAGAGCTGGGAAATGACAGAAGGTCTACCAGGAGGAGTTTACTTACCAAACACACTTTCTGAAGCAAAGACTTGAATGCCATTGTCTGAGAAAAACTGAAGATGACATAGACTATCCCAACAACAATAAAAGACAATTAAAAAAAACCATTAAATTGGGAAGAATTTTTTTTACCTCTGTAGGTGCATATATATATATATATATATACATATGCACAACACCGTGTAAGCCTTCATGTATACACACAGACTGATGCACAGAAGCATAAGAAGCATGCAAAAGAAGAGGCTTTGCCTCCTTCTTTTGAGAAGAGAATGACCTGACATATTAAGTCAACAAGACAGCAATACCTGCTTTAAAGAACCTGGAACTAAAATACGAAAAACTATGATATGTTGCCATGATGTGTTGTTCCGGGGGCAAAACAGAAAAATCTCTTCAGAAGACACTGCAACTTGAAATACTCTCCTTTTACTCAGCCATTTATTTTGACAAGCTTTTAGGAACTTACTGGTGTTGGAGACTACTGTCCCTCTTTCATTTTCCATTAAAAATGTCAATTAGATAGGAATATCTATAGTAGGAACTACCTCTTTAGAACACCAGACTAAAATATGGACATAATATGTCTAATCTAATTTGTACACTTAAATGGAATAAAGAAAATTTTTGCAAAGAAAAATTAGCATTATTGAGAAGAATGTCTTAAACCTTCTGAAATGGAAACTGATGGACCCTGAACAATCAAATTTTTCTAAATTATTTTAAGTGGTTCTGTCTTTGAAATTTGCAGAGAATAATGAAAATTGTGGCAGCAAGAACTTCAGATGAGTGATTAGAACCCCACAGTAACTATACAGGTGAAATAAAATGCAGTGACCCTCCTCCAGTGATGTCTTTTGATATGGTTCTGCCTTTCAAATAGTGAAGATTCAAACGTTTAATAACTGTTTAGGAGAGTTGCTCTGTATTTCTAAGAAGTCAGAATGTAAGACTGTCTTTCTGTTTGATTGTTTATGGAAGTTATTCAAGAAGAATTTTTTAACAACTTACCTTTTTACAGATTTTAAAGGTTCAGATAATATGTGTAATGTTTTCTTTGGGAATTTACAGAAGAAATTGTTAATTAGCAGAAGCATGTAATTATCTTTTATTTCTAGAGAAATGTCTCTACATTCTCTTGTTTTTAGAACTAGAAATTAATACCCAAATAGTCAATATCTACATAACTCAGTATACTGTGTTGTGAAGGATCAAAAAAAAAAGTTATGACAGACCCATAGTGCAAACTCTGGGCAGTAGTGAAGACTCAGATTTGTCTACAATAGAAACAGATGTGAATAAATGTACTATCTAGGAAAACAAAAAAGAAATTGAACAGCGTGATTTAAAAATTGTATTATGGTCTCCAGATATTTGTTTTAATATCAGTCATATACTTGCTGTCTCAATTGTCCAAACAGAGCAAATTTCAAACTCTACCCAGTGAGAATAATAAACAAAAGAATACCTTAGTGCACAGAAATTGTAAGAGACTTCAAAGGAACAAACAAGGCACAAATGTTAATAAAGGAGAATATATTTTTATGCTCTCAAGTCCATGAATCCATCCAAATTGGCTTTGGTGTTTACCCTTGAAACAACTTGGTTTGCATACGGATAGTAGAGATTTGCCAGTACTTTGTTTATAAACATTCCAAGTCTTCCAACTATATTAACTGATCCAAATTCAATTTTCGTGCTCTGGATCAGGCAAGTCAGCACTTGTTCCATGTCTGCTGCAGGCTCCTCTAGGATCGGGTGTAAGAACAAGAAATAATACCACTTTCTGCTTTTTAAGTGCTTGGCTTTTTGCTGGGCCCCAGAAGCACAGAGAAAGAATATCTGTGTGGGGAAAGAAACAGACGCACCTCACCTTGGTTAGTTTACCTGGAAAAAGCTTTAAGATTGGAGAACTTTGCAGTGGGTTGTCAGAAGGAAATACAAAGGAAATCAGTGGATGGTGGGAAAACAAAATCCAGAGCCTTATGAGAGGAATAACCCCCTAGAAACATCTGATGGCATGTTTCCATGCTGGTTTTTTGTTGTGACAAAAGTCAATTTAGTAATTCACCCAGTAACTATATCAAAGTCCAGTTCATGTGTAACATGTGGTACATGGCTGCACACTTCCAGGTACTCCAGCACCACCTCATGCACAGCCACTGATGCCTCAAGGTGTACCTGCCACAGCACGGACATAACCATGGCCACAGATGCTTTAAGATGCACCTGCTCTGGTGTGGACTTATCCATGGCCACAGGCAATTTGGGGTGCCCTGCTCCCCTGTGGACTCATCCACAGGTCACAGTACCTTCGACTCGACTTCACACTGGATTTCCAGCCTCTCCAGCTCAGCAGCAGAGGCACAGTAGTGATGCCCTGGCCATCTGCCAGCCCAGACACACTGTAATTGCTATCATCAAAATGTTCCCAGGCACAGCAGAAGCAGTGCAGCTCTGCAGCAAGCAGCGAAAACAAAAAGCAGCCAGTAATGAGCACTAGACTCTAAAACACAGTCAGGCAAGCAAGCCCTATGGCAAGCACAGGAACTTGGCAACTAATATCTAAACAGCAAAATCAACTAAAAATGATCTAGCTCATTCCAATCAAATCTGCTGTTATCTTGGACGCTTTGAGCCCCCCATTATATTCCAGTAAGGACTGCTGTGGTTTAACCCCAGGCAACAGCTAAGCATGACCCGCCTGCCTACTCATTCCCCCCCTGCCCACTCATTCCCCACCTGCCCCCCACCATTGTGATGGGGGAGAAAATCAGAGGAGTACAAGTGAGAAAGTCATGGTGAGATAAACAGAATTTAATAGATAAAGCAAAAGCTGTGCACAGAAACAGTGCAGAAAATAGTCTTTCACCATATCCCATTGTCAGAAGATGTTCAGCCATCCCCTGGAAAGCAGTGTAACACTTACTCATGAACAAAAATGCCATGACTCAAAGGATCCCTCCTTCCTTCTTTTCCCCCAGGCTTCATATTTTTGAGCACAGCATAACATAGTCTAGGATATCCCTTTGGTCAGTTGCCACCAGCTATCCCTGGTGTGTCCCTTCCCAGATCCTCATGCACCCCCAGCCTGCTCACTGCTGGGGAAATGGGAGAAATAGAAAAGGCTTTGTCTTTGTGTAAGCAATGATCAGCAATAACAAAAACATCCCTGAATTATCAACACTGTTTGCAGCAAAAATCCAAAACATAGCCCTATACTAGCTACTGTGAGGAAATGTAACTCTATCATTTCAGCCAAAACCAACACAAATGACATTCAAGGAATTTCAAATATGAGACACTTCTTTTTTATATTGTAAAGTACATTCACTGAAAACACCTTATTTCAACTAAACTTCTTTTGAAAAACGCTTCTCAGTTCCAGGATGGAGCTTTATATCTCAGTAAGATCAACCCTGTCAAGCCATCTTCATGCAGAGTCTGGTCACTGTGGTTCACAGTGGGACTCAACTTTAGGACTCAAGTTTCTATTTTAAACACTCTACCGCATCTTAGAGGATGATACTGTTCCTAAATTAGTGTGGTTTCTCTTGACCACATTCAAAACAAAAGTATTAAAAAACCCCAACAAAACAACAAAATAAACCTGCAAATATAATTAAATTAGTTTGATCATGAGTCAAAAAACAGCTAGCTGAGGCTTCTAAGGCCATGTGTATGCCAGTATTTCAAAATGGCACAGAAGTGCCCTCACCCATACCTTCAAATACTTCAAAATGGAGTGGCTACCTCCACAGCTGTAGCTGGAATTGGGCCCCAACCCATACCAGTTCCTGAGCTGTGGATGGGAGAGTGCTGTGTGGCCCCTGCTAGGGTTTGGTTTAGATTTTTTAAATATTAAGAGGATTTTGTTTCCTTGCTTGGGGATGTTGCTCATTACTGCAAAATTCCCAAGAAATATAGACTAAAAATGTCTGTACAAGAAAGCTGCTAATCTCCCAAATTTATCAAGCAGACACTCTGAAAAATGGTGTGATTAGTTTAAAAAGGTTCCATGCAGCTTTTCAAACGGTGGTTCAATTTCTTTCATTTTTGAGCTGAGATATGAAATACATCTAAACTAGGAAAGTTGCCTGAATATTTTAAATAGTTTTCCAATGTTTACTGAGACAGTAATGTAATTTCTTTCACTGGCCTTTTTTGTGTATACTTTCTATTAAAATCTGAGGATCAAGTGGCAGTGATTATCTAACATGAATGGTGGCAGAAAATATAAACAACATAGTGGAAAAGTGGGTTTTTTCATACGAGTAGTAATGCTCATGTATAAACCAAACAAAAAATAGAAAAAAATGCTGCCATATTTTACCACTTAGAAAAAAATAACAGTGTTCAGATAATAAGCACTCATCTTTTTGTATAGTCCATCCCATTTCTCACACAGCAGTTATGGAAAAGTGTGCTCAGAAGAGGTAGTAAAAAATTTCTTATTGTGATCTTATGTGGTTGGGACAAAGTGGTACATTTGCATTTGCCTCTTTTCACAGAATCTCAGAATAGTTAGGGTTGGAAGGGACTTCTACAGATTATTGAATCCATGCCCCCTGCCAAGACAGCGTCACCTAGAGCAGATGACACAGGAATGTGTCCAGGTGGGTTTCTGGGTTTTGAACGTCTCCTGAGGGGAGACTCCCTGGGCACCTGTACCAGTGCTCTGCCACCCACAGTGTAAAGAAGTTCTTCCTCATGCTGAGCTGGAGCTTCTCATGTTTTAGTTTATGGCCATTACTCCTTGTCCTGTCACTGGTGTGGCACCATCCTGTTGGCACCTGCCTTTGAGGTATAAATATGTATTGATGAGATCCCCTCTTCATCCTCTCCAGACTAATCAGGCCCAGCTCCTGCAGTCTCCCCTCATAAGAGAGATGCTCCATACCTCAGAATTTTTGTCCCTGAAAACATCCTTCTGGAAGGACTTCAGAGTTTCTACTTAAGATATTTCCAGTTTGGAATGTATATTATAACCTGCTTCTTAAAGCAAGACCATTGAATTTTCCTCTCTATATAGCAAAACTCCTAGCAGCATGACTTTCCCTGGGTTGCTACCTACTGACATTCATTGTGAACCATGGAGCATGTCTGAGTTCAAAATCCTCTACTGACTTCTGCTGGCTTTTGACCAGGCTTAGAGACATATAATGAACTATAGTGGAAAAAAAGAGCTCTTCACAACCTGCTTGTCACTACTGCACAAGGGAAAGGAGAGAATAAATTATTCATTGTGAATCACTCAGCCTGCCCTGGTAGGCGGCCTTTCATAGTGTAACAACTTTAAATGAATTGCGCCCCTTTCCTCCTCTCAAAAGTGCCACCAGTTCTTAATGCATAGTGACACTCAATTAACATGATAGGCACATGACCTAAATGCTAGATATGGCCCACTGAAGAGACCACTTTTTTGAAATACTTGTGAATATTTTATAGATATTCTTTCTTTTCCACAATCAAAAGGGAAAAATAAATGCTCCAAAGTATTTTGTGTGCATTAAAAAAAATGAAAACAAAAAAAGCCAGAAAGAGAATATGCTCACTGTCAAGCAGTTAGTACTGAGGGTATTCTCTTAGAAAACAGCACTACCTACCTGCAGGCAGGTACAGTGCAAAGATCAGTAGCCTACTACCTATTCCACAATGAAGTTGTCCTTTCTCATTCTTTGCAATAAAAATTCTAGTCTAAAACCTCTGGAATTATGAAAATAATGGAAAAAATATTTCCTTAAGCACTTTCAATTTCAGTCATTTGGCATTTTCACATGACAAGTTATTTCATTGGAAAATGTCAGAAGAGCTTTCAGTCCAAGGCTTAGAAATCAATATTGTTCCCATACCTAAAATACAATTTTGTATACTGAATTTGGTTGGTTTGCAACCTGTTCTGTTCCTTCCTCTTTCTCCCCCCTCTCTGCCCTTTTATCTCATATGTCTTCTGTCCTCTTTATTACCACACTTTAAATGTGAATGATCATGTTCTTGCATGCCAGGACTTAATAATTTGCCATTATGTCATGCAAACACTGCTTGCACATAACTCGCAGCATACGTAACCCCTCTCTCTCTCCATTCCTTATAGACAAAACCAAGTGAAGCTTTCCACTGACCTTAGCAGTGTGTGAAAACAGACCTGGATTTTAAAAGATTAAACAGGTTAGTGCAGGGCTATTACTCTATCTGAATGTAAATAACATCAATCACCTTTACAGTTTTCATCCACCGTAAGTGATTCATCCAGCATTAATTCTTTCTTTCTTTCTTTGCAGTCACACTTTTTATCCTCTGACCTTCTCCTGGGTAAGCTCACCTTGGCCTGTGAGGAAAGAACTTTGGTCTTTGAGAAATGTCTTTGCTTTTTCTTTTGCAGATCTTCTTTTCTCCTTCCTTTTTGCAAATGTCTTTTTTCCCAATGGGTATTTTCTAAGGCATGATAGAATCATACAAAAGCAAATAGCTGATAATTGGCTATAGGAAAGGGTGTCCTGGATAGACTGAATAGACTTCTGCGAGAAGAGGTCCTGCCTTCTGCCAAAGGCTTCCCACATAGCCCTGAGCAAGCCATTCAACTCCTCTGCTCATCAGGAAAATGGAAGATGAGATTCTACCTCCATTTCTAGCTTGTCTAGACTGTGAGGATTCTAGGGTGGCCACTACATTTACATTCATTTCCTAATACGCATGCGTTCCCCATAGCTTGGTCTGTATCCCAGTATTAATCACAATGGCGAAGATCAGGCAGAAAAGAGGGAATTTGAAAATAATTTCTCTTGATGTTTGATGTCCTCAATCTCAGTCAGACCACAGTTTCAAGCAATCTCTGTTCTAACAGTTCTGTATTCTCAAGTAATATTATTAATTTGTGATTGAAGTCACTGTCACAATGCCACAGCTCATGACAATTTTCATTCTGCATTGTTGCTTCAATGAAGTAATGTAGGTTTGCTTGACTTAAAATCTTCCAGAATGGCAATCTACAAGGTACTGATAGAACACTGTAAGTGCCCCTCCCTGAGGCAGCCAACCAGGAGACAGTGACATTTGGCACATTAGCACAGCAGTGCACAAAATGGATTTCAAGTTTCTCCCCATTGATTTCCCATCTGAAGCCACTAATCCATTCCAGCTACAGTTCCAATGCCACTACAGGAATGTGCAGTTATGGGCTCTCAAGCAGAACTCTTTTCCTTCTGCATGGATCCTGTTCACTCAGAGCTGATATACTTGAGTCAGATGTCATTTTCCTTCGCAGTCCTGTTTGACAGATTGCATTGCGTTAACAGCGAGTGTCTATATGTTTTATCAAATGACACTATGATTAATTTGTTGAGAATAGTCTTCCCTTTAAAACTGCCAGAATTCAGTGTGTTACAACACCAGTCTGACCATTTTGGAGCCCCCTTGGTGGTTAACCCTGGTCTCCCTTCCACTCCTTCAATATAATGCAAACTTTGAATTGTGTTTTTTCAGAACTTTTACAAGTCCAAGGCAACTCTATTTATGTACATAGACATTTGTGTGACAGTTGTTTTCCCTCTTATTTTTGGCCTTGAGAAAATAGTTCTTTCCCTGTTGAAATATTTTTCCTTCCTTCTGTTGTGCAGAACATCGTCTCTTATAGATGATCTGTGGAGTGCTTTTAAAACACTGTGACTGAACAAAACATGCTCACATGCAGCTTTAGCTAATCAACCATTTGGAAGGACAGAAGTATAGATCATATTATTTTGAGGCTGATCACTAAGAGGATTGGATAATTCAGCATAGCAGCCTTCAATAAATATTTTAGTTATGATATTTGCTCTTATTGTTTATTATTTACATTTCTGAAATTAAAGTAGGGGGTGTACTTTTCCTTTCATTTAGCATGTGATGAGAATTTTGGTGGAGTTCCCTGCTTGATACACCCCAGGCAGGAGGCACTAATTTTTTACGGCTGAGGTACCCTGAGACAAGCTCTAGTGAGATCCAGTGACATTTCTGTCTTTGGCTGTCTCTGTGGGTGCCCCCTGTAAGGTTGCATGTCTTTGGAGAACTGGTATTTCTCATTCCAACCAAAATCTCTCCAAGATGTGGGTTTTCCTGTAGAACACTAGGAAAGAGGAAAAAAAAAAAAAGCAGTAGGAAAATCAGGTCTGAGTCTTTGTATTTCTTAACTCTGGTTCCCAGGATTTTTGGAGCACAAGAGCTTGTATCACATGCCAGCAATGAAACAGCTGGCAGCTGAGCAAGCAGATCCATGTTAGAAGGTGCATCACACTGCCCTTACCTTGTCTGCTTGGCACTGGTTTCCCTCACTCAGCCATGAATGCAGTGCCTGCTCTTTCTCCCTTACTGTGCTCCTCTGCAAGCGGCAGCATTCGGGGTGAAGTCTGCTCCCTGAGTATCTGCACAGCTGTCAGGGTGATTTCATGATGATACTCTAGTCCTGATCGTCTGCTTTATGCCCAGAAATGGTTCCCGTATCTTTGAGGTGGATGCGGGGGAGGGGAAGGAGCCTGAGAGCTTTTGCGTGGGCTTTGTTCAAGGCCTCACTCCCGGCGTGCTTGGGTGCCCTTTGGTCGGGTTACTTTGTTGCTTTAGCTAACTTGCTTTTTGTTAGCTCAGACAAGAAGTTTCTTGCTTTCCCTGGACTGCAGTAGCAATACTTCCGCAGCTTCTGTTGCTTGTTTCTTGGACTTTTCAACTCAGTTTTGGTCTTGCGTCAGACAATCCCAGGGAGATGGTTGGCAGGACCTGTGGGGAGCTGCTAGAGCAACTCTGCCCAGTCCCAGACCTTGTGAAAAGCTGAACCAACAAAAGAAAGGACTCTAAAATCCACCAGGTCTGTCTGCAGAGAGGAGGAGACCAACATCAGAGGTTCACCAGGTTCCCATCTGTGTTTTTTCCCCCCAGCTTCTGCGTGGACTTTTCTTCCTTCCCTGAGACAAAAGCTGTCTGCCATTTTGTTCTTCCCTGACACATGGTCGGCAGAGGTTTTTCCGTTCCCCTGCCATTTTGGGTTTGCTTGTTCTGCTGTGGGTGTGTGAATATGTGTGGGGGGTAAGGTTCTGAAGGTTCAATATCTAACAGTTATTCATTTTTTCCTGTGCTGTGTGGGCAGTTTTTCGATAAACAGGTTTTGTCTTTTTCCTTTTCACCTCCACTAGTATTCATTTCATATAGGTGGGAAGGAATTGCTGAAACCCTTTTCTTTAGAGAAAAACTTCATTCCAGAGCGTTTTCTTCCAAATTTGTCTCTAAATCAAGACAACAGCGTAGGCCAACATCACTGCCTCTGCTCTACCACCAGATGCATCTGGAAAACCTTCCCCAGCACTGCAGTCGCCAACCAGGACAAAATCTTCTTGAGGTGGCTGCTGAACTTCCTGGGAAATCACATTGGCTCCTTAAGGCAGGAAGCAGATGAAAATTCATGGAAACGCCTCCTGCCCTTTGTATCTCCCACGTACCTCAAATCTGCTTGAAGTTTCCCCAGTCCCACTGCAGGTCTCTGAGTCTCTTGGGCTAGTCATCTGTTCACAGCTTCTCATGAAACCTTTCTGATACTTCTCAGGGATCATACCTGGGGCCTGCTTTTGTCACTACTGCAGAATTTCTTGTTTGGTATTGCAGGTTAAAACTATTTTATCTTTGAGATGGCAATTGATGGTTTTGCCTCTGAGAAGCTCTGAGTGAGCTCTGTGCCATAATATAACCTGGATCATAAAACCTGGAAACATCCCTAAGGATCCCTATGGAAACATGCCCGTGCATGTCCAGGTGTGGACCAAGACTGACAGAGTTCTACTTTGAGTGCACTTTAGTCCTCAAGAATGTGACACAGAGCAATTTGCAAATGTTCTGAAAGTAATTATTCCTTAGGTATTGTGAGAAAAACACAGAAATAAATGGACTACAGAACAGCTCTAACAAACAACATTCACTTTGTAAAGATTTTTTTATTGCACTTGAGCAATTTTGGGCTTGTGGCAAAATCTTAAGGAAACTCTTGTTCTCTTCTGTCTCTTCTCCATATATGTTTTCTTTTCTGTTACACGCATCCTCTTTTCAGCAGCAGATCTATAGCTGGTATTCTGACATTATTCATATTGCTTGAATAACTCTTATGATAAATGGGGATTTCTGAGGGAAGGTCTAATGACCATTCATTTCAGAGACTATGATATCCATCCATCCCAGAGGACTGGCATGAAGGATAACCACTACCACAGGATTGGATAACCTTTCATTTTATAAATGTGTTAGGGTTGAAGGAATGAATTCTCAGTGTGAACTAGAACAGATTTAAAAGAGTTCAGTTTAAAAACTATTATTATGGGAGTGTATTTCCATGGATGTGTTTAGTCTAACTAGGTTAACTTTGATTTACTTCAGCCTCACAAGGTTCTGCTTTTTATTTTGCCATTCTGTTCTTAACAATTGCTATTATTTGTTAATAAATATTTTTCATCCATTGTGCAACCTTTGCAGATCTTGTTTTCTATTTCTATGAGGAAGAAGAGTGATAGAAATTAAGAGTGAAGGAAGCCAGGAAGCATGTGGGAGTTGGCTTCTGCTTGCAAAGACAACTAAGGCTAGAAAACATCACCGGGTTATTGAGTAAAGGCTCAGGGAACTGAAATGCATTCTCATCACATGTTTGCTGGGCTACTACGTTTTGATAAACAAACTATCCTGATGATACAACTTCAAATTTTACCATTAAACCTTAAAATGGCTTATTTTGCCCTGTGGTGACTACTGCTGCCTTAGGAATAGGATCAATCAGGACTCTCCATGTATGTAGACATCGGTGTGTGAACTGTCCTGCAACTCAAGGCATGTTAATTCGCAAACAAAGCCATCTTTATCAAACTGCTCAATGGAGCAGTGATTTCAACTGCAAGTGATCTACATTAAGATCCAGTCAGATACAGGTTTTGGTTTAGAGTGGAAGTATATCCAGTATAAATATGACCACATCAATTGTGTTTAAAATTAGTACATTTGTATGTAGTTAAAAAGCTTTGCATCAGTTTAAGCGCATTTAGCACTTCTGGGTTTTTTTACTTTACAATTATTGGTTCAAGATGTGCTCTAAGGTTTGGATCTTACAGAGCAGGCTTAATAAATAGGAGATATCCATGAGAAGATTAACACCCACTGTGCACTCCTGTAGGACAAACATGGAGAATGGAACCTCCAGCACAATACCCTGATAGAGGCCCATGTGACAAAGATGTTAGATGACATAAGGTAGCATATGCATTTAGCTCTCCTAAAAATATCTTTTTTTTTTCCTTTTTTTATTGTTGTTTACCCTCCATGGGCTATAGAGTCTGTTCAGCAAAATTAATCAGCCCATCCTGGGATAGCATTGTTCAGGTCTCTTTTGAGAGTATGAGAATTATGCCGTGTTGGAAGAGATGCAGGAGAATTGCAAAGACTGCAGCATGTTGCTAAGCATCAGTGAATATTTGACAAGGATTATTTGGCTAATCCTCCCTTCCTGAAAACACCTTGGTAGTGGGCCAGGAACAAACTTTATGCCAACTTTGTCCTCTGAGCCTAAGCTAAAGATAGCCCACAGACGGTTCCTAGAACTGAATTTTTGGCTCCAAGTGATTCCAAAAGGAAATTCAGCAGCCCAAAATAATGAGTACCATAGCCCAGTTACAGGTGGATCTGCTTTATTTAGTTTCTATTTAAAAATTTCTTTAGTGCATTCAGGATTCTTCTAGAATTTATTTTAAAATACATACGACTGCACTGGAGTTGCAAAGAGATGCACAAAGAAAATCCTGTGCTCTAGGTGTGATTTTTAAGAGAAACAATGACTTTCTTTTCCCTTTGACAATGTGGAAAACCAGTCCTGAGTCAGGGATGTTGCCTTCTGATTTGGGAATAATGCTTCTGTTTGTTCTGGAGTGAGTCTTACCTAAGCTGTATGATTTTATGACAAGATTTTTGCAAGTTGTCCCAATATGAATTTCTGAAGAACAGATACTAATGTGGATTTGATTGGAAAAATCAGGTCTGATCTCCACAGTGTGAAAAGGAGCGGATAGATAATAGGAAGAATGATGTGGCAAACATAATTATCAGAGCAAACATTAATGAGATTAGAGTAATTCTTGCATCAGTGCCTGCATCAAGCTGTTTTCTGTCTATTAAATGGCAATTTGGGATCATATGGGAAATGCTGCATGGACAATGGAATCTTTTTTCATAGAAAAACTAAAAATGTTCATTCAAACAGTTAGTTTTTCAACTGTGTTTCTAGAAAGTAAATTGGAATGAAAACCATTTAATTCTTTCACTCTTGCCATAGAAGAAATGTTTACTGCTATACCTGAGTTCAGGATCAGTTGTCCAGCCAAGAACAAATGGATAAAGTAGTTTCCAGATTAATACAGTGTTAGTAAGCAACAGTTGGTCATTTCTCAGATTTCAATTGGTGATGCATTTCTATCTACCCAGGGTCCCTCTGTGGAATATTTAGGTGTTTTAAACCAGAAATTGGAGCAAGCCTAGAAGGATCATGGCTAGCTCTCAGTTGCATGGTTAGCTCTCAATTCTGCTTCACAGAATGACCAGAATTTTCATATGCAATGTACTGAGAAGAAAATGGGAATAGCATCACAGAAATGTCCAACTTCTGTAGTACTGATTCTTGCTTTATTTTTGGCGCCGTTTAGAGTGAAAACCATTCTCTAGGTATGAAGCCAAACAGTGGAAATAGGCACAGAAGAGGAGAGGAAACCAGTATTTCTGCATCCCATGAGTGCACCCTAAAGAAAGATGCACTTGATAAGCCACTGGCAACAGATGTATATCCTTTAGGACTCTGTTTTGAAAATACCAATGGATTAGGACAGGAGGGAAAACAAATGTCTGCTTTGTGGATCTAGAGGAATTTAGTAGGTTTCACACTACTGTGAGTGCAGTCAAGATACCCTTCTTCAACACCAAGTTAAGTTGGACTTAACTCACAAACTAATTGCCACGGGCTGATAGGTGTTATGTCTCCAGAGCAGCAAATGAGATAGAGCTGGAGTATACAAAACCTTGCAAATTAGTGTCTAAAGGGAACTTGAGATGTTTAACATTATTATATGATCACCAGTGTATGCAGTGTTGCTGTATTTGTAGATTCTATTCAATGTCCATACCAGGTATAAACACAATAGATCTGTGCTCCCTATGATGCAGAGAAATAGCATGTTTGGCTGGGAGCCATCTAGGGTAGACTGCTGACAAGGCAGGCAGCTCCTCTGCTTGTCTTGTAACCAGTATTTTGTCCTCTCTGGAGTTTGAGGCTTTAGCAGACTTCTCCTTCTACTGCAGGTCCCAAGTTCTGTACCCTCTTTCAAAGGTAGTACCTCATAACTTTCCCTCAAAGCCTGTTGCTGTGGTGATGCTGTTCTCTTCCTTCCCTACATTTCCCTGTTCCTTAGCCTGAGTGGACTCAGATCACATCCTCCACCTTTCTAGAGAATGTTCTGTGCATTAGACTGGAGTTTATGTCTGCCATGCTGTAAATGGAATAAGGCAAAAAGAGTGGAAGAGAAAATTTACAATTTTAAGGAAGACAGACTGAAGAAGAGATGGAAATGAATGAGAGGTTTTTGACTTTGGTACTGGACTCTTTCAAGACGGAAATTGAAAGCAATGTTGTTTTTCATCACTGTGCAGATGAACAAGATATTTCCTCTAATCCAATATGCTTATAGCACTCTAAAATTTCTGAGTGCTTATTCCTTTCTGTTGAAAACTTCAAGGAATAGCTTCACAGAATATCACATCATGGTATGAAATCATCTGCAAAAAATGGTGCTAGATGTTCTAAAGGTGAGTTAGAGTGATAAATCTCTGAATGATGTACAATTCAAACTAATTAAGTTTGAGGAGACTTTGTCTATGTGGCTTTCTTCAGAATCTTTGTTATGAAAACAGAGGAATATTTTTTTATTTGTTAGCTTGCCATAGCTATGTCATAGTTTACAAAACCTCATATTATTACAATTACCTATCCTCGATGTTGAGCTAATTTTGGAAGGCTTTTTGGTTTGGGTGGATTTTTTTGTTTTAGCAGACAAGAATATGATTTTACTCTGGTATGGTAACCATATTTCTAACATGAAAAGCTTTAACTTACGTATATGTAGCAGCTGCAGAATGCTAATGTAGCTGTTAGATACCTGTTTTCTATAAATTCAGTCCTGTTTGAATTAACACTCATTATTTAAAGCCAAATATGGCAAAAATTAAGAGAAGTGGTGTGAACAGCATCTATTTACTAAATATCATTTTTCACTTTTAATTGGTTACTACTTGTATGAGGCATCTGAAAAAAATTCATGTTTTCAGAACACTGCTAGAAGAGGTTAGTGGTTGTGACTTACTTATTCCTTAAACTATGTCCTGTAGAGGAGTGACTTTTTGAATGTCTCTGTGTCAGATGCAACCCAGATCATTTGCTAGTGAGTAAAACCCAGAGGAATGAATGTTCGTGCTTAAAACAAAACTGGCTGAGAAAAACATGTTTACTGGATTTTCTCACTTTTACCTTCTTTTTTCTCAGTTCTTTCTCTCACTTTTCTCCACAATGCCTAAATACTTGCTTTACCCTTGGTTTGGACTGAAATGTCCCACAGAACATAAAACTTGTTCTCAAATACAGACAGTTGCAGCAGATTTTGGTTAGATCTGTGTGATATTAGATGCATTTGGATACAAAACAGGGGAAGATCTGTATCTAGGCATAACTGAATCATCAAAAGGCCTGGGAACATTTCTCATATAAATGACAGAGCAATGACAGGGAGGGAGGTGGTGTTTAATCCAAAACAGTTCAGGATCCTTAGAGCAAACCAACACTGATCTGAAAAATGTGGTCAATAGGCTTGGCTTGTATAAAAATAAAGCCTTTCCAGGAAGGGGAAGGGAGAAAAAGAGGAGAGGAGAGGAGAGGAGAGGAGAGGAGAGGAGAACTGGATAACTGGAACAAAGGGTATGACTGCACTAAAAAATATGTTTACTAGGATCAGTCTCTGGCCTCTAAAGAGAGAAAGTGATTCAAAGACATATTTGTATGGATAAAAGAGCCCTGTAAAAAATTACAATACACTGACCAAGTGAAATTTTAATTACTCCTACTCTGCTAGAAATCTGAGCTTCAGAACTGATCTGAATCCTAGGAAAATAAATAAGTTTAGAAAAGAGAAAAGCTTATCCCTGAGTGCTTAAGAACAAGTGATTACACTCAAGTCAGAGACAAGATGGGCCTGCTCAACGGGGAATAGAATAAAAATATAGTACATTTCTAGGAAAAGGAGCTCAGAAGAAACCACTAATATCTATGATTATTTTTCAGAAATTTGTGAATGACAAGTGATAATTAAAAGATTTATAGTAAAATATGTGTTTGCTTAGAGTCCAGGATTACATCAATATTTCTTTTCCTCCTTTTGGATTTAATTTTGGAGAAGGTTCCTGAAGTCTGTTTTAAATTCTCTTTTTCCTCTGCTTAGGGAAGACTGAATTTTGCTGCTTTAAACTCTGTTTGGCCACCGATTTTCTGAGCCATTTTAAGATAATATTCATCTCATATGAGTTCCAGCTTTTGTCATGAAAGTAAGATAATGTTATGAAAATAAAAGATATGGAGACAAAGCAAAACACAGCTGGTGATATAACCCATTTCTCACCCCGAAAAAGGAAAATTAAAAAGTATGAGGCAGCAGAGGTTCCTTTTAGATGAAAAAATACCAATATAGGAAGTTCCTTTTTCAAAAATCCAGTTATTATCATAGATCTCTTAATCATTAGAATTAATATGCCAGATTTGCTCTGCTTTTCAATCAGACTTTTAAAGATATTTCATTAGATGGAATACAATGGCACAATTATGAAGAAAGTTTCTGTAACTGTTCAGGAAATACAGTTCTGCAAGCTTTGACTTTCTGTGCTATTAAAGTGAATCTTAAATGTCAACTTAAAATAAATGAGTTAATATTTCAAAATAATTTTAAAAGTTAATCACAGATGAATGACCGTGTTTCTTACATTCTTTCAAACATTTCAGGCACGAATCCTTCTTGGCCATGGTGCAGCATAACCGTCTCTTCCACCCAGCCTGCGCATTGCCTGCAGCAGTTGGAGCAGCATGAAAGCCACACGGGGAATACCAGCAGATCCAAGTCTCCACTCAGCCATACAAGTGCAGGAAGCTGCAGGGTTCTGACCCTGAAATTCCCTGCTCAGGAGCCAGTATGGGGCCTTTGCAATCCCATTTGAAGGGTCTAATTATCTGATGCAGCACAAGCATGTACTTGTCCACAAAATTTTCACTTCCATAAATTCGCTTTACCCTTGATTAGTTTTGTCAGGAGCAGGTAAAAGGTCTTTTGTATTCGGAGCCACACTAATTTCACAGATTTAGCACTTGAGTCTGTTCAAAAAAGGCTCTTGAGAGAAAGTCTATTCATAATTCCCGGCATTCATCAATATAGGAAGGACTTTGAAGGGAAAAAATCCCCAAACTCATAGTAAGAGAGGTCCAGGATACCTTCTCAGTATAACTAGCCTCTTGTTAACAAAGGTCACCAAGTGGCAAAATTAGGTCTTTAAAGTTCTGCAGCATAAGCCACCTCAAAATGTGACAAAAAAGAACTAGCAAGAATTGTCTTCAGAGACTGAAAAATGAGATCACATCCTGAGCAGATAGGAAGTATACCAGACAAAAGAACACTAATTTTAGGACACTCCAATACCTGATAGGTCCATAAGCCATTTTCCAGTGCTCTCTATATCATTCCCTTCATGTTTTACCTTTAGGACAAACCCCTCTACCATGAAAGTCAATGGAAGTTTTGTTAGCAGAGCTAATCTCACCTTCAGGCTTTCATTTGATTTCTATATTTCTTTTTGTCTCCTTTATGTTTTGTCTCAAAGCACACAGTGCCAGCACGTCAGTCCAGCCATTCAAAAATATCCTTTATATAGCCTGGTGCTATAACTTTTAGTATTTAGAAACTATTAACATAAAACTGAAGCTACTGTAAAAGTAAGCCTAGCCCAGAAAATATCTATTGTATGAAAATGTTTTCAACAGTAATTTCATTTTTATTTCCATTGCATCTCTACTCTGAGGATCTTGGACACTTCTTCTTCTGATAAAAAAAAGGAGAGCCATGACTATTGCTCTCTGTTGAATAGCAAATGTAGTTTCATAATCAGATTCTACTAGCTATCAATAAGTCTTGAAATTGAGCAAAGGAAAATAAAAACGTGCAGAAAATATTCTTTTTCATTGCTGCAAGAGCTATTGCTTGAAAAGATACAAAAAATGTAAGGGTGCAATAACACAGAGCTAAAGGCCTTTGAGTCCCAGAGAATGTGTAAAGCTTTGGTATGATCAGTTGAGAAATCAATTTATCAAAACTCTTGGAATGAAAGTTAGATTTAGATGAGGAATATAATAAGTTATGGATCTTGCTATTCTACTCTTCCAATTTGAATAAACCCCTGAATCCTAAGAATGTTGATCACAAGGGTATCTTTTAACATCTTTATTAATTCATACTCAGTATTCTTTCCCTTTTGAGTTTATTTGTTTCACCAAAATACAGTATAAATATATATAACTCACAGAATAGAATTTAAGAATAAAAGTGTGTCTTTCTTCCCTTTGCAAAGGGTTTGTTTTTGGGGTTTTTTTGTTTGTTTGGTTTTTTTTTGTTGTTGTTTTTTGTTTTTGTGGTTTTTTTGTTTGTTTTTTTTTTTTGGCTAGTTAAGGATTTCAACAGAAATTGTCTCTGGAAAATAAGCTGGTTTTACTTTATTATTCTGTCTGCATTACTACAAAGTTCCAGTCTCAAAATACTATGTCTTTTTCTTGTTTCTTATCTCCTTTGCAAATTTTCTACATTTTTTCTGTGGTAGCAAAACAGTCCCATATCTCTGTACTCAAAGCCGTCAGTGATATTTCACTGACTGACATGATGCAACATAGTTGCACTAAGCTCTTTGATTATCCGGTCCTACTTATTCATAAAAGAGAAGCACCAAAAAAGCAACTCTCCATACTGATTTTTGGTGACTACATGGTAGATTCAGGATGCATTTATTTTATTTGTAGTACTGGGCAGAGCCCTCTTCTTCCAGAAGACCATTGAAGGAGATTTAAAACAGTGACATAAAATTGTGAAGTATTGTACTCATTCACACAGTGACTTGGATCATTC
Organism: Grantiella picta; assembly: GCA_013397955.1. NCBI lineage: Eukaryota > Metazoa > Chordata > Aves > Passeriformes > Meliphagidae > Grantiella > Grantiella picta. The sequence continues at coordinate 392,313 of VZRM01009157.1, read as the reverse complement.
TTAAGATATACCACAGATTTGTGGATTTTCTCAAATGTGATTTGGGATTTTTGTGGTTTTTTTGGGGGCTTGTTTTGGTTTATTGCAGTACAAAAGAAGTGAAGGATATGGTTTCTGAAAAAAAAAATGCTTTTAATAGATCAGGTAAGAACAACAGTAGCTTGATCAATATAACAGAACTGTCTGCATATATCTGAGTAGCAGGAACACCAAAAAAAATTTAAAATGTTAAAAATGAGAAAGTTTAAATATTTTTTCCATTATTACATTAAGAGAAATTTGGGATTGGACAATAAAAATGGAAATTTTAATTCCATTCCTTTTCTGTGCAGGAAGGTTGAAGGGATTATGAATGTGCTCTGTGACAGAGAACAAAAGGAAGAAGCTAATTGACTTCCCTTGATTGTGAACTACCCATTCTTTGATTCCTTGAGCCCTGGAGGAACTTTATACAGCTCTTAGTGTGGCCTCCAAGCTGTGTATTCAGGGCAAAAGGGACTTGGAAATGTTATCCACAAAGAGTACTGGGCTTAGGAGGAAGTTACCTTAACTGTTCAATAGAAAAGGCTAAGGACAAAGGAAAGCCTTAAATCTTAGCATACAGTGTTTATTCCAGGCATCTGGCACAGAATTACTGAAAACTCAGAAATTTGAATCTGTGGAAAGGGTAAGCATGAAAAATAAATAAATAATTGTAATGCAATATTTTTGGGGATCTAGTCCATAGACAGAAAATAGAAGCAAATTTGGATGTTCTTGACTTAGCAGAGTTAATGACTCAAAGAACCACTGTCACCACTATCTACTGGTCAGATCTGACTCTCTACCTTGCTCCCACATGATCACAAGATGGTACAGAGACTTATTTTATTCAGATTTGGTGAAATATGGAAAGTCAGTACATCTTGAAAAACTAGGCAAAGTTTTGCTTCTACATATACCAGATACATAGAGAGATAACACATTTATTTGGACCAGGACTTCTACAAATACATATGGAATTAATTTGCATAGACAGTAACTAAATATTATAGAGCTATAACCTGTGAAAAAATGTAACAGAAAAGTTAATGGAAGCATTTAATAAAGGACAATGAGCAGGCATCATAAATCTAAGCAGGAATAGACATTACAGAAATGTATGCAACTTCTCTCTCTGTACATGAAGGATCCTTTAACTGCAGGACATTTAATGATGCTATTATGTATCAAATTGCTCATACACATGCTAACAAATTACCAGCAAGTTTATACAAACATTAATTTCGAGGCAGTTTTGAAAATTCTTGAGGGATTTGCAAGGATTCTGGGAGCCTAAAGTAGATGGTTTAGATGCACCACACCTATTAGGGTGGCAGGTGTCTGATTGCACTTTTCAAGGTAAAACACCAGCAATGGGAAAAGCACCTCTGTGATCTCCAGCTATCCATGAAGTTCTCCCTTGCCTTTCATTCACACCCAGGGAGGACTTCCCTGCACTTGCTGCCTCCTTTGTAAAGAGCTGTATTCTGCCTTCCTTAGAAAGGAGGAGAGGAAGGTGGCAGAGGAAATCTAACCCCAGGCAGGCAGAAATCAAGCTCATGCTGTTTCCTAGAGGATGCTTCACTGACAGGTTTGAAAACTGATGACAGAACAACCCTCTTATGCCAAGTATTTACAATTTCAGGTTACCTGTGGTATGAGAATGGGGAGTTTGGCTGTCAAAAAAGTAGGACCAGACAGCATACTAGTCTTTTTGCCCATAGACTTTTATAACAAAGTTTTTAAGACCAGAACGTAATTGCAAGCTGAGGCAGTTTCCTGTATTTCCTCTCAGATCAGAAACACATACCCAAAAAAAGGTTTGTACATGGGACCATTCACCTGGCAGGACTTTGCTTGCAGCTGAGGCTCTGTCTGTTGCTTCATAAAGTTTTGGAGGAGACCATTATAGGGTTTTTATAATAAGATGTCCCTACAGTAAGATATTTTATTACCCAATGGCCTAGTTAAATTTTTTTAAATTCATCCTCGAAATGAATGACATTGCCATTGGTGTAAGCTGGGCTCCTACCTGACCAGAAATTGAATTTGAACTTCTCAGTGTGATCCACAAATAATATGGAACACATTGAGAAGGAAGAAAATGCTTGTTACAAAAATACACAGCACGTGCAGTTTCATCTCTCCCTGTGTCTTTATAAGCATGCACACATTCAGGGACACACATGAACACACACACACACACACACACACACACACACACACACACACACAGACACAGGAGAAATCTCTTACGTAACTTTTCCTCAACATTTATAAAAAGGTTATTTTCTATCATACATATACTTTTCCTTTTCTTACTGCATAAAAAACTTCCCCAAACCTTTTCTTTCTTTTTGTAGCTCTTTTTATATCTTCTCTCAGTTTTAGCATCCTAAAGCAAACAAACACAATCATTTTAATCTCCCAAATGACATCCCAATTTTGTTTGGGAAATGTTGGGTATGGCCTTCTCTATTATCTTCCTCTGAATTTCCTTCAAATGACCCACTGGGGAGGCCTTGAGCCGACAATAGTGGACTTGGATTCTCTTCTCATGGCTCAACAGGATCAGCACTGACCGTAAAGTAGATCAGCTCACCAAATCCAGGCCTTCTCCACAAAGGCCCTGATTTCCATAGAAGTGAGGGTTTATAAGTATTCATCTTCCTTTATGATAGATAAAATTCTGTGCATGTCAGGTCATCCAGTGAACCCCCTGGGGGTGATGGGAGCAAGGAAACCAGGCTGAGCTAGGATGAGACCTTGGCTTAAGCAGACATACAAAGGACATTTTGCAGGCAGAGTAAGTGCATGTGGTAGTGAGAAGATTAAAATCTGAGTTATTATCAAAAAAGTAATCCTCCCCCTTATTTTTTCACAACACTGTAATGTTTTACAGCTAGAAGAAAGTATTTGTTTTACAGCTAGAAGAAAGTATTTGTTATAATGTGCATCAAAGGATTTTTGCTATAATGAAAGGCACAAAATAAATTATTCTATGATCCTATTCAACATTTTTGCTTTAATCATGTTATCATTAGAGAATTCTTCTCAGTCAGCTAGATATTGATGACAGATGTGAATATTTGATGTACTTCAGTAATTTGGGTTAGAGATGTGAATATGAAATTAATTGATAAGTAGTATTTTTCAAACTGAAAAGTGTTTATCTAATATGCAAGAATCATCCTGTGATTACAATATCAATATTCAGTGTAGCATTGATAGGTGATTTTATTTTCTAGCGGTTGCCATATCCTTAAAGGTTATCTGAATACCTATGGTCAGTCTCAACACAGTAAACACTGAGAAAATGATTCCTGTCTCTGGAGGATGATTATCCCAAGGTACAACATGGATCTGAATGAGGGTCAAAGCTTAGATCTTTGCTTATGTTTCTCTTCAGAACAAGAAATTAAAGGAAATTATCAACGTATTGCTGTGGTGGATATGTTTTTGTTGGTAATATGTCAAATGTTAATTTTGTAATGGATGAGGTGGATTTTCCAGTTGTCTGAAATGATATATCACCATCAAATCTTACCTGGCCATAAAGAATTCATCCCTGTGTTTCCAAGCTGGGCATGCTCTAAAATTGCTATCTTTTGATTCAGAATATTCTAACTAAGGTAAGGTAGTCAGTTCTGAATTCTCTCAAGAAAAAACTTATTTCTTCTTGCAGCTCAAGACACAGTCCGATTCTGTCATCACTCTTGGTTCAACACAGCAGTTTCAAGGAAAGTACACGTCTATATTATTCAGCTTTCTTAGGGAGGAAAAATAAAAGGAGCTTTTTTTTAAAGAGAGAATATCCAATGCACTTTTTTTCTGGTCAAAAATGAAATGTCAGTGTTTTCATCTTTCCTCTCCATTATAAAGATTGACATGCCCATTTCCTTGCAAAAAAAACGTATTTGATTCAGTAAATTAATCTGTTTTTAAAAATCACACACTCATCGCCACTGTGCTCTAGAAGTAGTATGAATATTAAAACTTTCATTATTTCTATTATCAGAACACAGATAATGCACTTCAGAGAAACAATTAGCCATCAAGTCTGGCTGACAATTATGCAGGTGTTGTAACTATTTTGAGCACAAGAAGCGAAATCAACTCTTGATAATGGTTATCTTTGACAATGGAGGAATTTCTGCAGTGAAGTAGGAAAATTGTATGCTAGTTGTATAATTAATGATTTTATGTAAGTCACCAGACATATTTGCAAGTGTATGTTATTAATCAAACCAAACTAAACACGCTGGAATGAGCCAGCATTTTTAATGAGACAATCTTTTAATAAGAATGTCAAAAATAAAAAGCAGCTTTTCAAAGATTTTCAGATTAATACATAATTCTTTGGGAAAAAATTATGTTGTGGATCTATTTTGAACATAAACATTTTCCTTGTAACCAGGTTGTCCTGGTAAATGTGCACCGAAGCCAGTTTGCAAATAAACACAAATTGGGTGACAGATTGGAAGGAGCAAAGTGGGTTATGATGTTCAGTTGCTGGTTATTTGAGCTGACAATATTATGTGCCTTTCCATAATGGCACTCCCCATGAATATTTCATAGACCTTTATATTAAAATCACTGTTTGTCGCCATCCACTATTTCTGTGTGGAAAAGTATTTTAGTACCTCCCTTTGACAAGGCATAGAAATGTTTCTCTATCTGCCAGTCGAAGTGCAATGCACATATTATTGATATCCCAGAAACAGCTCCATCAGGACAAGTTGGTTTTGGTTCCTAAATGATCCTGGCTATGTTGTGTGTCTGGCTGGGCTGGCAGTAGTGACATAACATCATGATCAAAATATCTTTCCACACTGCAAGGCCAAAAGGGGTTTGGACAGTCTATTTATTTGTTTGTCTTTCTCACACTATTTGTTTGTCTGACATCTGTGCACATCTACAGAATTGTCAAGATTCATGGAGGACACAAATCTATGTATTTCTTTTTTTTTTTGTGGAATGCACTGCTGAGTGGACTGCCATAAGCTGCCTCCAAGACAAACTAGCTCTGAGCAAACAACCCCATATTATATTGTTTAATGGCATGATTCAGCCCTTGAGTATTTATTATGAGAAAAATTTTAGCGTTTCAACAGTAACTGATGAAATTTAGCAACAAATTTGATGTTGCTTACTTGTGGATTAATTTCAAAGTTTCATTCTTTTATCTTTTTGTCTAGTAATTGTCTTTTACCTTGTAAATACCTGTGAAACAAACATGTTTGGGTATTGAAGAGGTCCTTGTGTATATTTTTGTGGTATATCTTCATGCCTGGAGTTTATTTTGCCTCAAATATCTGCTTATTTCTTTTTATAGTGTTTATGTATTGCCCTCCCATTAGCATTTGAAGATTTTTCTGCATTAACTTTTAAATGGAATCACAGGTCATTTATCTTAGAATGCATGCTGAGAAGTAATCAATTGTAGCATCACTTTATTGATGGTGTTTTGAAAGTCTTCCAGAAAAACTCTGCTTTGTTCTGTAGCTCATTCTGATGGGATTGATTAATGCTAAATATATGTCCTTGGGTTCCACAAAAGCTGCATTTTAGTGGTTGGCATCTTCCAATCCTTCATTGGAAGTAATACTAATAAAGAAAAAGGATAATGTTGCTCATGAAAATACTACAGCCATTAGCAGAATTTAATTATTCAAAGAAGTACAACAGAGCCATTAATAAGACACTGTAATGACGTTAAACACCACCCACAAACCAGGAATGTTCTCATATTCCCATGCAGATTTCACAGACTGAAGCCTTGTTAATGATAAGAAAGAAGAATATTGAACACAAAATCTATTTGATTATGAAGCAAAAGTGGTTTCAAATAAAGAGAGTAAATCAATTTCATGAAACAGGGAGAAATAGTAAAATACTGTATTCTTCTTAAATTATTTTCTATGTAACTTTCATCAACTCCGAAGCAGAAAAATTTCCAGAGGCAAGACAGATCTTTGTAAGCCTCAGGTTAAGGTTTTGAGCTTTAAAGGGTGAATAAAAAGAATAATTAAAATAATCAACATGACAAAGCAAATGTACACAGAATAGCTGCAAATGGTTTATGGGAATAACAGTGCAATTGTATTTACAAACCTAGAGACATCTCTGGGGAGACAAACCTGTGTCAGACGTAAAAAGAAGCAAAATTGTTAAATATTTTCTAGTATTTAATGAAACCTCTCATCTGAAACAGGCTTGCTAAATTATTTATTGAAAAATCTAATTAGTACATATAGCTCTTAGAGCTTAGATTTACTCTTTTTGAAGTGACCCATATATCTCTCAGACAACAGGATATCAGAAGAATTCCAAAGATTGCAGAAATTGCTAAGAGGTATTAAAGTAGAGATTTAATCTTTCCATGTGATATTAGCTGCATAATTTTCCTCTGATCTACATTTTGGGGGAAACAATAAATTTTTTATATTAAGAGACAAAAAAGTCTAATTTATCTTGTTCCATGAATGCTCAGGCTTTTGCAATTCATGAAGGACAAAATACCTCCAAGAAACCACTACTAGGGATCTCTGACTTCCTCTTCTTTTTATGTTTTGACATCAATTAGTGTTTTTCTGACTATATTTTGTTGACAGACTTTTCTCACTTTCTGAAAGTATGAGCTGAAGCAGACAAATAAGACAATGGACAGCTTTTCCTTGCACTGTACTTGGTCTTCTGGAAGGTACTTTGGTGTGTGCAATGCCAGTAAAAGGGAGAATAAGCCCATTATTAGTCATAACTGGAACCATTTAGTATTCCTTGACAGAGCATTAGAACTCTGGTTAAAGAAGGTTATTTTCTTCATGAAAACAGGACTTGTTGTGTTGTCATTTCCACTCCCTTTCCTTATATCCTGGATAAAAAAAATTATGTATATGTGCATGTGTATATGTGTTTGTGTGTAAGACGGAGAAAAGGGGAGTAAAACCTATAAAAAGTAACAATTAGTTGGAAGAAAGATACTTGACAGAAGTGAGTTCTGGGAAAGAATCTGAAAAAGCTAAAAAAGCTGAGGTGGTCAAGCAGAGTTTTTTTCCATTTTCTAGTGAATGCATCATTTAAGGCATTAATTACCAGCGAGAGAATGAGACAATAGGAAGAGAATACTGGCTGATCATGTTTTAATCACTGAGTCACAGTGAAGCATCATAATCACTGGGAAGTTACGGGTTCAAGAAAATACTGAATTTCCAAGATATCTGTAGAGACAGTAAAAATATTTACAAAAGAGATTTTTTTCCCCTAGAAATTTGCCTTTTATAATGATACAATAGATTCCCTTAGTATCAATCTGAACTGAATTTTCCCTGCAGTTATAAGAAGTCCTTCCACAAATCAGATAAAAAAATTGCAAAGAAAGATTCAGTAGCCTAAAAATGTAGTTACATCTCTCAAAAACTATAAAACCAAGGGGTTTGAAACATCAGCTCTGTTAGAGCTGTGAGGGGAGACCCACTGTGGGGACTCATGTCCCTGTTATCCCCCAGGGAGACCTGGGGGCCTAGGGAGTGTGCTGAGGATGGGCTTCAGCATTTTGAAATTGGGCAGCATCTGCAACAGAGATTTCAGAGGGAGGGTAGGAAGGATTTAGAGCAGGGAATATCCCTATGTCCCTTGTCTTCACAGCCTGTTAAAACCAGGTCTCCTTAGGTGTTAGCATAACATTTAATAAATCAGGGTGGGGTACTTAATGCAGGATGATTGCAAAGGGAAAATAATTCACAGTACTTCAGCACCTTAATCCTTTTTGTGCTTGCATGTAGCTTATCCCAGCCTGTCCTACCACCACTCAGGAGAGGAACAGAGAAAATGTCCATGTTTCTGGAACCCATTGCTGTGCATGGCTGGACTGAGAAGGGCAGGAAGCACGTGCCACTGCTATACAGAAATACAAAGACAACAACTAAGACAGCTCCTGCAGCATTTAGAGGAAATATAGCTGTCCCACATTCTAGAAATGGACTTTTCAGGGAAAATACATACACTTTTAAAAGCCAGATTAGAAAAGATTAACAGGGTGAAGACATGCCCTCAGCTAATGCCAATGGGCTGTGCTACAGACCACCACTTGGTTTTGCTTCCCTGTTGTTGGCTATTGCAGGTGTATTGTTATGTCTGAATTTTAACATCCTGTCTTTAACATAATTTATCTGGTTTTATCTCATTTTTTTTATATTAGTCCCAGGAAATGCATTAACTGCCCTGCTGGTTTAATATTTCCTCCTTGCTACAGGAAGACTATTTTCAATATTTTGTGCAAAGATTAAAACATTCAGTCAAAGTTCTTGTTCGTATTTATTAAAGTACAGGATTTCTATTGCCTGTACAATGTTGGCAGTTTTTCTTAGAAATACAACTTTCATTTGGGAAATCTTAACTTCTAGTACAATAAATTCACTGACAGCCGCTAAAAGTATGAACAAGACAGATACCAAGTGAGAGAAAGCTATAAGAGGCCAGGTGTTTTTACCTTGTGGAGACAGGTTGTAGTTATTAACAACATCTAAATCTCAGTAAAAGCCATTATGCCCGGTTAGTTACAGTGTAGCTCACTTCCCATTCTCTCCAGAAATTCAGTAAAATAGATACTAAAGGATCTATTCTTCCATGTGCTAGGAAAATGTAAGCAAGAAAGTGAAAGGGCTGATGGTTATTAGCACTAGTGTTGACATTTATGAATTCAAGTCTCTCTGAGGAGCTGAACCCGTGTCAATTGTGAAAGGAAAGGGGGTTGTGAAATAATTTAATTCCTATAATGAAACCGCTGACATAAATCTCCCAGTTGCTGAATTATTTAGAGGAGGAAAAAGTAGTAAGCAAAATCTGCTTTTGTCGTTCCTAAAATAATTGCTTCTGTATTTTCTACTTCCACATTTTTCTCTGGAAGCTTTTTATATCCACAAGTAACAGGTGGACTTTCACCACACATAGACTTCCAGCAATTTCTTTTATGAAATGAGTCCTGCAGAAGGAAATAATGAAGACAGGCAACAGATTAAACTTGGGATACAGTGCCCAGTAGCAGTAGCAGTACCACTTAATATTTTTGGGCCTGTACATTTTGTTTGAAGGAAACTTGCAAGGAGTTCTTGTATTGACCAATGTGGATGTCTCAGACAAAGTTCTTCTCTCTTTGAACTCACATAGACCAACTGGGCCTAGATACAGGACTTTCAAACAAGAAATAAAGTCCAAGTCCAGACTAGAGCAAGCTGAAATGTCAGAACAGAGCTCATGCTTTTAAATGTTTTTCATTTTTTGAATGCCTCTTTCAAATGAAAGTTGGATTTTGTCTAAATGTAGGTTGTGGGTGTGATTCCTTTGTGGATTTTGTCTAAATGTAGGTTGTGGGTGTGATTTCTTTGTGGCGATTTGGTTACAGCACAGACAGAGCCTGCTGAAGGCTTTTCCTCCAGGTTTGAAAACTGACTTCACTGCAGTCACACATGCTTAAGTTCAGCTGCTTTCCAGAATTTACCTAATTTGATCAGAACAATGAGGAAACACCAATTACTGCAAGACCCTTTTAGGCTTAACACAACATTGAGGGTAAAAATTGCTTCTGTCCATATGTCTTTGCAAGTAAATATTGATTGTGCATTTGCCTTTTCTTTGTTTTCAAGTGGCAGTGTTTATTACTCACTCAATTCTTTGCAATTTTTCTCTGCTCTTATGCTAACAAATTTCTTCAGTGAGGTACTGCAGACAAATCTTTTTTAATGTGGTTTTTCATCTCCTGTGCAACATTAAACCTTTACACCCTCCCGCCTCAAACTCTCAACTTTTTCATTTCAAGACCTAATTCCTCATCTGTCTGCTGACTGTTAATCTGTCTCTGTAAAGCCTTATTGCACATCTAACTCTTACGGTGTCATTTCTTTCCCCTAGTGGTTAACCACAGAATTTTCAGTGGAACTACAGCAAATAATGACCAATAAACACTTCTGGGAATATAATGACAATACAGATATTTATATTGGACTGACTGAGCATTCAGAGAAGATAAAGTTAACTCTTGACAGAATTCTGGCAGTCAGGGAGATTTTGCTTGGTATGACTCCAACTATTCAAAAGGGAAAGGTACACTGTCCTAGAAGATTGCAAAACATTGGTGGCCAATCAGTTGTCATTTCTGATAAGTTATATATAATAGTCGTAATAATTAAAGCAGTAAAAATTATTCATATTACACTTCTAATCCCATATTCCTTTGGTGTGAAGATGGGGAGAAGTCCTTGACCCTATTTAAGCACTGCTCAGTTGTAGCTAAAACATCTCTGTGTTATCAAGCACAAATCCCTCTGTTTCCAGCACAAATCCAAAATATAGCTTCATACTAGCTGCTGTGAAGAAAATTAACTCTATCCCGGCCAAAATCAGCACATAGATATTCCATTTAAGCTGAAGAAATAACGGGGTTAAAAGAAGCATTATGAAGAGGAAGCTGCTGTGAGTAAAAGGTTCATTGTGAGATTTGAGCCGATATGGAAAGCAAGGTAGTCAGAGATTATAAAAAAGGTATCATTCTCCCCAGTTAGCCTAGCTTGTAAATAAACTGCAGAAATTCCTGTTTAATTATGACCAAAAAAAAAAACCCTTTGGTTTAAAGGTTCAGTGACGGTTCTGCAATGGACTTTCAGTAACAGGTTAGGACAAAAAAGAAATGCATTTTCTTTAGATGGAGATTTGTAAATTCAGAAGATTTTAGAATGAGACTGGATTTGGTGACCCAAATGGTCCCTTCCAATCCTGTTTATTATGCAGTTGCTGTTTACCCTCTTATCAAATATTTCTTATTTGTTCTGTGGAATTAAAGACAGTTACCTGACTGCATGTCTTTAATTCTCATGTCGTAAATGAGGGCTGTTTATTAAGTCTGAGAAGCCTTTAACACTTTAATGAATCTAAAAGGTTCTTGCAGAACTGAGACAACCAGGAGGCATTTCACTTCATTTCATGCTCAGGTATATTGAAAGTGATAATGTATGAAAACTTTAAACTGCTACAGTTTTTTTCCCTTGTTTTTAACTATTATGGAGTGAACATGAGAGAGATAATTTACAGATTGTTTCTTAACATCAGTGTACAGCCTCACATCACCATTTGGCTTCCTTACAATGTCTGAAGTGGTGAAGGTTGTTCAAGTAGACCTGACAATGATTTGTGATTTACCATCTTTTTTTCATCCAAGTGATATGCCAGGGTAATACAGCAGAAGAGCTCCCTCACACCCTGCTTTACTCATTGTTTGATTGTTGCATGATTGTTGCATGAAGTCATAGTAACAACAAGTCCAAATTCAGTATCTGTTGGCTTCCTCATAGCACACTAAGTGGCTGATGACTTTTGGCTGGTAAAAGTTCTGCTTTCCTTTTTTCCCCCATGAACTAGAAGCTTTTCAGATTATTTGGGCTAAGATATTTGTGGTTTGGCACATTGGCATTTCCAGCTTCACATCTGATCTGATGTGACTGACTATAAAGTGGATCTGGCTTTGTGACTGAACTGGTGGCCTAAAATTAATTTTTAATGAGTAAAATGAAATATGCATTTGTAAAATGAGATTCATCTAAGGCTAGAACATCTAAGATTAAACATGCCCTAAAACTACCTATATACCCATTTCATACTGTCAATTACAAGAAGAACCTCTGGCAATGAAGTCAGAGGTAAAAATCTACAGTTTAGGTATCTAAAGTGAGGTCAGTCTAAACCACACATAACATGTATCTGTGAAGCTTAGTATGTAGGTTGCCCTAATACCTATCAATTCCACTAGAAACCACTGACATCCCTGGATGTGGCTTCCATCTGTGTATGCAGTCTCATTTCCAAGAGCTTTTGTTTTTTTGCTCACCACCAGATGATTTCAGGCCTCAATTATTCAAGGACAGAATTTCTCTTCTGATTCTGTGACTTCTGTGTATGATATAAAAGTTGAAATTTTACAAAAATTTAACAGGTTTTGTCAGATAAATCTAAAGAGCTGCTTAATTGCTGTCTTCTGGCATAATAACATCTTAAAAAGTAAACAGCATGTCTATAGTTTACTGTTCATTATAGATTAAACTAAACAGTAATCAGTCTGTGACACTCAGACAAAATCAGTTTTGTCATTTTCTTCAGTTTATTTGTTTATGCTATAGCTCAACAGTTAATGCAGTTTCAGTCTATGATGGAGACCATTACTAAATGTTATTCTCTGGTGTTTCTTTGCCAGCCTTCTGTTTAGCATGAAACATGCTATAGCCTTTCTAAAGGAAACTTAGTTTTACAGTTCTGTAAACATTTTTTTTCTAATCTAATACTTCTCCAATTATTTTACTTTTCTTATATATTGTCTTTGGAATTTACATTTCCGAGTCTATAATAGCTTTTTTTTTTTTGTAGTTATTCTGAGTTTGAAAGGCTCTACTATTTTTAATCAAAGTAAAGAAAAATAATGGGCATTCCTCTAATTGGAAAAAGTATTACACCATAATTGAATAAACTCTTACAATGCCTTGCCAGAACACTGATGCAGGGGTCATTTGTATGACTAATGTTGTCTCTCAAAGATGCTGAGAGATTCAGGGGCTGCATTACATTCTAGGAAGGGTCTGCAGCAGAGATTCCCTACTTGATTAGGAGAGATGCACTGTTCCATCTGGCAAAAAGAGACAATGATGTAAATGGGAATAAAGGGCAAGAACTTCACTCTTTGAAGAAAATAGTCAAAAGGGTAAATATTTAGATGCATTTGCCTTGTCGGTTCAACACAGAAGGGCAGGAGAACTGGAAACCTTCAAATGACAGTTTCTATCGACCAAAGCAACAGCATAATCTCATTAAAAAGAGTAGCATGGGAAGATGCAAAGCTGCCCAGGGGCTTCTAACTATTCTAGTACTATTCGTTCACCCTTTATTTAACACCACCATTAGAAAGCCTAATGGACTGTTTATATCAGACTATTAGACACATGGCAAGATCTTTAGTAATTGGAGTGTGATATATAGTAATGGGCTATTGTTTGCCTGGTGCTACCTACAATCAAACCAGTGCTGAGTACTTATTTACTGCATGTTCCAGATATAAAGGCAGAGGTGATAGGGCTGCCAGAGAGAAATGTTAGGGTGAAAACAGGCTTTCCTGAGGCCCTGTAAGCAGAAACGTCAGCTGCTTGTTTCATCTGCATTTTTTAACACAGCATGGTGAGTTATTTGATAATATCAGCTTGAGGCTATGCTTAGATTGAGTTTCCTCAGAACACTGTCTGGAAGGCTGTGCCAGACAGTAATGTCATTAAATATATATTACAAATGCTCCAACAAATTAGGTAATTAATTACAATTCATTTCTATAGGAGAGGCCAATTGACATTACTATTCTTCTCATGGTAGATTAGGTTTGATGATGCTGTATTATGATATTCTTTCTGAGCCATTAAAACCTATTACTGGCTTTGGAGAAAATATACTTGAAAGCAGGCATTTTTGTCACATTTCAAATACATTTCTGAAGTGGAAACCACATTGGCAATGTTAAATTTTCTTTCATTTCTTCTGGAAAATAAATATCGAATTTGTAGGACTGAAGATAAAGCAATAAAACTCTTGCAGAGGAATTTAATAAAAACAACAAAACAACCAAGAACACTCTTTGCACTTTACAGTCCTCATTTTTATCAGACTAGCCATTGTGCCTCTCTAGAGTATGAGTGCATTGTAGGTTTATCTGGCTGTTTATATTTGCAGTGGCAATGTAGTGCAAATAAACAAAATATGAAGGACTTCTAGCCCCCAGAGGTAGCCACAATTATAAACTCCTAAACATCAGTCAATATTTGTTTTCTGATTTTTTTATTGAAATAATGCAATGGTGTATACATAGCAGAAAAATTCCTGTGAGGGCCTGAATATGTTCTTGAGGCCCATCTCTGTGCCAGGGGGCCATGGGGCTGTCTCTGCAGAAGGAGCTCTGGGGTAATATCTTGTGCAGGGTGGAGAAGCATTTGTATTCCTTTGGGGAAGACCAAGGTGGGCTGTCAGCATGGCTGGCTGGAGAGAAAGAAGACCAAGCCAAGCCCTGAGGAGCAGTCTCTATGTTTTCGTCTTAAATAAGATGATGGCATTTCCTGTCTTTTGAGAAACTAAGAAAAATACTGTAGAATTCTGGACATATAATAACTTCAATTTATTTTCAGTATGCCAAGGCACTATCTGTGCAGAACAGTAGGCTGTCTTTGGATGCCATGCTTCAGACCTAAATCTTGAAGAACCTGATTCTTCTTTCAGAGCAATTTAATCTCATTTCCTGCCATTAGATTTCAGCTGATAGATATGCAAGTCATAAATAATTAAAAGGTCACGTATGCCTAGGAATTCCTGAAGTGTAGAATCTACGGGGATTTTGCCTAGGAATAAAGGGCAGCAAAGCAATGAAAATGATCTCTTGAAAGTGAAAAATAGACTTTTTCACTAATCAATGGGCAGACAGGAACAATCAATACCCAATCTAAAGAAGAAAAATCAATAGCACTCAAAACAGATGGCTCCTCTTTTGCGCCGGTTTTCCTACTATAACATTTTCTCATCCTGTGGCTTGGAAAATTCTGGTGTGTTTGCATATAAATTCTCTTCCATCAACAGTGTCCAATTCCCAGCAGTGTTATTGGGATACTGTGGGAAAAGATAAGAGAAAACACACACCATTGCCTCAATTTCTGCCCCAACTTTTAAAGGAGTACTGTTTCTGTATTTTTGTAGCAGTCATGCTCCATAATGATTATTCCATCCTTTCATAATAGTGTAGTATAAAGGTTCTGCTATTTATTAATTTCTTTTTCTCTAATGTATTGACATCAAAATACAAATTTCTTATCAATAATTTTTATAATAGTATAATAAAATTATAATAATTGTGAAACAGCTGGCCAGAAAAATATCACTGATAAAGAAAAGTAAGTTAAGGTTCTTACAATGATAAACTGCTGATCAATAAAATAGTATAAAAAGCAGGACACTTAATAAAGATGACAGCTACTGCCCTCTGTATACAGGAAAAGAAAAAAATTGAAAGTAGAAATCAAATTAACCTTATCGTTTTCTCAGGGAATATGTGTAGCTGAGACTTTCAGTAAGAACTTATTCCCCTTTCCCACCCAGTCCAATGGGGCTCAGCAAATGGAAATAACTCTGCAGGTTTTATGAGCTTTCTTTGCTACAGTTCATCAACATAGTGAAAATTTTATTGTGGATCTAATTAACATGAACTGAAGGTAATAATATAGCTTAAAAAACAATTGCAATTGTGATATAATTTCCCCTCCATAAAGACATCCATGTGTGCATTTTTGCCTTATAAATGCTTCACTCAAAAACATTTATTGTTCTTGACAACTGAAGGGGAGGAGGGTGGACAATTTCTGGCACAGCTCATTACAACCACAATCATGAAAAACAAATTCAGATACCCACCACCAGAGAGTGATAGAATCAATCCATCCTAAGGTTAATGTAAAATCCAAATCAGTTCACTAAAAGTTCACTCATAGTGGAATTTGTTTTTATCAGCATGATTGTCTTTCTTGTGAAACATCTGGTAAAACATATGTCACACCAAGGTAAGGAACTTCTCAACTTTCCGGATAAACAGTTCTCTGACATGTAGTTCTTGTCATGGTAAAGCACGTCAGTCCTTTATAAAATTATACAGTTGTCATAAGGAATCTCTTAGAGAGATTTAGAAACTAATTTCCAATTGCTGAAATGAAAAAAGGAACTGTAAAGGCTCATAACTGTTTTCAAAAGAAGGCATTTATTCATAAAAATTTAATCTGACAAATAGTTAAATAACAGACCTAAACATCTTTATATACACATTGCAGTATATTTCTGTGGAGTCGTAGTACAGAAAACAATGGAGATGGTCAAGGAAGTGCATGAAACTGTGGTACTAAAATGTGAATATTTTTTGAAGGATTTGTGAAAAGATTCCTCCAAAGTCCAGTGCAAGTACCTATCAACTCCCCTACTGTAAATATTCTTCTACCTGACAATTTATTATTTTTATAATTTCCATTCCTCTTTTGCCATTTAATCATTCTATATCTCAATTCACAATTCTAAAATGCACGTTTTTTTTTCTTTCCTCTGCCTCTGTTCTATCTCATCTTCTAAGCTTTCAGTTCTCTGAGTCCAGTTTTTACTATGTGTTCAACACTTTGGATTCCTTTCAGCCTTTGGGTTTCTTTTGTTTGTTTGTTTTTTTTTTTTAGTGTGTGATAACTTTATAGTGGATAGTTATATGCTTACAAGTGCAAGGCAGCCTACAACCTGTGTTATAGAATCACAGAATGGTTTGGGTTGGAAGGGACCTTAAGGGTCATCTAGTTCCACCTCCCATGCCATGGGCAGGGACACATTGCACTGGACCAGGTTGTCTCTAGAGCCCCATCCAACTTGGCCTTGAATATTTCCAGGGGTGGGAAGTCCAAAACTTACCCAACCTACCTGTTCCAGTGCCTCACCACTCTCTGAGTAAAGAATTTTTTCCTAATATTTAACCTAAACTCTACTCTCCATTTAAAATCATTGCCACTTGATCCTGTCATGTCCTGCATTTATCTAGTGCAAGACAATGAAAAAATTCCATCTGTGGTTCATAGTTCACTACACAGAAAATTCTATGCTCTCCTTGTGTTGCAGTTTATCAGTTCCCTCTTGAAACTGGGGGAAGTAATTTTTGTACTCCAAAAAGAGGTACTCCAGTTACATAAGGTGATGAGCTTTTCTGGGGGTAAGAGGGTGTGCCTGGTTCTTCCTCAGGCTTTGAGTTGCCTCTTCTCTCAGAGAAGCTGGGAGTTTGTAATTTCACATGCTTCTGCTAGAAGTCACAAGAACTTTTGGAGATGGTTCTGGAGCAAACAGAAGGAGTGAACTGTAGTTACACAGGACATCACAATAGCAATGGGATAATGTATGCCTGGAGGCATGACTGATACTAATGACAGCACCTACTCTGAGCATAATTAGAACCCATCCAAAGTCATGTTCCCATGACGAAGATGTCCTCCTGCCACTTCTTTTGTATCATGTCTAAGGATTAGCATGGAGACACAGATTTCTTGGCGACTTCTGTGTGCTGTTACTTTATATGTCCTCCTCATTACATGAATTACACTTCCTTAGCTATCATTCAGTAACTAATGACAGATTTGAGAGAGTTAACAGACTGCGAGTGCAATGTTCCCTCGGTGATGGCAATTAGTTGCCAACATTTTTCATGCTTTACCTGCAATCAGGATGTCATACTTTTGCCATAACTGTACCTTACTATCATTCTGGCCTCTGCTGTTCCAAAATAAGGTATCTGCAATGGGCTTTACACACTCAGTTTTGATGTATCTGGAAAATGTCCAAATTATACTCCTATGAGAAGGAAGATTCCAGAGACATTTGATTACAAATTCTTGCAAATGGGTAAGTAAAAGGAAATTGAAGACCATGTATGTCTAGGTAATGAATATTTATAACAGTATTAGGCTTTAGTAGTGTATTCCCTCTAAAACATATAAATTTATCATTAATGATTAAAGAAGTAATCCATGTTTTCATTAAATGAGGCATGTCTCCAATCTTCATTTTCCAAAGAAATGTCTGAAAATGTAAATCAAGCATAATAAATGGGATGTCACTTGCTTGAGTCCACAGAGACTAAAATAACAGCTCTGGTATTCACAGCATGACCCAGGCAGCCCAGTACAGCATTAATTGCAACACATGGTTTCCAAGGAAATGCAAGGGGAGCTCTGTGTTATTTTAGCAATGCAGAGGGCATCACGCCCTGCTTTCCCATATATGCAGTGCACTTCACTTGCTAAAGCTTCTGGGGCCTTTCTGTTGCCATTCCTATCCATGTGGTATGAAATGCCACAGTTGTTTAGGAAAGGAGATGGATGGATTGCTGGCACATTTGTTGAGAAAGTAGTCCCAGGGGGCTGTTCATCTTCACCTGAGTGTCAGAGAGGGTTGCTGGCCTGGAGTTATAGGAACAAACACATACTTTTGTCTCCAAATTAGGACAGAGGTCAGTGTGTGTCTTCATGGCTCTAAACAGACAGTTCTACCACATCCAGAGGCATATGACGATAGCTCAAAAGGCAAAGGAATCTTAGCGTGGCAAGCTTTTGCATCTACTATTGGTCAGGAGAATTGAGAAATGCAAAATGGCCACTATTTCATGTCAGAGCTTCATAAGAAGAAACAACAAGACGTTGTGGAAGGATTGAAGCAAACCACATGGATAATACATATATTCATTTCTATGGTTGCCTAAAGTCCAAATTAGTTTCTGAGCAAGGATCACAAGCTTCAAGCCCAGAACTTGTGCTGAGAAGACACTAGAAGCTAAAAAAATTAATTTCTTTTCTTATGGTCATAAATTAGGACACAGATTTTTTTTCTTGCTTACATAATTATTTGTTTTCAATTACAATCTGTTTACATTCACATGAGGAATAAATTATTACTATCACTGTATTAAAAATATATAAGTGTTATGAAAGACATAATTTAAAATATGTGGGTCATACTGATATCTCAATGCACCATAGACCCTAGTATTTAGAAGAAAGACAGGCAAGTTTAAGTTTGAATCCTACAGATCAAGAGGGTAGCAAATAGAGAAATCTCTAGAAAATAGAATTGTGCAAAACAGATTTATTTTTAATTTATTCTACACCTGAAAATCTGAGTCCTATACGCAGTAATTTTATGGGTGGAATTGGATGGGATAAGTGGTAGCCTGAAGCTGATCACATCTGCATCCAGGGTAGATGGGCAATGATGTCACACCCACAATAAGTAGAACAGTACAGATTTTGTACCACAGAATGATACAATTTATAACTTTCATGATGCTCACAGCCTTGGATCGGATGGAAGGTTCACTGAAAATCCAAACTGGACTTCTCAACATGGAATTCTTTTGACTGGAGCACATGTGGATGGGAAAAGGATGACTTTCTGAATCTAACTCGACCTGGGACCATAACCTTGGGTGAACAGTTGCATCTCTGTTTCTCTTCCTTTTTTCTTTACGTATAGTTTCTCAGGTTTTTCAGTTTCCCAGGGGTAAGTAAGAAACAAAATATTTAGAAAGGTTCAAATTTAGTTTTTCAGGTTCATAGATAATATGCTCAGAGAAGGCCTGAATTATTCTTTGGTTTATTCTAGAAAAGGTTCCTCACACAAACTGAACATGACTGTTTCTGCTGTTCACATCCAGCACATAAACTGCTCCTTCTTCTGATCCCAGATTTATCTGCACACATGAATTCTTCACATAAGATGTGTTAGTGTGAGAATTATACATGAAGTTTTTGTCTGTTATTTGAGCAGTATCCTCTAGCTGGTGGTAAAGCCTATTTATCTCCAATTGGATTGCAGCAATAAAAGTGAGTCTAATAAACCATTCTGCAAAATGTAGTGGTGTGCAGCTGTGACTAGCACAACAGAGCAGATATGTTTACATATTTATAGGGAGCTTCCCTTCTTGCTTAAAAAGATTTGAAATTTCTGGTTTTCTTGTACTCAGAGCACTGTAAAATGTGCAGCATGGATTGGCCAACTTCACAGGCCAAAAAGTTAGAGCATAGCAAGCACAAAACAAAGGCCCTCTGTCTGCCAAAGAAAGATGTGTCATTAAACCTGGTGTCTTCATGATGTTCTCCAGAAAACACGAGCCACAGTAGGATGGAATTGCAATTATTGATTCAGATACAAGAAAAAAGAGAAGCAGCACAGCTCATCTGACAAATAAACTGAATGATATTGGCTAATTAGTACTAATGCACACTTATGTCACTCGCCATGATCATGTTAGAAGGGTGTTGGTTTGACAGTGACATTTGCTGAAATTACATAGAATAGACTGCAGGAGAAGGTGCAAAAGAAGATCTTGGTGAAAGGATGGGAATTCCAAGGGGATTGAATGATTGATTTTATATGCAATAAGCTGTGCTCCACCAGCTAACAAAAACTGGAAAGTTGAACCAGCGGTGTGAAGTGAAGGCATAAAATGCAATGGGCTGAGAAGTTCTGCAACAAATTCCAGGAGATGAAAGAAGCGAAAAGTTGTACACAAGTTGGTCCAAGCTAAATGAAAAAGTACATTTTTCTGTTAGTTTTGTGAAAAGGAATAATTGGCACTTTTATACATTATTTATTTGCATCTGACAAAAGATGCCAAGAAGTTAGTTTTAAATGCTTTGCTTAGAGTCAATATATTATTTGTCTGGGTTGATGGTATGTGCTGGTGGTGTTTTAATTTTGTTTTAATGTGCTTGTAACATCACTGGAGCTCCCAGGATTCACATAGCTCTTCCTAGAAGAGAAAAATAGGCTTTTCCTTTTCTTCAGTATTTGGTTACCCCAACCTCTGTGCTAAACTAGATCAAACAAAGACAGTTGTCTTAACCTCCTTAATGAGATTTATAGCCATTGGAGCATATGGTTTTCTTCTGGATAAGCCTTCCTTCCTACTCAGCCATTTAACTTATCAACCTTTACAGCTTTTCCCAATCTTCTGAAATCAGAGCCTGCTTCACGTTAAAATAGCCCTGTGCACTTTAATATCTAATTCAAGTTCTCAAATATAGGTCTACAATGCAGGCCAAACTGCATTTTTAAGAAAAATATCACACTTCCATAATAAGGGATGACTGTGATGAATTTTAATTGGGGATTTGAAATAAATACAGATCATTCCTTTTTAGTGCAGCATAAAATTGAACTGTAACCTTTTAAATGTTTGCTATTCTACTTCTACCAAGCCATAGACTCTTTGAATCTGTTTACTCCCTAGAAAGTTTTGAATTTCCTACTAGGTTTCTTGTTCTTTGTTCTTAAATCCTTGAATGAAAAGAAGGGGAATAGAGAGAAGGGATGGTATATTCATTATAAACTTTAACTTCATTCTGAGAGTGCCTTAAATCATTAAGATGATAATTCTTAAATTACACAGTTTGTGAACAATTGCTCTCCTTCTATAATTTCTCAATAAATATGATTAACATTTGCCCCAGAAAGTAATGAAAAGTTTCCTGCATTAAATGAGTTTATCAGAAGAGAGATGCAGAAGGAAAGGCAGTGTCTTTATGAAAGTATCACCAAATTAACAGACAAAAATCAAAATTGTACAATTTTTGCAGTTAACCTACATTTTGTTTTCAATTGCAGCATTCATGCAACAGGAGGAAGCTCACATTGAGTAAGGAAGAATACAGGAAAAGCCAGAAGTTGGGACCATCCCTTAAGACAATTTCAGTGGGCAATTGAGATAATACTTATTCATGGGGACAGGTGAAATTGGGCACATGGGAAGAGTGATGACAATGATCCATTGAATGTTTCTTCCTGCACTGGATTCAAGAGCCTCATGAATTTGATTCCAGCACACTGACACTGAGGAGGCAAAAGAAGCTCCTTCATAAATGTAGATCCTTTTTTTTTCTTATCATCAGAAAGCTTCTGTCTTAGAGAACATAATTTCATGTACTTCAGAAGACAATCAAAACAACTCCATGAAACAAAACTTTGGAGAACACTTCATCTATCATTTTGAAATGTGACAATAAATTTTAAGCAAGAGTATTCAAGTGGTGCTCTATTTCCTGGTAGTGAAGGTCTTAAATATTAATGTCTATGCTGCACTTTGTGATTGATATTTAACAGCAGAGGACATGTTCTTGGAACCGTGAGAGCCACCTGAGCTTTTGGTTATTGGGAGTCATATTTTCAATGGTAAGTTATTTCTTTGAGGAATATGAATGCTATTAAGCTTTTGTTTTTCCACAATTTCTTCAGGACTGTCTCATATATCCTGATGACATCTATTATAGTTTCATTTTATTCAGGTAGAGGTAAACTAGTATCTTACCAGGGAATACTTTCAGAGCCTAGATGGAAATCTCATTAAAATCCTTGCTGTTGTTTTTCCTTTCCTCTCCATGGACTATAGTTCTTAAGAGAACAGTTATAATGCTACAAGTCTGCTGATTTAATTTGAGATCAGACAGCTTGCTTGTCATCTAAATGTTGCAAAATTGCCAACCAAACTGGAAAAAATGTTTCTTAATTTGTCAGGAAATAATCTTGTAGTAAATCAGCTTTTTATTTGGGTTTTGGGGAAGAGTGCATAGTAATCTGTCAACTCTCTGCAGTTAAATATTTTTCACCATACTATGAAATTTGGACCTTGATCCACTTTCAGCTACAGATTCACTCAAACTTTAAAGGATATTGCTTGGCACCCTGCTAAAGCTCTGGTGAATTTAAATTAATATTGTGAAATCCCTGTGCACCACAAGGCAGCAATATTTTTTCCTAGTGGTTTTACTCTGTAATTAATGTGGCAGGTATCTATTATTCTTAAGACTGGTTGGGGTTTTTGTTTTTTTCTAGCGTAGGAGGTAATGAAAAATGTGACAAGGGTGAATTCAGGTCTCACTTTGATATTATTTTTTGATAACATGCCCAGAAGTCCAGCAGAGTCTGTTGCAGAGATCATATGCTCTTACCAAAGCACAATTTATGGGACTGGAAAATTGTTTCAAAGTGAACATGCATGGGCAAACTTGAATATACAGAAATTTTAAGGAGTGGAAAAAATCAATCTTATATCTATATATTGTCTTCCTGCTTTTTTAGGTGTCTTATCCTTTCAAAGCAGTGGAAAACGTCTTAAACTCTGCTTTTGTTCATCATTTATTTTTCCCCTGTCTTCATATGATGGCCTTTCCATTCCTTTCACCTGTGGATCTGTTTCAGATCTTCTCACCAGAGCAGCCAAAGTGGAGGTCTGCTGCCTCACAGGCTGGGGTAGATGTGGCGTTGCATCCCCAAAAAGCAGCCAAAAGCCCCAACGCCACACGGAAAAGCAGTTGGCTGCGCTGTGACGCACGCCGGGCTGCGCCGGAGCCAGGGAGTACACAGGAGTGGCGTGGGGCTCGGGGGACAGAAGCTCAGCGGGAAATGAGGTGGAGCTAAGAAATGTATGGACACAGTCTTTGGTCTTCCAGGGAATTTATTAGGATCTTCGGGTGAGGGTCCAGGTGCGGCAAAGGGGGACGGGAAACCACGGAAGGGTGTAGTGGCTGAAAGTCCAGAGACTGCGACACCGAGCACATGGTGGCAGGGGATTATAAGGGAAGGGAAAAGGGGAGTGGGTTAGCTCCGGAGAGCCAACCCAGGAGAGTCCGAGGGGAGAAGAACAGGAGTACACACCAATAGACTTCTGATAGGGGAGGATGCATAATTCGAAAGAACCAATAACATATGGAGCTAAGGAGAACAAAGGAGAAGCCTCTGGAACACAAGCCACATAGGGAGAGAGAGGGGAGAGTGCAGAGACACGCTGCTACAGGTAGAGGCAGGAACAGCCTCCCTGCTGTGGGGAGGGGAGGTTTCTCTCCCATCCGCTTTCCCTCCCTGTGTTTTTCCCAGCCACGGAGATTATATTTAGCTGCAAACACGTTCTTCACTCAGGTCTGCCTGCTCATTTATGCAGCTGAGGGAACTGCCAAGTCTTTGTTGTCAGAGAACTGCAGTTGAACAGCACACCTCCCCAGGGATCACTACTAACCAGCCACCTTTCCTCCCCTTAGGGATATGAGATTAGTTCAGATGGTCAGAGGACAGTGCTAATAACACTCAAGGTTTGTGGGTTCAATGCCCACACAGGCCATTTACTTAACAGCTGGACTTGATGGTCCTTGTGGGTCCCTTCCAACTTAGAATATGCTGTGAATCTTATTTTCAGTTTTCAGCATCTGATTTCAATGTTCTATCCAAAAGCTTTTTGAAGTATTTTTGCTTTCTATGAGAAGTATCTTCTAAATTACTATTTCCTCTCAGAAAACTTCACTATCCACACTGCAAATTTCACAGCATAGCCTGTATTTACCAAGAGCTTCCATCTGCCCTATTCTCAGGCTTCAGGCATTAAATCCCACCATACATCTAGTCTTCACAAGAAGAGCCTTCACCGCTCCTCTCCTGCACCGCATGTATTCTCTAGGTTCCTGGCTGCCTGCCTTCCCTGTCGCTTAGCATGTCTTCCCCAATTGTTTGGTCCCTCCAGGAGTGGCTGGAAATAAGAAGTATGCAACAGTGGACCTGCCTCCTCTCAGTGCAGCTGGGGTGTGGTCTGATTCTGCTCCTCACTTGTTGCATTCCCCAGGGAGGTTTTTGTGTGTTTATCACACCTTAAAAACACACCTGGTCCTCAGTGTGCAGAAATGAGCACTGTGCAACATCTGCAAGTGATTTTAAGATGGAATTGCTTTTAAAATACTCTAATGGATAATTTGCTAGATGCTATAATGCACTGTGCCCCCGAAGAAAGAGAAAAATCACCCTTTGAAATCTAGTTTTCTTAAAAAAAAATATTATTAAGGTATGCGCTGAGTGGTTTCCATGGCTACCATCTACTGTAAATCACTGTTCACTGTGACCAGCATTTTAAATGGCCCAGGGTAAGTCCTGAGTACACAGATTCACACCTGTGACATATCGTGTGTCATGTTACAGAAGCAGTTTCAGCTACTTACTGTGACATTGAGATGTTCTGTTAAAAAATGTTGAATATTAAATTAAAATAATATTTTACTTGAAATGCAGTGCAGTCAGCTGAACACCAAAGTTAGAAGAAAAACCCACATTCCCACCTGTCTTTCTT
Organism: Grantiella picta; assembly: GCA_013397955.1. Classification (NCBI taxonomy): domain Eukaryota; kingdom Metazoa; phylum Chordata; class Aves; order Passeriformes; family Meliphagidae; genus Grantiella; species Grantiella picta. The sequence goes on along the minus strand of VZRM01009157.1, from coordinate 367,553 downwards.
TTCAGAATAGATAATATACCGTTTTCTAAAGATACTGCTAACAACTATGATCTGTTCAGAGAAAGGTGCTGTAGTACAGTTTTCTTACAAAGTTAGGAATACATATTTTCTCATATGTTAATTAAAATGCAAACATTCTCATCATAGTCACTGAATCAATCTCCAGTGACCTTTTTCCATGAGGTTCTGTGAAGAACAATGTATTCTAAGGACTGCTGACAGTATCTAGATATTGCAGATTTTGACATAACACACCTCTTCCCTTGGTGAGGCATTGATTACTTTATTTCTTAGAGTCCAAATTTTTAGAAGCCTTAAAATTTATTAATTTTTTCCACTGGCTAACATTTTGAAATTAAAAAGTGAGGAAGGCAGTTCCTGAAGTTTTCTAGTCATCTGATGAAGGATGAAGTCCAGCATGTTAAATAGGCAACAGGCTGCCTTCTCCTCAACTAAATGCTGTCTGAATAGCTGGTGCACCTAACCAGTACAGGTACAATCCTTGGGAGTAGTAAGAGGACTTCAAGTTAGCAATTTTGCAGATGTTCACAATTGTGCCTCTTTACAATTAGAGAAAGGATATCTTTTCTCCCCAGACACACTATCTGCCCAGTTTTGAGCACGCCTCTAGTGAACCTCTGGTATTTTACTGTGCTCACACCAGCAGAAAGAAGAGTCTTCTCAAAGCTCACTGCTTATTATAGGTATCCGATCATTATAAATCCACTGGAGCTTCATTACAAGAGGACCAAGTCTAATAAATTTACTAATATTCATAGAGATGTTTAAAGCAAGTGCTGGGGAGTTATTTGGTATTGGTTAAGCATTAATAAAAAAATTATTCAGATGAAATGCAGAACATTAATGAACTCTATATTAGGCAAATCAGATGTTCATGCTAACAGCATGCTTTTTTAATATCTGCAATAACCTGCCTCATTTCTTTTGCAACCATGAAGGTACTTCCTATCATGAAAACATCACATTTACATTGTTTTGACCTTTCTGTGTTAATTAGTTTTCCCCTTTTTTCTCTTATTAAGATGTACGGAATGCTTCCAGTTTGTCAGAAAATGGAGGTCAACATCATCTTAAATGGCTTGCAAAACCTTTTACCAGTGATCATTTGGACACATAAGGCATTCTTAGAAGATGCTAATCTTTGGCCTTTGATATCCCAATACTATTAAGCTACCTGTGCACTTAGTCATGAGTTGAATAAAAAATACCTTTAAATAGTTCTCTCTTTTCCGTCTGTATACTAAATTCCTCACTCCTGAAGTTTGTTAGTGATGTACAACACGCAATTCATTACATACACAAAAGAACTGACAGAATATGTTGAACCTATCCAGTGAGCAAATGATAAAATCAGTAATTATGTTGATGACATCCAAGAGAAGGCAGCTCAAATTACTTAAAATTAGATGTCTCTGAAAATTGATAAAATGTGATAAGAGTAGAGATTTAAAGCATAACCAACACCTGACTCCTGAGGGCCCCAAGCAGAGGAGAAGACTTGTGTGTCCTGTTCCTTCCACCCCCACAGTGCTTGACTTGAACTTCTGCCCAGCATTATGGCTGCAAGAAGCTACAGAGGTTGTATTTTCTCTGTTCATCTGTCTTGCTAACACTTTACAGAGTTTGAGGGGAAAGGGAGTGAATAAACCTTAATTACTTTCCACAGGAAAACCTCATATGAGAGGTTATGTTTTTGTCGCCACCTTCACCCACTGCATGCATGTGGAAAAGTCTTCATGAATAAGAAACCTCATCTTCCTGAGAAAAATTTAACATAGCTAAACTCTTTGAGAGGAAATAAGATGAAGCTTTGTTTAAAAATCACAGGGATCACTTGAGGGCTACAAGCTGTCAAATGTAACAACTATGAGTGAGCATGTTTGCCCAGAGCCTGTAAACCCTTGGTAGAAGCTTCAGGTCTTATTTACCATATGGTTCCAGGCAGTTGCAATTCATCCAGGCCAGCATTTTTGACAGGCAGCCAGATATGTTCACGCTTCCTCTCTGGGAGGCTTCGGAGCTGAATGCTAAGCAGTGAGCATCATCACTCCAAGTGCATTTGACACCAACATCCCCAGTGAAAACGTGGAGTTTGGAGGAAGAATAAAGTAATGGACAGGGATGTGGAGAGCAGTTTAGCTAATTGCTTTGATCAAGAAACAATCAATTCACTTGCAGGGACAGCTACAAAGCCTGACACAGTAGTGGAGGTGGGAAACTGCCTTTGTTTTAATAGATGCACAATTATGGCTCATGACCCTGGCAGGGTGGCAGGTATCTGTGACTGAAGTGTTTGTAGGAGCCAGACCTACTGTGACCTAGGCTTGTTTGCTATGATGGATTTGTCAACCTCCACAAGCAGTTGTGTGTCTTGCCAAAGCTACTGGTGTGTAAATGTCCACAGACTATACTGCTACTATTTGCTTAATTGATTGTGTCTGGAAACAGGGTTTACAGCAACTAAAAGTGATATTATTTGGTGCTACTTATCTATTGTACGTGCAGTGGTACCTAGATTACACATCAGAGACAAGTTTGCCATTCCTTGCTCCATTGTCTTAGAGAAAAATCTAGTACACTCTAAGTTACATTTTATGATGGATTTTTATATTTCTACAAATTACTACTTAGATACATGTCAGATAACAGGCACGTCTGCTGTGAAAATAGATATTAAAAAATGCTGAAGAACTTACAACCCCTTTGGAAAATGAATCATTTTCCTCACCTATACTCACCCCAAGTCAAAAAAAGTTAAATGGAAAAATTTTCATCAATGAAAGAGACATGTGCTATTGGAAGTCATTAAAATTTGTACATTTCTCAGATACTTCTAACAACCTTTTTTTATAACATTTGTTTAAAGAATTCACTGGAGAAATTAAAATAAAAACAACAGTATGTAAACAAATTTTAGCTGACAGAGGGGATTCTTGGGAATTCATTTTTTTAATGGGATTATAGGTAATGTGCATGCATGAGTGTGCGTAATACACACACACACACACATATATACATGCATCTATATATAATCACTATACATAAGTTAGCAGGTTTCAGAGGAAGTAGAATTTCTCATTATTCATTATTTCTGTTATTAATGACATGGGATAGCCCACAGAGAGCTGAAGACATTGCAGCCAATAGCAGGGTACCCCTTGAGTTCACCAGACTTGGGATCAGGATCCAAAGTATTGCACTGCTGCCCTTTTCCCTAAATGTTTTCTGAGCAGTGACTGAGGTGGGACATTTGACCAACACACTTCAAGAAGAAACAGATAAAAAACTGTTAATGCAAGGCTAAGCAGAGGCAATCACTATTTTAGTAGTGTTATCAAGACAGAATGTAAGGTTGTTAATGCATCCAACTAGGTTTTATCACGTCTGATGACAATAATTTACTTTCAATAGACTTAATGGCCTGAAGTATTATACTATTATCATGTCAATGCTGTATTAGGAAAGAGTGCTAGTTTGAGTGCTAGCAGCACCTTAGTTACAAGACCATTATGTCACATGCTGTAGAAAATGATATAACGTTACTTATAAGGGCATAAGAAAAAAAGAACTTCAGTGCTGTCTTAACAGCCATATCCTAATTCATGGTCTCTTACATACTAACACTGAATATCAGCGTGAGTAGGCGAAGATTATTCTTGAAATGGGGAAGAAGGAGAATGTATTTTAGATTAAGAAGAAAAGGTGTAAAAAGAGTGAAGGCGGGTCTAGAACTTGCTAGACCTTGCTAGAACTTGTTTACAAAGCACAAGTTTGAATACTTTTATTTTTTAAATAAATTGACTTTTTTTGTTTATTAACTTTGTATTTCAATCAGAGGAATTAAGTTAACTATAGGATATGCAGCATTATTTAGGTTAAAGTTACAAACAGAGATTTGTGTTTCTGAGCCAGATCCTGTCATGCACACCCACATGATGTCAACATCAAAGAACATTTGCATGTGTGGAAGCAGTGTGAGCTGCTGGCTGCCTTGCAGGGAACCACTACAGCTTTTACAAAACTAACTTTCTGCATTAATGTCCAGGGATTTCAGGGGGGATGTTGTTGGTAAGGGCTTCCAAATAGAAAGGAATGGATGCAGGGCCAGATGTGGCCTTCCCAATAATTAGGAGAACAACAAAACAACAGAAAGCAGCATTTCTTATAATGAGAATAGAGTGTGTGCCCCACAGGCTGATGCTGACAGGGAGGGAGCTACTGTCCACATAGGTCTTCTGATAAATTTGTTCCTGCTCACATAAGTACCTTCTCCTTATGCTACATCTTCTTCCCTCGGGTCACTGTGGTATCTGTTATGCAGCTCCGTATCAGGCATCTGGTGTCTGATTACAGCAATTACTTCAATTTCTGAGACTACTGCTAGACATTTTCTGCCAGTGTTGAGTATTTATAGGAAGGATGCCAAGAGCTTAATCATCTCACATACACTTTAAATTATTGATTTTTATATAGATGTAAGATCAACAGGAGTTTATTTAGGTATACGGGTTTTGTCTACTTCTAATGGTAAATTTTAAAATTCAGATAAAGAATTTGCTATATTTAATCTGGGAAACTATAATCACTTCAGCTTCTTCCCACTATTGTAGGAGAGGTGGTTTGGAAAGCTTTCATACCATCTGATAACTCTCCCAATCTGTGAGGCTTCATGGCATCACCTTTCTATAAATACACATTCTCTGGGAATCTGTTGGGGCAGGACTCAGGTGCTCCATCTCCTTCAATTATACCGTTTGATACAGCATGTTTGCTGTCTGCCTGCAGCAGCTGAGGTGTCTGCAGGCCCTCCTTCCCCCGGGACAGCTGACGTGCTGAGGATGCTGCCTGCAGGCTGCACGTGTGCCTGACATGCAGGAGCATGGCTACAAGACCTCTACTGCAGGTCCTTACCAGCGAGGTGGGGTCGGGGCTGCAGCACTGCCTGAGGAGGAACCTTTGCAGAACCTTCCTGGAAAGCTGGATGTTAAAAACCTCCCACTGTATATGCACAGGGATGAATATCCCAATAGCTGGCTCAAGATTTATAACCTGCTCTCCTCATTCCTCCTGGCAAGGGGACTGGGCGTTTCCCCCAGTGCCCCACCAGGCTAAGTTGACACTTTCTGTGTAACAGCATTCTCTGTATGTACACATCACATTTTTATAAATATTCTTTGTATTTTTCAGCCTATATAAAAATGTTCAGAATATTCTGATCTACCTTTCAGTCTGATTGTGACAATTTTCAGTTAAGTCTGTAGCATGATGCATTTTAAGTGCAAATTATCTTGAAATAATGAGAGAATTAAAATGAATGGGGAAAAATATACTTTAATTATTTTTGTGGGCATCTTAAATCTCCTACAATTGCATTTAGTTCAGAGAAAATAAGCTCTCTGCCTCCAACGTCAAGCAATTTGCCATACTAGAGTGATGGAAATATTCCCAAAGGAAGCTGCTGCTCTGGAAAAAGAAAACAGCATTAGACATTTAAAGCTTCAATGGTTAAAACGTTTACTTCATAAATATTAAAGCCAAGCCAAAGCTTCTAACTCTTCCACTCCTGTAAAGGGTGGTGTTCAATCACAGTGGAGCAGAGAGGGTGTCAGTGAAGATGCTGGAAAGGATCGATATAGTTCCCTAGCAACAGGGCTACGTGTCTGGGGTTCCTGCATCCGCAGGGACCCTCCTGACCCACTAAATCAAGGCAGCAGTTTTGCCTCTGCTGCCATTGTGCTTTCTTGGAACAAACATTTGCACTGCTCTTATTTCTCAGATCAACCCAGAGATAAGAGAAACAAGTTGCAGTGGGGTGGGAGGAAGCTAATTATATTGGCTCTTTAAAAAGGTGATTGTGTTGTCTGTCAGGATAATCCTTTAAAGAAAGGTAGCTTTATGAAGGGAAAAGAACCTCAAATGCATTGATATAATTATTGCTTTCTAATATCAAGTAATGGACCCGATGTTTTATTATACAGCAATCTCAGTCCGTAGCCATGGAGTATAGCTTCTGAGCAGAGGTGATATTAACTGTGTTCACAGGGCTGCATAATTATTATGGAAAATGCAGGCAGTGAAAAGCATACATGGCTTCTTTGTTTTGCCATTATTTTAACACTGTTGAACTTTGTAAGTTAATTGTGGGTGGTAGCTTAAAAATAATTTTGTTTCCCATTATGAAAAAGCATTTTTAAGGTTATTCCACTCTACATGAGAAAGCATTGACTCAGTATGTATGTGCTTTTTTCCTCCCTGTGCTACTCAGAGCCAATATAGGGTCCAAACAAATCTGGTTTGTTTGCAGGCTTGAAATTTAGTTGTATAACAAAAAAATACAACAGGACAGGAGCAGCAGACAGATAAAATTAAACTAAGATTAAATTCAAAGGCTTACTGAGACAATTCGTTCATCTGACAGTCGTAGAATAAAACAGAAAATATTTTGTATCAGGATAAGAAGCATAGTTTACTACTGTTACAGGAGTATGTGTTAATCTTCATGCCTCCAACAAATTTAATGTGATTTATTGACAAATTTTAATTTAATTTTTCTTTAAATGTAGTATAATGAGCATATGTCCTGTATATTTTCTCTCTCTCTCTTGTTTTCTTTGTCCTCTTTAAAGAAACCCCCAAATCTCCCATTGTTGTGTAAGATATTTGTCTGACCCCTGCATGATATGGCTGGGCCCACCAGTGACAGGCACTGCACCCCAAAAAATGCCAATTTCAGCAGCAAGACTCCTTGATATTAAGCCTGTGTTTGTAAGTTGAGATTCACTCTTGTCCTGATCTTAGAGTTTTCTTTATTACAAAATACACTGAAAATGCAAGAAGACACTGGAATCATTAACTGATTCCTTGGAGTGGTTAGGATGATCATCTTAAGCCAACTGGTTTCAGTTGCCTTACAGCACATTTGTAATTAAAAACATTCATACAGCTTAAAGGGTTTTAATAATCTGGAGGAAAATGCCCCACCTTCTGTAGATATAGCAAATATTGACTATTGGCTACCTCAGAATAGATAGTTAATTACATAGGCCTCTAGTTTCTTGTATATTGAAATAATTTCAGTACATTAAAAGCAAAAAGACTAAAGGTTGTAGAGGCATTGCGGATGCTTTTTTCTCAATTATCCCTATGCTAATTGACTTGTACAAGTGTAACTCAGAGTCAAATTGAGTGCTCAGTCACAAAGTAAGAAAAATCTTTCATCTCCTGAAGCCTATGGCCACAGGCCATTAATTTCAGAAGGAAGTCTCAGGCCAGCACCCCTGTCAAAAGACTAAATGAGGGCAAACAGCAGTTGAAATAAAGATGAAAATTCAATGAACCTTGTCTTTAATTTTAAAAAATACTAGTATTGTAATAGACTGGATTAGTTACACTTTCTCATCTTTAATTTTTTTTTGACTAGTAGTCAATATTCAAACTCTGAGTAGTTTAGGGTGTGTACACTTCATATTCATCACTTCACTGTGTTAGCAAGCCAGCCCTCCTATTCTGAGAGAGATGAAGGCCAAAGCAGTATCTCTCAATAACCTTCCTGTTTCCGTGACACACTGCAGGACACAGCAAGGTTACATTATTGTGAATCCCTGGATGAGCATCATTCCACAGTAATTCCTCTCTGCCACCTGAGGAATAGGATTTTACATTTTGTATCTTGCCTACAGGACATATTTGGTCACACAAGCTGAGTGCTGTTGATATAAAGTCCCATAAAGCTCTGACCTCTCCCTATCCTATGCAGAAAATTACTCTACCATGAGTCCTAAAAATATCCTAAAGGTTGCTAGGTTTTTCCTTGGCCTTAGGAAAATTTTGGCTTTGGTCAACTCTATACATTAGCAAAGGGGTCTGCCAGGAGCAATGGATTTTATTAGAGCTAAGCAGTTATTCACCAGTCTAATCACACCAAGGGTGTTCTGCCACATAATATAGACAAAAGCAGGTTTGGCATCGTTATAAGCTGTGGGGAGGGAAAATGGCTCTCCCTCCACCTTCTATCAGACTGATGAAACAAAGAGAAAGAAAACCAACATTTTCCTACACTGCAGTCCTGTCCCAGTCAGTCTTAGCTGGACACCTGTACTGGACTCTGGGTATGGGCTCCTTACCAAAGTCTGTGCTCAATACACAGGCAGCAGCTATGACCCAAAATAGAAAGGAAGGCCATTTTTATGTAACTTTATCTTAAAAAAAAATAAATACCCTGGGATAGGGAAAGTTGCTTTTTTGACAAGCAAATGTCTTCATGGATCCACTGTGAAAGATGGAAAAACCTCCCATGCCTCCAAAAATGTACAAGAGTAATTGAACAATTTGGGCTCACTGAGGTGTGGAGGGCACAGCTAGGAAGTGCTGGCACAATTCTTCAGGGCTTGACAGCTCCTTGGGTAGAGTCTATTTTTTAGTAAGCTGCTCATTAATCAGGATTCTCTGCAACACGTGGGATAGCCCCAGGACCTTAATCAATTGTCTTTTCCCAGTAGAAAACTAGACAGTCTAGCACAATGTAATGCTGGTGCTCATAACTGGCCACCCCCTGGCACTGGGTTGTGTTTTATGGGGTATGAGACTCTTCCTGGGTGTTATATGCAGTCAAACTACATCTTTGTTTAAGGATAGCAGTCGATAGCCAATACAACATTATGTACTGCCTATTTAGACAAAATAATATATCCAAAAGCTCCCATAAAAGTAATTCAGTTCCAAAGAATCAATAGGCAGAGGGAGACAAAGCACCTTCCAAAGGCAGCTACATCCCATCCACACCCCGTGGCCGCTGCTGGGGACATGGCAGTAAGTTCCTCTGCCAGACAGCACCTCCTGGGTGTCCCCTGGGAGCAGGTGTCCTCAGCTCTGCACACCAGCAGCAGCCCCAGCTCTCTCCATCATTTGAGCAGCCCGGGCCCTGGACAATGTCCAAATGTCCATCACTTTATGATTCCTTTAGGCTACTGGTCTGATAAGAACTGAAAGTTTATGAGAGCACATGGAAACAAAAAAATAGCAGGGCTCAGTAACTCACCAATGGGAGTCCCTGTGGTGGTTGTATTTTATTTAATGACTTCTCATACAAAACCTGCTCATCCTGAAAGCACTTATCCTGAAGGTGCTAATCCTCCAAATGCTCAGGGGACCATCTTTATGGAGGGGGCTTCAAAGTCTTTGAGATATATATGAATACAATGATAAAAACCCAAATGCTTCCAAAATCTTGGGCATATCCATGAGTAGAGGCAGCAGTTCTGGCTGTACAGTTGCTAGGTCCCAAAAATTTTAATGATCTGGTAGTCCTACTTTTTCTGGCTTACTTCTTTTTCCCCACCTTGGTGGCTGGTTGAAAGAAATACAGGCTATTCTTTCAATTGAAAAGTAAAGATTTTTTTGTCTCTGTAGTATTAATAAAAATCCATGCTCCTTAAATACCTAGTTCATTGTTTAACAATGGTGGTTAGAATAATGAAAATGTAAAGTATTTGCCGTGATTCAAAAGATATTTGGGATTGTTTGTTAAGTATCACAACCATGCGATATGTCAGGATATTACATTGGAGTGAAATGTGTTTAGATAGACGATGAGAGTGATTTAACTCTGGGGCGTGAGCTGTGTTTCATCCAGGTATTTCTTAGGTTTTGCTGATTTGTTTCCAAAGGGTTTGTAAGATCCTCTAAAGTCACTATGTCCATAAACATGTTGTAAATGTGGTATCGGGGTAATTCCAAATGTATTGCAGATCAACTCAGGGGAATAAAGTGTCTCAAACACAATATTGAACACATGTGGGCAAAGAAATAAATTGAAATTTTGGGGCTATGAAAGAGACTGTTGGAAAAAATGTGCTTCACAGGTTTATCCAAGATGACACCTTGGTTGGATTTGATGATCTTGACAGATCAACAACAACAGTAACAACAACAACTTTCTAAGTTTCTGTTGAAATAAATGTATACCATATTGTGATGGTCAGAAATGCACCAGCAAGAGTGGCAAAAATTAAGTAGGTGCTGTAAGATCTCAGTTCAGTGTGAGAGTCATCAGTAACTTTCTCTCCATGTCCCAACACTGCTGTTCCAGGCTTCTCAGTCAGACTAATTCTGCTGCTTGCATATATTTATTTATTATTATCATACATGTTATATATACAGAGTTGTAAAACAGCAATTGTTTTCAGAGGTATTACACAGAACAATGTCGAAAATTATAAAATGTTAGTAATCAATATGGTAATAAGTGGCTTCTACTGCAAACCCCTACATATGACCCGAATTTACAATGCATGACATCAAAAAAGGATTATTATCCTGCTGATTTGCTACAATTCTGCCGTCATCTAGAAGAACCAGTGCTGATAAGACAGAAGAAGTGTTAAAGGACATTGCTTATTTCACATGTGATTCAGTATTACCTTTTAAGAAGTATTTGGCATTTCAAAGAAAGAAGTGCACATGAAAATACAGATTGAGGCTAGTACTTTTCATGGTCAGGTTATAAACAATCTTCCCCTTTCACTATCTATAAGAATTATTTCCCACCTTTGCTCTGGAAGTGATAATTCAGACCTTTTGTCATTAGTCACTAGTCAATAAATTAGGGTGGTTGGAATATCACATCACAAAACTTAAATAAATTTGTTATTTTAATTCTAGTAACTTCTAGAGGCATTAACTGAGCTGAGGAAATTCTAGATGTTGGACACATTTTTTTTAAGACATGCATCCCAGCATTCTTAAAGACCTTATATATAAGATCTTATACAGCCTAGTTACTCTTTGCCTCAATACTTCTTGCTGCACGGTTCCATCACAGGCTAAGAAATCCAAAGGAAAGGGTCATTATTTTTAATTATTATTGTCTCTATTTTGCAGGGTGTTTCCTGGGTTTGCCCAAACCTTGAGGAACCTTGTGGCAGAACCAAATTTATTGATTAAGCAGAGTAATTTCCATAACATCCTTTATGGCTTTTGACTAAAAATTGAGAATTGAGTTGCCTGAAAAGGAAAAAAAAAAGGTGGGGGTTGGATGATAAACAAATGTGTAAAATAATCTTACCAAAATTCTCTCATGACTATGACACAATATGTAGATTTTTTTTGCATATGTGACTTGCAGTGATGGAAGTCAACCACATGGACTTTTCCAACAATTTCAACTACTAAGTGAGAAAAAAAGGGTGAGTCAGCACATATAGCACTGAACTCTGGCCTTCCTTGTGTCTATTTTTAAGTGACCTAAATCACAGTGAGTATTGATTTCTTTCTCATGGAATAGTTCAGTGAGGTTTTAGCAACTTTTTCACCAAGATGTTTTCAGTAGGATAAATGGACACATAATTCATGCTTTGATATATCATCAAATGCAAATTCCCTGGGAAGTCAGAGTAGCAAAGTTTAGTGTTTTACACCACTGTCAGTCCAAAATGACATCTACTCCTGTGCATTTACTCATGATATTAAAAACAGAGAAGAAAAAGCTCAACAAAATCCAGTATAAATGTGGTTTTCCTATTGACTTTGCAATTTTGACTATTTATATTTCATGTCTTTCCCTTGTACAGGATATAATAAAAAGATGTAAGTTTAAGAGTGTATTTCTATCCCTACTAAAGGTGTGAATTAAAAGGGAGACACTGTCAGTAAATGTCACAAAATAGGAAAGCTTTATTGGAAAGCTATTATTATTCTAAATAGCAAATAAATGCTATTTAGAACTGCTTGTATACTCATCACTTCTGTCTTGCCCAAATTGAGGCTCATAGCTATTTCCATCCTAGTTTTTCAGAGGAATGACTGCAGAAATAGGGATAACCAGATAGTTTAATGCCTTATTTTAAAAGTCCTACTAGGATTAATTGCCATCAGTGCAATGCCATCTGTCATTGTCCCACAACAACATGTAATCATCCAATTAGCAAATTCAGGATGCAGTTTAATTAATCAAATGGAAAGTTTTGCATTTAAGACTCCTTATTTCTCTATTCACTTTAATAACCCCTTGCTTCATCTAATATGGTCTCATCTCAGCCCTTGTTTTTCTTCTCTTTGCATTACCTCACCTTCAGCATCTATATTAGAACTGCAATGAGAAAACAATATTTTTTCACATATTTATGCACTTTTCTTATCATTTACACTAGGATTAATTTATAAATATGGTAAGTATTCTTTTTATTCAAAGTTAAACAAAACTGAAAAGATTAATTATGTTTTTGACCTTCACATTTGAAAAATCAAAAGATTTTTGCCTATGGCTGACTAGGCTTTATTCACTTACAGGTTAAAATGTCAAAAAATTGCATTAAGCACAGGAACAACCTTCATTCATTGTCTTTATTCCTCTAAAGAAAGAGTCTAATAGGCTCTCTCTGTTTGCCTTTGTACATTTGTGATTCAGTGAAAGACAATGGCAGTGTGGTGGAAGAGAATATTGAGGAAATTCGTTTTTGAGCTTGGATTATTTTGTAGTAGGAGAGAGTTTTTTCCATCAAATTTGAAAAATAACTTCACTGATAAATGAATTTTTCTCCTATAACACTACCTGGTGTGATGTGATAGAACATTTTCAAAGCACATATTATTCATGGTGGTAGCAGAAATGCTAAACATGCTTGACTATTTGATCCTGTAGGAATGTTTTTGTAGCTTCTCCTTTTGTTCAAATGGTCAGCAGGAGATACTAATTCTATCTCATCATTTTATTCTGCTGCTGTCAAACTGATCAGTGGAAAATAATTCTTTCTGAATTGTAGAATAGAAATGGCATTTTGCTGTCTAAAACATTTGTTTTGAATGGACTGGTGCTAGATTATTGTGAAGTAATAAATGGTAATCACAGAACTGATGAAGACGTCTGGCCCCCAAAGCAGGAAGGAATATTTCTGGACATTAGAGGGACAGCCTTATATTTTTATTATTGTTTACATTGAACTATGGCCTGCCTTCTCATCATTTGTTAAAGATAATTCCAGAAACACATTAAAAAACAAAACAAAAGAAAAGCAAACAATTAAACAGAACAGAAAACAGAGTGATTAAAACATTTTGGCACTTGCAGCTGTCATTCATTTCTAATCATCTATCATTCCTAAATGTTATGTAGCTGTATTAGCTCCCAGAATGGAATAGAGGTTGCTTGAACTGCAACCTGGAATTAGGGCTATTGAGACAAAAGTCTTTCTGAATTTCCTTTGACCCTTTCTTAATCTGTGCTAATTGCTGGGTTGGTATTCTGGAGGAAAAAAGTAATAATAAAATCCATATTTAAAATGATTCTGAAATGGTTTCACACATAACCCTGAACGCTGGCACTCTGAGAACAGTGACTGTAACCCCTAAATCTCATTTCCACCCTCTTTCACATAGACATGTTCTTTGATCCTTTCAGTGCTAGTGTGTGAGTGGCAACAAAATTACAGGCTATTCTGTGCAGCAGCATGCTTAAGATACCAGACCAGAGGGATGAATGTCTATGGGGAGAGCTGACTTAAATTGTGGTCAATACTGTGGATCAGATTGGTAAAAAAAAAAAAAGGATCTTGAAGAAATACAATTTGTTATTAAGCAAGACTTAATTGCACTTCTGCTTCTTCCCTGATGTCTCAGAGTATGTTTTCCCAGAAGAAAGAATGATACCTTCTATATCTCACCATGCCACCCAGCTTCTGCATAAAATGATCCTTAAATTTCAGCCCTTGACCCTCAGCTGTGTTACCTTTGGGCTGAAACACACATACCAAAGACTTGATATCATTATATGATATTATTCAATTATATGATATCACATCCTCAAAGATTCTTTAACCTTTGAATGTAAATTCCTTATTTTTCCTGTGTTATTGAAAGTCTTCCAGTGAGTACACATGAAAAGTAGGAGAGGCAGGAGAATGGCAGGATCAGTCCTTGACCATGCTCTACTATTTACCAACACACAGAAAATGAATACTCTATTCTTGCAAACACAGAAACACATAAGGGTTTGTACTGTTTTGCCTCTTCAGCGTTTTCTCACAAGTTTTAAAATAGCTATCAGCTGTTGGTGCATGCTAATGTAGGCTGGTATTCACACTTTCATCACTGATCTTTGCCCTCTTCACCATTAAGAAGATGTGTGTGGGCTTTCTCAGAAGGTTTTTATTCATTCATCACTGCAAAAATGCAGTTCTGCAGATGTCTGATAATTCTCATACGACTAACTGTAGAAATTTTAAAGGTCTTATTATAAATGGGAAAGGAAATTTGCCAAAAATAAAAAAGCTATCCAAGCAATGCAATGACCTTGACATACAAAGCAATGTGGTCATTAAAAGGGACATGCCGGTGGGGCTGTGATCCAAAAATCTCTCTTCGGGTTGCTTTCTGATCCCATAGGACCTGTCTTGCTGAGGGCTGTGAAGAAGTGTTTGTGCTTGTGCAGAGCTTTGCCACATTGAAAAAGCTTGTGGTCTGTCAGTGTGGCATTACTGATGTTTCTATGTCAAATCACCACTGCTCCAGATGCACCTCTGGAGCCCCCATAAGTCACACAAGACACCAGCAGGGAGGACACTGAGGCAAGAATATATGTCCCATTTTCCCAGGGGCTGCGAGGGATATGAAAGGTGTGATGTGGGTGCCCTTCCACCAACCAGCATTTACAAGCTGTCATTCCACCCAGTGCCTCTTGGAAACCCAGTCTGATTTACTTTAACCAGGGGAGTTTAGAGAATGGCTTTTGGGTGAGGTCCACCCTGGGTACCCAACCCAGCCCCTGGGATTTTCAGCTGTGAAGACTGGGTATCACAGGAAATACGAGGGGAAGACATTTGACTGGCAGCATCAATAAACCAGGGAAGTTCTGGTTCCACGTTCCTCTTTGCACTTGAAAAGGTCATATCAATCTGATGTGAAGAGGACAGAGGGCAAGCAAAGCAAACACAAGACCTCATGGTGCTTGCTCTCACAGAAAGGCTAACAGCTCACACTGTCCCCTTCAACAAGAAACAACGTTCTCATTACTCACCAGTTCAGGAATGGGAGTTGTACAGAGGCAGGCACAGAGCTGCATCAGGCAGTCCAGCCTGGGCCAGGTGCTCCTCCTCCTCTGTGGAGAGGCAGGACACTCCACCACACCTCCACAAGGACTCTTGCACTGCACTACAGGCAGAACTTACAGGACAAACATGCACTTGCCTGTGCTAAACATAGTCACAAAACAGAGGCTTAAAGCCAGCAGTGTTGGATGTCTAGGAATTAAATGTGCAAAGTCTGTTAAAAATCAGATAAAAATCCAGTGTCTTGTGTTTGTCAGGGAATACCATTTGTCATATAGTAATTTGAAATATTCTTAATATTTTTAACCTCCTTACCAAGACCGATCCTACTTTGCTTCTGAGAGCTGATAAAACATTGTAAAGCAACTTTTTTGGGTGTTTGAGTTCTATTTGGAAGACATGAGAGATAAGCACTAAAAGTGATACCTGTTTCTCTCAGAGAAGCCACGAATCTCCTCTGCCAAAATAAAATCAAAAGTGTTATTAATACATGTGATTATTTTCATTCTCTATTTATATTATACTGTATATAAGTATAAATATCTCATAGGGAAATTCAACACAGAGATGCTGGTGATTCTATTGCCCTTTACTGATGGTCCATATTTAGCTAAGAAAGCAAACAGAAATTTAAAGTATATGTGGATGTGTGCAAACTAACAGGATGCTTCTGTGGCTATAGTCAATGCTCCCTCCATAGCTGTTTAAATCCTGCATCAACAGAGTGAGGTCAGGATAGCAATACTGAGAGAGTTGAAGTTGTTCAGCCTGGAGCAGAAGAAGCTCCAGAGAGACCTTAGAGCAGCCTTCCAATACTGAAAAGAGCTTATAAGAAAGATGGAGAGGGGCTTTTTACTACGACATGTAGTGATAGAACAAGGGGAAATGTCCTTAAGATGAATGACTGTGGGTTTAGATTAGATAACCCATTTTTTACCATGAGCATGGCAAGACACAAGAACAGGCTGCCCAGAGAGGTTATGGACACCCCATCCCTGGAAGTGTTTATGATCAGGTTGGATGGGGCTTTGAGCAACTGGTCTAGTGGAAGGTGTCCCTGCCTATAGTAGGGGGGTTGAAATTAGATAATTTTAAGGTTCCCTTCCAACCCCACCCATTATGTAATTCTATATTCTATTATTCTATGATTCTATACACTTATCCCTTTATCTTGCAGATTTTCTACTTTTTTGGTGCCAGCAGAACTTACAGGAACAGATATTTCATTAATGTTTTCCATAGCCAGCTTTGGGGATTATGGATTCACCATGTCATAACAGCATTTATTCTAGTTCATATCCAGGAAGTGACACATTTAATCTCAAGACTTTCTCAGGTGATTTTATTGACTTAGTGTAACACAGGCAGCATCAGAACATCTTTTTACCCCTTTTCTTTTTCTCTTCTCCCTTCCTACTGGTCTAGTGGAAACCGTGCACCGTGCACCGTGCACCCTTAAGCTTTATTTAATTTTTTAGTTCTTCCTCTGGTCTTCCTCTCTCTGCTTTATTTTATCCTTGCATAACTGACACGTGCATTGGTCTTCCTTGCATTCAGAATCAGTTAGCCATGACACAATACACTGAAGTCAAAGAGCAGAGAAATACAATTATGGTAGGACAATATCCTGCCTTGGAGAGGTTTCAGAACAAACTCTGACATGTAATGAATCGATATACAGTTGCCATGGCAATCCTCAGGGATCACATTTGACCTTGCCACCAAGGAATCCTTCCTTTAAGAAACAGACAAACAAGAGCTTATGCTGTATGAACCTTCATGCTCCTGCTCAAACCTGAACACTGAGTTCTGAACTGCCTCACAGCATCTGCAGTGTCATTAGTGTAAGAAAAAAAATAATGCATTAAATTGTGGCTCCCTGTTTTGAATGTTTCTTTGAGCTCACAATATGGAAACAAATTGGAATTTTAAATATCTTGGGATCAGATTCTACTTGTATAGAATGAGTTGCAGAAAAAACCAGTCAGACGATCACATTGTCTTTCTGTGAGTCTATTGTGTTTTATTATATTATCTCAAATAATGGCTTTTGGAGGAGGGGTTAGCAAACATAGTGAATATGCATCATGGCTAATCTTGGGCAATAGGATCTCTTGTGTCATCAAAAGGCTGAGCTATTGTCAAGTACTTTATCACTATCTTGCAACAGTCGAGAATACACTATAAAATAAGCCAAAAGCAAAAAAATACTAAACAAGATTTGGGGGGGTTACCGTGGTACCTCCATTGACCTCAGAGACTAAGCATTGCCTCCACTGATTCTTTGAGTCTAAAGGGGCAAATATAACTGTAAGCTGCACAAAAGGCATAATGTTTCTTGCCTTGCTGTTTTGTGGTATTCACTATATGCAGGCAGTACAGATCCTTCTTGTTTTAATAATGCTTCTCTTGATATACAGCTACTTATTATTTCCTGGCTGTTAATTTTTACAAGCTTTCTTTCTTGAATTACCTACACATGGCATATTACAGCTTCATTCTCTTACAAACGTGCTGTTTGAACACATAAAAAAATAAAAGCTTGTATTATGCCTAGGGACACTTTAAAACATCATCTAATAAAAATCTGTAATATGTAGTTCTTGCTCTTTGGGGAGGTTTATGTACAGCAGCTTTGTGTTCTGTTCCCTGGTGAGTCTTTGTATGGAACTATATCTGACCTCAATATCAAGCAGATCAAATTGTTCAGGTTTCTTATTCCCTCTGATTTTAGGATTTTTTTTTTCCTGAAAGGATTGTAAAATACAGAAAAATGGAATCGCCGCTTCTCAGCTGTGGAGAAAAGTTCATACAAAGAAACCTGCTAGTTTGCTGAAGTGTGTCGATGGATTTTCAAATTACAGGAGCTAGGAGGTGATGGAACCTGTGTAAGTTAATATACTGAGCATCTTTCACTGTGCTCACTTTTTCTAGGTTTACATTTTGATAGGCCTTAACCTAATTAATTTTACAATTTTTGCTTTTGGAAAACTTTTCCTTATAATGTGGCTATTTTTCAGGATAAGAAGAATATAAGTTTAGGGGAAATATTTGATTTCTAATTCAATTTAGGCTTCTGAATGACTTGCAGTTTTGCAAAGTGTTCCATTAGGGGTAGGGTGCTGGGTGCTTTGTGTTAAGCTGGCCTAAGGCAATATGATCTACAGCCTCTCTGTTGTCATCTGCATCTCCTTTTTGAAAAAAGACCACTGCATTTGAAAAAATTTTGTAGATGTAAGAAAACTCTTCATGATCTTTTTCAGTCCTCTTGTGTGCACTCATTCTATCAAATTTTCTACTGGTTTCAAACCTGTTGCATTTCTTCAGAACCCCTTCATGTTTGGGTAATGATGTACTCTTTATAATAGCTTATATGTGATTTACTTCATGTATCACTGGAAAAAATGCAAAGCCAAGTGATGAATGGTACAGTAAAAACTGTTTTCTCTAAAAAGTTAGATAAATAATTTGCAAAAATTATGTGTCATTATAGAAACAAAATCAGGCTATTATATGCAAGGGGTCTGGATCAGTTGAAGTTAAGCACAAAATTGAATTTTGTGCTTCTTTCACAGTTTTATTCTGCAGGCAGTTCATTTATATTTGACATTTTCCCAAAGTTTTTAGTATTAAATAGTGCCCCAATACTGTTTTATATTATACTGCAGTGTTTTATTTTCCAATTCTCCTATTTTTTGTTTTTTGTTTAGATAATGGACATGATATGGCTATGGTTACAGCGTTGGATCTTTCAAATAACTATGCTCTTTCCAAATATTGCTTCAGTTGGCAAGAAGGATATGCCTTTGAATCAAGACCTGTGTTTTATCTCAGGCTGTTTACCTCTGTGAGGAGCTAGCAAAGCTGGGACAGGATGGGGCCAGGTTGGTAGGTTCCTTCAGGCGTGAAGGCTCCTAATGATAGTACATCACTCTGATACCAGATAGGTATGAGGTGCCCACGGACAGGAGGGTTATTAAAAAAACAGAGAGGAAATCAGAAAACATGAAAATGTCTTCCTCATTCAGTATTTTTAACACACCCTAAGAAAGACAGAAAAAAGATGCACAGAAGGCAGCATGAACTTGCACTGTTCTATAAAAATCTCTGACAGGATCTCACATATTTCTGTTAGTTCATATGAGCACACAAAACTGCTTGTATCAACATGCTGAGAGGCCTTTAAGATACCACCTCTGCTCCTTTCAGCAAGGCTTGCTGCAAAGAAACTGATGTTTACCAAAACTTGCTCTGAGTGTTGGCAGAAACCTACCAACAAGAAGCTCTACAGCAAGGAAAATGCTGGCTAGAGAGAAGAAAATATTCTTAATGACAGTGGTTGTTTTGGAGGGCCAAACAGAGGAACTCTGGGGGTCTCTTCCAGATGAAACTGTTCTGGGATATGTTTTTTTCTTATGTAAATAGAATAAGTCCCTTCTGTCTCTGTTTTAGTGCTAAGAAGCTTCTTGGTATAAAGCAGTATATCTGCTGGTTAAGCTTCCATTTGCTAAGCCATTAATACTAGGTTTTCATTCATTCTTCTTTCCTTGATATCAGAATTACCAAATCACCCCTCAGTACATGTTCTCTACCATGCAAAAACGCTGGTTTACATACATCTGTGAGGCTCCATTTGCCAGGCTTTCAAACTCTGTGCTACTGAGTAGGGTTATTATGGGCCTATGAAGTTGTAACCCTTCATAATCTTCCTTTTCTTACTCCTTGCCTGTAGGCTTTTATTCTCTAAAATACAATTAGGAGGTTGGTTGACAACAGAGAAGGTGTTGGGGCAGGGTAGAGAGTGGGGGAATATGATGGAAATGGGGAAAGGCTGACATCAGTGAGATAGGGGAAGAAAGCATGAAGCAGCTTGGGAAAAGAATGCAGAGGAGCATCCTCAAGACCTAGGTAGGAAATACACTAACCTATCAAAATGGTAAGAGCTGAAGATCAAGACAGCTCTGTCATAAGAACTGGAAGGAGCCTTGAAGCCTGTTTAGCCTGCAGAAGATGGAGGGACCTAGAGTGTGATGGTTAGGAAAAGGATTTATTTAGCAAAGTTGGAAGCTAAAGAGGGCATATTCCTTCTAAGACATAAAACTAAAAAGACCATGTTTCAACACTACTTTCTTTCACTTAAGTCTCATATTACACTTGTGTGAAATGAGGTTTCTCATCTCTCAGGTCCATTGGAAGGGCACAAGTATTGCTCAACGTCTTTTAATCCTACAGTTGAAATTCACTTTTCTGCCTGTCTTACAAAATCTCGCCATAAGCCCAGCCATGACCATGTGGCTACAGAGGTCATGCAGGTTCTCAGACTTTTCTTGCAAACCTGGCTGACAAGGACATCACACCCCACGGCCATGCCTCAGTTTTGCTTTCTGTCAGCCAGTGTTTCTGTCAGCCTGCTGCTTTTCCAGGGCCAGCACAAGCAGGGGAGCACCATGGGTGGTGGTTGAGCTGTGACAGGGAGCAGAGGCTGGTGGGGATGGAAAAGCAGGCTGCCTTGGCCACTGGCAGTGGTTATACTCTCCTATTTCCCTGTGGGGAACAAAACTCCTCAGGACTTTGCTTTCTTCTCTCTCTGTATCTCTTTTCCCCTCCTGCTTCCTCTACTCCTCTCCTTCCCCTTTCCATAGCAGAGTAGTCAATGCCCCACATTTCTGGGGAGACAGTTTATAGTAGTTGCAGAAAGAGAAATTTAGAATTGATTCTCCTTCCACTCTTCTCAGAGCCTTCTCTTCTCCAGGCTGAACAGCTCCAACTGTCTCAGCCTGTCTTCACATGAGAGGTGCTCCAGCACCTCTGCTCATATTCGTGACCCCCATCTGGACTCAAATATGCCCATCCTTATAAATATCCCCATATCAGACAGGTCTTTGTGCCCAGTTATGTGCAGCATAACTGGAAGCCATTCAGATCACAGATCAGTGAACTGGGACAGTTTCTCCCGTTACCATGATGGTGGTCACTTGGAAGAGTGGTCTTTACATTCCCACCTTTCCAGCTGAGGCCAGTTTCTCCAAAACTCCAATGAGGAGATTTCCAAGAAAAGCAAGAAACCCCCTTCAACAGATTGTTTTTATTCTGTTTGCACAAGTAATTTATACCAGGTTAAAGAGGAATATTGCAAGACCTATTTAAAAAGAATAAATTCTGACTTGGGAAGAATATCAAACAGAATCAGAGCATACACTTGTTTGGAAAAAGGCAGTAATTTGCATTTGCCAACTGAAGTCCAGTCTTATGCATAGCCAAAAAGGAACTGAAAATATTCCCTAAAGGTTTCTCTTTTATTTTTACTGCTTTAGCAGCTAATTCCAATTATTTTTATTAGGCATACAAAATCCAGACTTGCATGGAGAAGAACAGGCCAAACAGTAACATCCAAAGTGCAGTGTTTCCTTCAGCTTCCTTTGGATCCCAGGTGTTAAGGTCTCCTGTGCAGAGAAGGCTGAGGAAGCCGTTTGCAGAGCACAATAAGGTTTCTACTTCTCAGATGTGATCAATGCTATGCATTCTTCAGTGCCATCTACTGGCTTTTTGTTAACCATTTACATACTCAAACAGAAAGTGCTCCTGTAACCTCTGGTGCAATCAAACAAGATGGAATCTCAATACCATGGCTTCTGTGTTTCAAAATCTAGTGCAAGGGACTGTATCTTAAGATGTGCTCTATCTCGTGGCAGAATAATAGAAAAACTAAGGAATAAATCCCTAACATTTTTAAATATAAGCCGAGAAATAACATATTTTAGTCATTCTCAAATGCAAGAATGTTTTCAGGAAATAAAATGTCCTCACTACCCATTTTCCTCCTGTCACCAAGAAAATTAAATTCTCTTTAAATCAAAGCTGAATGGTTCTGTTTTTCAAAACAAAATGCTGAATTTATTTTGGTTCTGTGTGCAATATTTTAGTTTACTCTAGTTTCAGAAATATTAAATAATTTTTGTCTTTTTTAGAGGAAAATTGAGATAAACTTTTTAGACCAAGCAGTCATTTTAAAATGAGAAAATAATTTATTATGAAAGAATAATAAATTTAACATTTTTTGACACTTTCAAAATTAAACATATAAATTTCATTTAATTAGCATCAAATATCCTGAAATGTTCCAAAATCCCCAACTCCAACCATTTTTCCCTCTTGATAGATAAAAGGCGCGTGATATTGAGCTGAGACTTTTCAGGCCTATCTGTAGATCCTTTACTCAGATTTACCTTTAAAAAACAAAAAGGCAATTTAGCACAACTTTTGTTTTTAAGACAAGACTTGCACATTCTTTTCTGAATTGTACAGATAAAGTTCATTGTATCTAATAAGAGACTGAATCTTTGCTGCCACATTGGTTTTAGCACAATTCATCTAACAGGTGATAAAAATTGTAATTGGGAATTTTTTTTACTCTGGAGGTCCAACTTTTCACATTTGTGCTCCCAGGCTACCACTGCTACTGAGAAGATGAAGCTATACTTTATTACTAGGCTCAACCTGTCATAGTAATGCTGATTTAGTCTGGAAAGTATTTGTAGACAAAAACTCCCAGCCAGATTTGAATCCACTCCATTGCATTATGCCACTAGAGCTGTCACTTCAGAGGCCAGGGAGGATGTCTGAAAATGTGGTGTTATAAATAGAGAGCAAAGGATTGTTATAATAGTCTCTGGTCCGTGGCTGTAGTGAAAATGTGTATGTTGAACTGAGGTTGAAACGAACTCCTTCTAGCGTTTCTAAACTGATTGAGTGGGTTGGTGAGAGAAAGGAGTAGAAGGTCTATTATAACCCTTTTTCCCCTCTGTTTTCCTGCTAACACTGTCTGACAATGAATCCCCAGGATATATAAAGTTTTCAGGTTCACAAGGACATGGAAAGAGCTGGTTTGTATTGTTAGGGGCAACAGGAGAAAATTAAATGCACTAAAAAAAGTATCTCTATTTCCTTATGGTATGGGGATAGTAAGTGATGTCTTAAAAATAAATGAAACAGGTGAATCTGACAAGCTTTTGAAATCAAAGTCATACAGAATACAAGCAATAGCAAGCCTTCATTTGTTGTCCTACTAACAAGTCTTTTTTTTTTTTTTCCCAGGTCTGTAGCTGGTAACATAAAGAGGGAATTAAAACAACAGAAGCCACCACATACCCTATTTTTCTCAAGGCTTATTTCCTCAGAGGAAAGGGCTTGAAATTTCATCTGTCCAGCCTATGTAAACAAGGCCTGATAACATGAAAAATGCCTTCCATCCCTTTGTTTTTTGAAGGAAAAGCTTTTCCATATCTGCTGCCTAATCCCAAGCCCTGACAAAGCAAAGCAAAACTCTGCCCAGCCTTCCAAGTCCCAGCAGGCTGCCCAATATATTGTTTTCTAGGATTCTTTGAAGTTGTTTGTCTAAATGTAATTTCATTGGTCATTGTTAAATTTTATGATGATTATTCTAAGCAATATTTTTTTATTCCAATCCATAAAATTTCCCATCATTAGAAACTGGATAGAACAAAAAACCCAAAACAACCCTAAATTGTTTCGTTTAGAATATTTATTTGAGTTGAAAAGAACATTTTAGTTACTCCTATTTTGATCTACATCTGAAAAGTTCTGTCCCTGGGCAGCTCTGTTCTCTGTCATAGATCGTTATTTGTGCTTTCTTGTAAAAATTTTGAGATTCATGTAGTTTACAGCTATTCCCATGATGATCATTTTGGTTTCTCCTCTTATAAACTGTCATGCATTTCAGCACTATGCCTGCAAAATATTCTTCTTTGGCAGTCTCACGCTGAAAACAGTTAAGCTGTTCTCCATGAGCAGCATTTTTATAGAATAGCTTTAAATATATATTCCTGTTCAGTAAGTGTTTAATGATTTTTTGTCTTTCTGAACATTGGAATCCTGTTTTTGTAATAAGCTGCATTTTGCTGTTTGAGGAAGATGCATTCTGTGGCAGTATACACCTGGAAGGAAGCAGACATCTAGTTACTGACATTTCAAGCAGCACTCTTCAAAAACAGATATGTTATCCTTTTAAGACAGTAGCTGACAGTTTGCATTACTCAGGTAGCTCTCCCTTCATCACAGTTATTGTTCTGTCCTTTAAACTACTCACTTATATGTCCTATGACCTTATGGGCTGGCAGCTGGTAATATAAATGGGAAGAAGACCCAAGCATTGGATTCCCCCTTGAGAACCAACCTTGCTATCTTGCACCTCTGCTCATTGGCACATTGATTGCATAGCAATTAATCCTGAAGTCTGATTAAGCCAGTGAACACTGCAATTCAATACATTTGCCACCTTACCATACTAATTAGGGAAGGAAATCCAATGTGCATACATCATGCTGGGTTATTCTCCTGATCAAACCCGTGGTGAGTCTTGGCATCTCTCCTTTTTTATACTGAACTCCATAAGCACTTAATTGAGCCTCTGCAGTGGTAGTCATGCACTAACTTACAATGTTCCTTGCCTAGGCCCAAGTGATTTCTTTCCCACCAAGTAAGACTTGGTAATATAAACACCATTAAAAAATCTATTCTAGAAGAAAGTGTCATTCCATCTGCAGCTGAAAAGTAAGATACCTTTCTCCATAATGGTGCAAATACTTCAGCACTAAAAAGCTCACAGGTCTCAATGGTTATTTGGACAGAAGATGGAATTTAATCAGACATATTCTTAGCTTGCTTCTTATGACCCACAGAGATGTCAGCAAACAGCAAAATCTACAAAAATTCCCTAAAATGCCCAGATAACTTCACAAATGTAAAATGACAATGTTCATTTTGGAGGTTTTTGTTAATTTTTTGAGTTTAAATTTTTATATTAAGCCATTAAATAAAGCAAAAAGGCTTGGGGGCAGATCTGCTTCAGTCTGTTTGCTGTGTTTAGCAAGTGGATTAATTTTCTGCTACTGAAATTGTGACTTAAGGACTATCAATCCTTCTGCATCTTGGAATATTAAACATTGCTGTTCATTTTCAGCTCCCTTTCTATGTGTGATTCAAATGTTTTCTTGAAATGTAGCTGATTTCCTGCGGCTCTTACCATGGCAGAAGGCACCACCAGATTGCAGAGGGTGCCACAGGGTGGTCATCTCAAGGCAGCCTTCCAGATGGAGAGAGACAGTGATCTGGAGAGGTGGCTGATGTCTTCATTGCTGAGCTAAACCTTCACCTGCTCTCAGCAGGGGTTAAGCTGCAACTGACTGCAGGAGTTCCATCAGTAAAGCAAATACTTTACCTTTAAACCCAATAAAAAACCAATTAGAACAATTTTTCACTATCCCAGCTAAAGAATTTATAAACGCAGTTTCACCTAAATATGATGCTATTATCAGGAAAAGCAGCGAGAACCGCCAGGGAGATCTGAATGCAAGACTCTACTTTAACCTCAGGTATGCATATTCCTGCCCTGTTCCATTTCTCCCCAACAAAGAGCAGAACTGGAACATCAAATATTTAGAGAATTAAGTGCAGTTGATCCATAGATTTTAAAAACTGTAACAATAAAATGTGCTAATAATTTTTAAAAATTGATAGATTAAAATCTGCTCATAGGTCTTCCGTAAAAAAAATATGCCTAAATTATCCATGTTAATTATTTATTGTAAATTACATGTCTGCCTTTAGATTGCTATAAAAAAAAATTACAGCATGGTCTGTGACCAGCCTGAATGGTCAGTGACATTTTATAGGCTGTAGGGTATCCTGCCTCCAGACACTGGTGCAGAAGCACACAGGTCCCTTGTAAGTACCATGTCTGCCAATCCCATATGGATGTCTCAGACACCCTGGAGGTTGTTCACATCAAGGGACATTAGATGCCTTTGTTAAGACTTCTGCAAAAATGTCAGATATCCCATTTGGCCTATAGTCATCTACCCTGCAGGACACAAGTAAACCTAAATCTTTTGCCACATCTGCCATATGGATGTCCTGGAGAGCTGCATGGTGTCACAGGTGCGTCCTGAGCCCCTCATCAACTCAGTGGAGCACAAGAAAGAATTTAGCTGATCAACCAGGCTCTTAGAGAAAGACTAAGCTGGCTCTGAGCTCCAGACAGATTATCTTAGTTTTTTCATGTATTGAATGTAGATTTTTCTAGTGTTCTCTTGTAACAAGTGCACATAGCATACAGGCAGAAGTAACAATAGGCAGAATGTTGCTGTGAATTTTAAAAGTCATTTTAAGTTATCCAAACTTTAAAATTTGAGAAGGTTTTTTTTTAGCATTATTTCAACTTGAATGTTATGCTGTCTCTAACATGTTAGTCCTGTCAGTCTGGTTTCATTTTTCTTACTACAGACTCAGAAGCCCATTTCAAAGGCATTAGTTTTGTAAAGATTAAGGCACAAAACAACTATTAAAATTGATTGTGAGACTGAAGTAAGTGGACAATACTTACTATGTGAAAATGAATACCCAGGGAATATTATCAAAGCATACCTGGATAGCACAGCTGATGAATTTCTCTTTTAACATCGTAAATGTGGTCATCACTGCTTGTTTTCAGAGGAAATAGTGTTTTCTGTTTTATTGTATCCAAAATGGCCAAGACATAGTGATGCTCAAATTTCTATATCCAGTTTGGTAGCAAATTTGGTCAAGGAAGGGAGTATGAAGGTAGCTGTTTTTCATAAGGGATTGTCTTGCTGTGTTATTCTTTGATTACCCAAAATAATGACTGTCTGATCATAGAAAATGCCATTTCTCTGTAATGTGGCCACAGTTACCCTGCTTAGAGCTTAAATAAGCAGGTTAGAAACTATACCTACTACGGTAGAGCAAGAAAGCTGAAATTCCAGTTTATACAAGCAGAACAGCAGAAGTTTAATTGCAATTAGCAGGCCAGGAATATTAATAAAACAGCTTATTACAGGTAGTTTATTTTGTATTGTTACAGGATGTTTGCTTTGATTTCATTAGAATTTTTTCTTCAGTGCTCAGAAGTTACCACTGATATTCATATTCTGAAAACTAGGCTTCTTTAATGCTTCTGGAAATTCAGAGATGCTTGTTAAATACTGTATTTAAAGAGAACTTTTTTTACAGAACTGAAAGGTTCATAAATACTGGAAGTTTAAAAATTTATTGGGAAACAACTTTTAACAAACTTCAGTAAATTTAACGTTCAATATATCAGCCATATGCACTTGACTTGATGCATGCCTGGCCAAATATCCAGAGGTTTTTCAGCAAAAGAGGTAATCTTTTTCATTCTTTTTATCAAAGACAGCAGCTCTAAGATAGGAACACTATCTGAGTTGCTGTTATGAGTGACAACAAAAGGATGTCAGATTGCTGCAACTGCAGCCTACTCAAGCAGAATGGAATTCCTCATGACACGAAGTCCTTGGTGCATAATAAATTAACCATATGAAAAAAACCACTTCCAAATACTATACTGCTCAAATCTGGTATTACATACCTTGTAAAAAACACATGAATGCAACTATGGTAGAGTTGGAAAACCCTCAGCAAACTGAAATAAAGTAGCAAGAGTAGGAGTGCTTCTGAATTTTCTTCATTACTGCACCATAGTAAAGTTACTATTACCTAAGGGCTAAATCTTTTTTGTAATAAAATGTTGAAACTTACTTTTTATTTTGAATACTTAACCAGCTTTTCTTGCCTTGTATATTGGACTCTTTTTTTTTTTCCAGTTTTTTGCTGGTGTTTTTATCCCTGAAGTATTTCTCTTTCTGAAGTCTCAAAGAATTGTTATGGAGTAATGATAATGACTAAGTATTTTTAATTAGTGTCATTTAATTTAGCAATTAGAGCCCTATCATGTAGCAGCACAAAGATACTGTTTTAATATCTCTCTAAAACTATCATCATTTCTATCACATTATGTACTTGCCTGCTGTGCAGATAATGGACTCTCTTCTTTCCCTTCACTACCCAGAGGGTAGCTCAACTCATTCTAGTAGAATTTTAGGTTATTTTTTTTTGGTATTTGATCCTTGTTTATACTGGGAGAAGGTGAAGAAATCTGAATAGGAATTTGCAAATTATTGTACATGGCAGTGCAATTCAATGGTCACTGTGCTCTTAGATTAGCCAGGTACTACTGAGGACTTAATCTGTGCATGTCAGAAAATAACACTCAAAATAGAGCACAGCTGTTTGTACAAGGTGCTGGCACAAGAGTGAGTGGGTGTAAAGAGACCCTGAATAAATGTGTGGATGTTACAGGAAGGTTTCAAACACACAGAGAAACACAAGCTGCCACCCACCTCTGTGACATGGGATTGGCTTAGCTGTCCAGGCTTTAACAGAGGGCTGGACCCAAGACATCATTTCAGGCCTTTTATACTCTCAGACCATCAAATAGAGTTCTGTCTTTCTTCTGCTCTCCTAAAAACTTAGCACGAACAAATCCATACTTCAAGGGTGTATTGCAGTGCAGAAATGGGCTGGAAAGGTTCAGTGCCCTTGTGTAATGTGGAGAAAGTAACCACCTTCCACTTCCTATGTTGCTTTGCCAAAGCTCCTCTGCAGAACCAACAGCCCGATCTTCCTAAGTTTTCAGGTTTCACCACTGTTCTTATCAAGTGTCTGGACACCTGCCACACATACCAAACATGTTAATATTTAACCTACAACTATACTGAAGAGCTAACAGACTCAGACTTCTTGGAAATGAAAAATACATTCCGTCAAATTAATGACCAGGGCACATGATTACTCCATGCACTAATGGCTTCACTTGCTAAGTGCTAGTGAGCCTCAGATAATATACTGGATCCCTGTAACCTCATTTTTTCCCCCGCAAGATTGAATAAGGAAGAAAATGTAGCCATTCCAAGAACTAATATAGTTTACTGAAGTCCCTTGAGTTCTGTGCTGGAGTTAAGTGAGAACAAATCTCCTGATAGTTTCTCTTTACAAGGGAGGAAAAGGTATTTCTAGTTGTGTCATGTCAGGATAGAGTTAGTAGTAGTAGTATCACAATAAAAGCAGTGTTTTCAAGGCATTTGTAAATTGTGTATTTACTGACATGTACTTATATCTTACATAATTATGCAGAGAATAAACCAGACTGAAGGAGAGCTTAAGCAAGAAGTGAAATCTTACAAAAGCAATTAATTTAATTTTACTATAAGGATTTTAATTTAAGATTCTTTGCGTGGGTTAGAAATGTGCTCAACTAAATCCTTTCTGTCCTAGCCTTAGCTTACCCAGACGTGTCTCAGTACATTCTCTCTTCAGATTTAAATAATAATTGCATGTTCAAATTGCTGTGTTGAAATGTCTCCCCCACTGGACTCTTGCAGTTCTAGGCATCAATCAACCACTCAGCCAGCCCTCACTATCATGTAGGCACAGTTGTGGTTTTGGGTAACAGAAATACAGTCAGTCACCATCTGGTTTCAAATGAATAGAAAGCAGAAAACCTCAATTAATAAGAGCAGGAGGAGGTGATATCTGGAAAAAGTGATAACCTTCAAACTTCACTTAATCAACACGTAAAATTGCCAACATGGTACCCAGTCCATTTTTATAAACTTCAGCTTTACTATCACACTGCCCTCTATTTTGACTAGAAATGCTTCAGGATGTGTTTGCAGGATAAAGATACTGTCACAGAATCATGGAATTGTTTAGGTTGGAAAAGTCTCCTAAGATGGAGTCCAACTGTTAACCTAGCATAGCCATGTTCACCACTAAATCATGTCCCTAAGTGTCATATCCACACATTTTTCAAACACTTCCAGGAGATTTCACCACTTTCCTGGGCAGCCTATTCTCATGACTGGCCATCCTTTCAGTGGAGAAATTTTTTCTAATATCTAATCTAAACCTCACCTGGCACGACTTGAGGCCATTTCCTCTCATCCTGTCACTTGTTATTCGGGAGAAGTAACCCCTACCTGGCTACAACCTGCCTACAACCTCCTTTCACATTGTTGTAGAGAGTGATATGGTCATCTCTGAGCCTCCTTTTCTGCAGGCTAAACAATCCCAACTCCCTAAGCAGGTCCTCATGACTTGTATCCAGATCCTTCACCAGTTTCATTGCCCTTCTCTGGACACGCTTCTGTCACTTCGATGTCCTCCCAAAAACGAACACAGGATTCGAGTTGCAGCCACACCAGTGCCAAGTACAGGCTTTGTTTTTTGACATAGCTTGCCTTTTCAGAATGGTTAGTACCTCAACAATCCAAATACTGGAATGCATACTGCTCCACAGCACAGCAATTGTATCATTGTGACCAGCCCCCTTCCCTTTCCCACTTGCCACTGTGGCTGAAAAATAAGTGGCTCATACAGAAGAGCCCACCCTGGTCTGTCACACCCAGTACAGGTGAAGTAGGATCTGAGATACTTCTCCTTTCACTCAGTCATATTTAATACCAATCCACTGCCATAATCTTAGTTATTATTCTAACTTCAATATAGTGGTTTCTTTAGTATGCATTGATGAGTATTCTCTGAAAATGAGAGTTCTCATTATTTCTATTCGAAGGTAAGACACAGGAGAATGGACTTGCAGGAACTTGCCTGTAACCAATAGCCTGGGAATGATGCAATAATGATTTATGGAGTCATGAATATGTGGAGAAGGTGGATTACATACCTAATTCTTGATTTCTGTCTGACTCCTATAATTCAGGAACTAGAGGGTATCAAGTGAGACAATCAGATGGCAAATTCAAAACCAGTGAGGTTCTTCACACCGTCCCCAGGCAAAATTTGGGCAGCACAGCAGGGATTTTTTGGTTGGTATAAAACTTAATTGACCAAACCAAGCATTAGACAAAACTATGGAAAGGGAAATCCATCCTGGAGGACCCTGAACTTCAGATTGCTGGAGGTTACAAGACAACATCAGAAGAAAACTTTTCTCTTAGGCATCCACATTTGACCAGACTGTGAATAAGACATTTATTCACACCAAACTTTTGCTCTCAGCCAATTCCTATCCCATGGCTATACTGCATATCCAGAAAATCTGTGCCAGAGCTGTGAATAAATCCTTAGCTGTCCAGATTATGATGAAATGAATATAAATTCCTGACCTAAATGACAGAAGGTAGAATAAGAAAATTAAACTGTCATAAAAGGCTAATTTAAAAGGTAATGCTAACATGGTGAAGTGGATGAAGGTCGGTCTACAGTGTTGCATGCAGTTTTCTTCCTGCTATACTCAGTGCTTCTTGTGCATCCTAGGCACAAATCTTATCAGGTTTTGTATTTCCTTGTCACAAAGGATAATAGCATGATATACATTTGAAAGATTTTTCAGAGTTCTCAAGAAAAGAGAGCAGCCTTTAAACGCTGGAGACAAAGCGATTAAAATAAAAATATTCAAATGAAATAAGTAAGTACAAATAAAAAAGAGATAGGAACTTGGCCTTTAGAAGTGTTAGCTTTAATAAAAAAAAAGAAAGCAATTTTAGCAGGAGTCTCTGTATACGTATTATGTCTCTATGGCATGTACCTGAGATTGTTGTTGAAAAGTGTCTTTCATTCCTCCAGCACATTAAGATAAAGTGGTACATCTTACATTTCCTACTGGTATATAAAAGCATCAGGGAACCAAGAAGGTATTTTAAAATGACATGCATCGACTTGTATATTGATACTAAGATTTTTTCAATACCACCCGCAAGCAAAAATCACAGAACTATGGTGTTTCCATAGCAACTGCATTTTAATAAGGTGAAATTTCCAGTTTGATAATGTTGAACAAGTAATAACGTCGGTTTTCAATGTTGCAGAAGCTCAGATGTCAGGAAGGGTCAGCATAAAACACAGGGCTAAAATTGATTCTTTGCAACATCCATCTTTATTGCTATTATAATTTCAGGAAAAGCCAATAAAAGATATTATTAAAAAAGTAATCTTGTTTTTTGCACACTTCTCATATCATAGGGCATCAACATTTGAAATATATCAATTTAAAGCTTATTCATACATCTCCAAGAGAAACATCTTGCTCCTACTGGTAGCTCACGTTTCACCTTTGAGCTTTTACTATAACGTACTTAATGAGAGGGTTCTGAAAATAATTTCCTGGTGTAAAAGCTCAAAAGCTCATACACTGGCTATTGGTGTATGCTGTTGTTTATCAGTCAGCACTTAAAAACTTATTAGCAGATTTTGCTAATAAGCGTTCCCTTAAGGTCAAAAACTGAATTCAAGCGAGGTTTCTTTTTAAGAACCCAGAAGAAATGACAAATTGGGGTCTGCCTTTTAAAGTCAGTGGAAGGTCTTTCAAAGGCTAGACAGGTCTTTGGTTTTCTTTTTAGTCCCTGTCTCTGTGTCTATCCTCTAATACGAGCTTTTCTGAGGAGTTACCGTGGTTTTAGGCTGGAGAGATTTGATAAAATGTGACGCTAAAGAACAAACTTATACCTGTGACAGGAAATCTCTTTCATGGGTTAAAGTGCAGTGTTTGAAATGTGAAGTGATATTGTTCATCTCCAACATGGTACTGACTCCCAAAATAGTGATGTTACAATTATTTCAGTTTGCAGTATGAAGCTACTTTGTCCAGCCCCTCCCTTCTAGTATATTAAAAATTAAGATCAAAGAATAAAATAAAAGAGAAAATAAAACTGAACTGTGCTTTTCAAGCACATCAAGAGTATTCTTCTTAAAAGGAAAGTAGTAATGAAATCTCTTATTTCCAGAAATTAAGGTCTTAAATAAAATATCACAGGTGCTTACAATAAAATCGGAGTTGACAGAATCAGATTTTTTTCTGAAATTTCAGAATTTTTTATGAAATCATTTTCCCTTGTGTTTCATCATGAACTATATGGCTTCATCCATGTTAGTATGCAATCATGCCATTGCTTGAGTGGAGGACAATTGTCAAGGAAAGGGCTATGCTCATACTGTAGAACCATCTAAAAAAGGATGGCCACAGCCAAATTCCCAGTTGGGACTGACTGGTTTTATTGCCCAAGCTGTGCTCGGGATTGTTGTGAATTGCTGGTGGTTTGGATCAAATCTGTGCCAGAAACCATTCCTCTGACTTCAGCAAGTAGACAGTGGATGTTCTTCCCTGGGAGCACTACTTTGATTCATACCTGTTTGTTTTACTGTACCAGTGAAAACAGTGAGAGGCCAAATGTCTGTATATATTGTTTTGTTAGAGATGTGTGCTACAGCCTGAAGAACATTTAATCTCCTTATAAACCATAAGAGAACAAAATATATGCTGGTATCTTGTAGAGCACATTTAGGATCTACTGAATGCAATTGCTGCGTAGTACTTTTGTAAATTTAACACAGATTTTATTGCAATCACATCATAACTTGGTCAGAGTTAAGAGGTGTTGAAAAATTCATCACCTGAAAGTTGGTATAGTATAAAGCCTCTGTAAATTAATTTTTATGTATGTTTATGTATTTTAATGACAGATAATTTTAGTCCTTTCTGTTCAAATTTCTGATTTAAAAACGTAGTGCAAACTTAGGTAGATAATACATTGGTGTTTGAAAATTAAACTGTCTCAAAATATTGCCCACATAATCCTATGCAGTCATTTCATCTACTTTTTCATTAGTTGCATTTTCTTATCCTTACCCTTCTATTAGTCATATTATACACAATTCATCAAAAAAAGTTATCTAAAGTAATTCAGATGAGAAATGATGGCAGCACAAAACTGCACATATGTAAATTAATGTATTAACATAATTATAGTGAACTATCTTGAATAATTAATTTGATTTATTTAAAATTAGATTGTTTTTCATGCACCAGTTTCATTGCCATAAATTCATTTGAGCCTTAACTGGCTCAAATGAATGATGGCTTAACTCACAAATTTGGACCCAGAATTTTATAGGAATGTTGATTTCAGAGTGCCTTACCTTTGTGGCATACATTGTGTTCTGCAGTGGGGTGGGAATGGCTTAAGAGGAGATAATTGCTTTGGAGAGAAAAGTAATTTTTGTCTTCTTTTCTTAAATCTATTAATCTTAAGTGACATATGAGACTTAAGGCCTGGCATACCCCTTACCCCTACTCTGAAAAAGGTCTGTGGGGATAAACTGCATCATCTGGAGGTCCTCTGACAACACCCTTGAGAAAGCTGAGGGATGTTGCAGCTCCTGACAGCTGCTCCTGGGCTCTGCATCCCATACATACCACCCAGTATTGCTCTGCAACCTCCCAGCAGGAGCAATGGGACAGAGAAGTCTGCCTTTGTCCCTTGCTGTCACTCTGTGCTCATACATACTAGGAGTTCTGGTTGCAAAACAGAAATGTTTTTGTCCCTTCTTGCACACAAAAATCATGACGGGTTTTGTATTCAAACAGGAAATTGTAACATTAAGATGTAACTACACTCTCCTTAACTGTGATTTAATCTAGATTAGTATATTCTGATCAATGTCATTACTTAACCAGTATGGAAATTTCTGACATATGTATGGTAAGAAGCAACATATAAATGGTGTTTGAGTGGTTGAATGTGACTTATAAATGCACAATATATCAGCCTTCACTGGACTTAGAGAATACAAAACACAGAGATGGTCCCTGCCCTACAAATCTAATAAACTAATTACAAAAACACAAAACACGTGATATGATAGATGAACTAACAAAGGGTAGGGGTGAGCTCATGACTATGAGCAGAAGCAGCAGTAGTCTTAGATCTGCAGGACATTGACCTTGCTAGAGAAAAAAGGCTGAAAATGTAATGCTGAGGATGAGAGAGAGGGATATGTCTCCTAACCAGAGACTTTCCTGACAGTTGCAACTAGGTTGCAAATATCCAGCATGTGACACCTTTATTATTCTTGTTTCCTTTGTAAACCATATTAAAGATGCTAAACAGTCTAAACAGTCTGTGCTATAAGCTGAAAAAATGCTTTAATTCTATGCAGAAGATTTCATTTTAAATCACATGACAATATGAAAGTAATTAGAAGTGTTCATGTTCACTGGACCTACAACTAATTGTGGTATTTGCATAAAAATAGATGCTGGATAAAAAATTATTTGCAATTTGCTTTTGCAGAATGTATTCACATGCTAAATTTCAAAGCACCCAGCAGTACAGACACAGAGAAACCTTACAGTTTTGGATATTTACTAGCACAAAAAAATTTTATTCTCTCAACATTTACTTCTGTGTTATCTGCACTGACTATGGTAAGAAATATGCTTATTACAATAACTTGAAAACAATGGCTTATTTTCTTTCATCTTACATGGAAAAGCTAAAGTTAATTGGAAATATTTGTCGCATAGCTGAAGAATATGTATTTGTTTCTAGCTATAGTACAGCAATTTTTCACCAGCCTGACCAGCAGCAGGAATGCGTGCTGTTCTAATTAGCAGGGTTCCATGGTATTTATTGCTCCCATTAGTGCAGCATGACAAACCAGGGCATGGCATTTAAATAGCTTGCTTAATGATAGGCAATATGTTTGCAGCAAAATCAGATAAGCATTGAAGAGTCAGAAACTCCTGGCTCTGAGTTTCATCCACTAGATCGCACTGCAATCAAATTTCCAGATGTCATTGAATTTCAGAGACTCACAGACAGACTCATAATGGATTTCTGGCATATAGATATTTAGATGACTGGATAGGAATGCTGTGGGATTCACTCAAAAAACAAAGTATCTTGTGATTATGCATCTTTGGATATCTAACTTGCTTTACAGATTCCGCTGTACTCTCCATAGCTTCTTTGAAAGCTGAAAAGTGACGGTCCACATGGTTCATAAAAAAAAATACAATGTATGGGTTAGTCTTCATGGTGGAAAATGGCACCTTCCTCACAAATTTAAGTTCTGTAATATTTACATCTGTAAAGTAGCAAAATCACAATGAATGTTCATATCAATGCAGTGTTCCTGGACACTTGTGGGCTGACATTTGTCATTATGATATTTCACGTAACAACAGGTAATCTAGCAAGTACTGGGGAGAAGATCATTACAATGAGGGGCGTGGAATCACTGTTACCCAGTAGGGCACACTGACAACAACAGGTCTCAATGGGTTTATTTTAATATGGATTTTTTCAGATGTGTGAGTGTGGGTTCCTATTCATCATGCCATGAGCTGCTTGCTCCCCATGCCTGTATGGACAGGAGTGAGGTTGCAGCCAGAACCCATCGAGAATTTGCCTCCCCCCACATGGCATTCCAGTTGAGTGGCTGCACAGTTGAAACCTGAAGGAAGATTATTTAGAGAGTTCAGTTTCAAGGGTGAGCTCAAACCCAAGCTAAAATGACAGTACAAATATATCAGCCAGAACATTTCATTTCAGCCCAAGGTTTTAAAAAGCCTGTTACTCTCATGTTATTTTCAGAGAAAATGTCTAATAGAGACATGAGATAGCACTCAAAATATATAAGACTGGCTGAAATGACTGGTGGAAATTCCAGTCTTTCATAATAGTGATCCACAGGCATTTTTATCAGATGTTAGGGGGCAGAGGACATTTTGATTTTGTTTGAAATAGATAGAAACAATTTATTATGGATTCTTTCAAGTGAAGATGCAGTTGAATTCCTCCCCAAGTTACATGTTCATCAAGCACTTAATATTTTAAATACACAAATTCAGCAAAAATTTCAAGTGATATATTTTAATAATTACAAGATTGTAAACAGGTTCATAACAAGTGGGACATAAGGTACCTAATGGACAGTTCAATTTATGGTCCTGTTGTAAGCCAAGCTTATATTTAATTTTTATTGTGATAAATAGTGTTCTAGGGGATGAGACATCTGCTCATAGGTGGAGTTTAATTTGGGAGATTAACAGTGTTGAAGAATTATACTCCAAGACTTTTCTGTCAGTTGGAGTTTTATATATAGGCTATTGATCAAGTAAGAGGAATGATTTCTCAAATGGTTATTTCTCTTTGCTTGAAATATAAAATAGATAAAATATCAGCTGGAATGTCTGCAAGGTTTGAACTCCACTCAGTTTAGAATTTAATGACCATTAAGGGTAATTTTTCTGACAACAAAATTCAAATTTAATTGAAAGGATAACTGCATAAAAAGTATCTTACAGAGATAATGAGTAAATCACTGTGTAAATTCTCAATGCCACAAAGAGAAGAAATGCCCTAGCTCTAGATAAGAAGTGGTGTCTATTTGTTGTGAAGAAAGCATGTTTCCATGTAAGGTCGTAAGCTTTCTCCAAGTTTTCCTAGTGCAGAGAGCAATGTAAAGCCTTTCACAGCATCACAGAATCACAAAACCAATTGGGTTGAAAAAGATCTCTGAGATCATCAAGTCCAAACTTTGACTGAACACCACCTTGTCAACTAGACAAAGTGCCACATCCCGTCTTTCCTTAAACACCTCCAGGGGTGATGACACCCCCCTGGGCAGTACATTCCAATGCTTGACAACCTTTCTGTGAAGAAATTCCTCCATTCTACAGTGAATGCTTCCAGTGATGCTGCCAGCACACTTTATTTCCATTGCCACTCTTGAAATCTGAGCAATCTCAACATTGGTTCCTGGTGCAGGGAGCCACTACTGAGCTTCCTCCATCCAGCAGCTGCTATTCAACTTTGGCCTCTGCTACTCAAGTTCTCCCTTCTTCCCCTCCCTCTTTCCTGGCAAGCTTCACAAGTTTGAGCTTTTTATTAGTAAGAAGTTTTCCCAACTTTTTCAGTTAGCAGAGAGTTACCCAGGGCATTTGTTGGCATTAGATGGAAAAGAGCTGCCAACAGGATATTGAAAATTATTGTCAGCTTGTCACACAGCCAAGGAACTCCTGGCAAATATCCTATCTCTGCATCTGAAAACAAGAGGCTGAACCCCATCAGTTATTCTCTTCACCCCATCAATTGCATGTATGTCCCCAAACTGACTGTGGAATCACACTTGAAGTCTGAATATTTCATTAATGGATCTACCATTAACATTCCATAAATATCTTCTGGAATTTGTGGCAAATTGCCATGCATATAGGGGGTATACATGGCAATATGCAAAGGCAGCAGCATCATAGCATCCAATGGGGGGTGGTTAATCATACTCAGCCTTATTCCCAGTGCTCTCCTGGAACTACATCAGCTCATCAGCTCTCAGAATGCCTGTTGAGTTTGTTTTTTTTTTTCATAAATGTTCACCACAGAGAATAAAAGACAATAACACTACAATTATACAAGCACACTTTAAACCCACACTGCACAAACACAATATCCTTTGCCAAACATTAATATAATGAAACACAGGCAGGAAAGAACATGTGACTGTTTCACAAGGCCACTTTCTGGGACTGTAGAAAAAGTGACCAGTCATTCATTTAAAATGATACAAGCTTTCAGTAATGTGAAGGAAGCTCCAACTCTTCTACCTTTTGGTTATAGCAAAGAATGATTTCTCAAGTACAAAATAGGCTGCCTGAACATAAAATTAAAAACGTTTCCCAGACATCTGAAGTAGAATAATTAAAAGGTTTACCAAAAAACCCCTTCAACCCCAGAAATGTCTTTTGTGGTACAAATTCAATAGAAGTAGACATTGCACAAATTTAAAGCCAAGACAAACATTTCTCAAGATAAAAGTAGGAAGCTAAATTTCATGTATTATAGCTTTTTTGGGTACAGAGCAGCCAGGTCACAGAAAAACTCTTGATAAACAAGAATGTGTCCAGCTTCAATGGAGTACCAATTTACTAAGCCATTTTCTTATACAAAGAAGAAGATTTTAGATTTAAAATACCAAAGAGAGGCAGTAGCAGTGATTTTCCTACCTACACAGGAAAATAATTTCTGGGTTTTTTCATGAAGTAAAAAGAAATTTGATTTTAGGGAAAAAAAAAAAGTCTTAGAAACCCCAAATATTTACAACATGGGTCAGGTTCATTAGGGATGAGTTTTTGTCATAATGATCATGTGGTTTTCTGGAGATGCATAACATGTTGCAGATATTTTAAAGATGTGGAGATGAAGCAATTTTACAGTCCACATTAAGTTCTACATATACAAAAATGTTCCTACTTCACACAATAATAATTCAATATCTATTTTTTAAAAAAAGTAAGAACAACTTTCTGACCCTCCACAGTCAAAATACCTCACACTTTCAAAATGTTATGACAATCAGACAGGACCAGACATATTCAGCAGAAGCACAGAATCATAAAAAATTATGTTGGAAGGGACCTCTGGAGTTCATCCACTCCAACACCCCACTCAATGCAAGGAAAACTTCAGTTTTTCAGGGTACACAGGGCCTCACCAAGTCAAATTTTGAAATTTGCAAGGATGGGGGTTCAGAAACTGCTCTGAGCAATTTCTCCTGGGGCTCTCACATCACAGCATAAGCCTACTGGAATATTCCATGCTTACAATGTACAGCCATTGCCTCCCCTGTACATATCTGAAAATAAGTTCATTTTCTATTCTCTCCCTTTTAGACAGCAGAATAAAGCAAGAGGAGGACTTCTCCGCTCTTGAGTGAACACTGTGTCCTCAGCCTCTCCTTGAATTTTGTGCTCTCCAACCTCTACCCATTCTCCTGGTCTACTACTGGACCACCTCCAGCCTGTTGACCTTGTTGCCTTGTCGGTCTGGGGTAGCCCAAACCTGGACATGGCATTTCAAGTGGGGTTTCTCCAGTGCTGAGCAGAGGGAAATAAATACATCCCTCAAGCTCTCAGTTACGCTCTTGCTCCACAAATGTGCAAGTAGCCATTGATGCCAAAGGGATACACTGGAATGTGTTCAATTTGTTACCCATCAGGACCTGCACCACCATCCCTAGACATTTGAGGCTATTTGTTAACAGTGTGTCAGGGTTTGACCCTGACTATATGCCAGACACCTCTGCTCCCTCCTACTACAGACATGCAGGAGAGGGGAGAGAAAATAACAGTTAAACACACACCGGATTCATGAGTTGAGATAGGACACTGATAAGAGGACATACAGAAAAAGGCAAAACAAGCTCCATACTTAAAGTTGCAAAATGATGTAATTACCTAAGACAGTCATAGGATAAATGAGAGGTAAAAATAAGCTTTTTAGACACCATTTGTTCACTCACCACCCTCACTCTTTAGACACCATTTTTCTATTCACCCCCCTCTCTCCTTCCACCCAACAACTCGGGTAGGGGGCAGGGTATGGGGTATTCTTTTACTCCATAAATCTATTCATCACCACAATTCTTCTACTACAAACACTGTTTCTCTGCTCACTCTTCTTTCTCTCAAGACACCGTTTCTCGCTCACCCCCCTCCCTCTTTCCAACCAACAGCACAGGCAGGGGGCAGGGTAAGGGGTATTTTCTGGTCAGTCCATCAGGGAGAGGGGTCCTCTACTTAGCCACGGGGTCCCTCTCACAAGACACAGTCCTCTGGGAACTTCTTTGGTGTGGGTCCAATCTCACGAGCAACATCCAGCCTGAATTCTGCTGCAACATGAGTCCTCTTGTCCAGAAGATGCAGACTTTCCTGAGCCAAGGCCAGGCTGCTTCCATCCCAGGAGCAAGGCCTTTCTCTACCTTGCAAGGCCTTTGCAGCTTTAACTCTTTAAGTGAGACTCCCACTGGTTCACAGCTTTCTCCAGGCATCCACCTGCTCCTCTGGCATGGGTGTGGGTGGATCTCCACACCCCAGTGGACTCCATGGGCTGCAGGGAGACCTCCTGCTCCCCCCATGGCCTTCACCATGGCTAGCAGGGGGTTTTCAGCTCTGGCTCCTGGAGTACCTCCTCCCCCACCTTCTCCACTGACCTTGGTGTCTCCATGCTGTTCTCTCTTCACATATTTTCACCTCCTTCTCCTCCTCTAGCTAAAAAGAAGTGTGCCACTACTTTGTTTTTAATTTTTCTTAAATATGTTCTCACAGAGGCGTAACCAGCACCTCTAATTGGCCCAAACTTGGCCGGCAGCATGTCCATCACTTTCAGAGCCATCAGAGATTGGCTCTGCTGGACTTGATGAAAAATTTCCAGAACTTTCACTCAGGACACACAGGAGCCATTTTTGTGCTACTCCCTACCCCTCAGACACTTCTTCAGGCTTACTAAAA
Source organism: Grantiella picta (assembly GCA_013397955.1). NCBI lineage: Eukaryota > Metazoa > Chordata > Aves > Passeriformes > Meliphagidae > Grantiella > Grantiella picta. The sequence goes on along the minus strand of VZRM01009157.1, from coordinate 326,510 downwards.
CAGCTTTTGAGGGGTTTAAATTTCACTTAGATGTTAAAGATACCTTGCTGATGTTCTGGGCTAAGCAAAACCATCACACAGTGCAGGACTTTGTATTCATCTTTGCTGAAGTTCAGGATGCTCCTGTCAAGCCCTGTGAATGACAGCCTTTCTCTTCAAGTATATCAATAACAATTTTCTCATCTATCCCAGTTCTGTGACATCTACAAACCTGGTGCATGTGCTGGGGAGAGTATGAAGATTTTCAACAGGATTGCTCCTGAAGATACTGACACTTGAAGACAGGCACTGGTAACTGACTGCCATTGGCCATGGCTCTCTGAGTCCAGCAGCCTGGCTGTGTCTTCCACACACCTGATAAACTGCCCAATTAGGTCATCATGCCTCACACTGACTAGTAGCAGTAGTGTTTGTGCTTAAAACCCTGACATTTTTGCGGTACCACAAAACTGATTCCTGTCCTCTCTTGCAGTGACAGAAGTCAGTTGGGTTGTTCAGTCATGATTTGCCCTCAGTGAATGTGCTGGTTAACCTTTTTTGCTTTTATTTATGTGTCTCAGGACATGCAAGCATACTCCATCTATTCTAGAGATAGATGTGAGGCTGACCAGCCTGTATTTTCCCAGATTTTCCTTGCAGTTTTCAAAGATGGGAATGGCATTTGGTTTGTTTTCCCAGCGACTGGAAACCTTTCCAGTTATTGGAAACCTATCAAGTCATCACTTCTTTTCTAAGAGTGACAAACCACAGCTGTGCTGTGTCCTCTCTGAGATGTTTCAGCATTTGATCCCATGGACTTGTGTATATCCAGCTGATCAAAGTGGTCACCAATTTGATTGCCCCCTGAAGTGGGCAGTCTTTCTCCAGGAGGAGCAGGCTATGCCAGTAAGGATTAGGGCAAAGGAGACACTAGCACCTCAGCCTTTTCTGTGTTCTTTGTTCCTCCTATCCATGTCCAGATATTTTTTACATATTCGTCCTTGTTTGTCTATTCCATTTCCACAAGCTTCCTTTCAGCATTTGAGCTCAAGAGTAATCTGGTGAGCCAAGTTGACCTCCTGTGATAACAGCCTGTCTGCTTATCCATTTAATCAGACTGTTGTACCTTGAGGAGAATATCCTTGACAATCTATCTCTTGCCCTTTCAGACAGCCTCTTAAGGAATCCTGCCGACCAAGGTCCTGAAGTAGCCAAGATTGTTCCCCTGAAACCTAGTGTCTTTGCTGCTTGTCTTCTTTATTTCCCTTAGGTGCTTAAATTCAACTAATGGTCACTGCAGTCATAGCTCCCAATGATTGTCACTGGTTGGAGAATGAGTTTTTCATTGTTTATGAGTAACAGGATCTGCAGAACGTCCTTCTCTGTCAGTCTGTCTCACAGCTACACAAAATAATCATCACTTACACCCTGCTTTGTTGCTCTCCTAGCAGATATTGGCGTGATTAAAGTTCCCCATGATAACCAGAGCTTTCAACTGAGGAGATCCTTCAAGTTATTAAAGGTTTTCCCACTTTCTCTCCTTATTAGTTGTGCAATCTGTAGCAATCCCCTGAGATTCTCATCGCCACAGCCTGTTGTTCCCAAAGAGTTTCTCCTTATCCATTGCAGTGGTCCAGTTGTGAGTTACCTACCACATCTTCATATTCCTAATTATCCCATTCTATGTTTTCACAGGATTTTTATCCCACTCTCTATCTCTTTCCCAGGAAGCACACATTAATTTGTGCATACAACATAAATTTAGAGCCACTTAAGATGGGATCCTTTTTTGCTCAGATCTCTTGGGAGAGTATAGGAACCTCTCATACAGGCATAGTCATCCTCTATTTCTCCCCTTTATAGGCCAGAAGAGGGATTCCTTATGGAAACTAACCGAAGGATAGAAAGAATCATAACACTGCTTCTGCACCAGATTCATCCCATTTCTCCATGGCAGACCTTCCATGTCCCTTGAAGAGCAAGTTCCCAAGGTCATGGAAAATGATGGCCTGAGAGCAGAACCAACCTCAGGAGCAGAGAGCAGCCTCTAGGGTGCATCTCCTGGTGCCCCAGGTGCTCCCTCCCTCTGCCAGGTTTCACCAGCACACAGCTCTTCAATGAATGAAAGAAACCTGTCAATCCGGAAAGAGAGAAGTGTTACACGAGTGTGGGCACTACAGCAACTGCCAAATTGAAAAACTCACCTCAGAAATAGTTTGATTTTCAGATAGTGAAGGACAACCTTATCTTTTAAGTTACCAAAAAATAAAGGCTCCTGCTTTTGCTACAGCTACATTAATTATTAGTCCAGGACAGTAGGAGCAGATCTATTACGTGAAGATTTTCATTATTGCATATATCCACTTAAAACATGTTTTAGGGATTTTACTTTAGAGGGACTAAATTAGCATCTGGATTCAATTAGAAGCCAATATACCTGTGGCACATTTTTTGAATTAATTTTCTGCCAAGAGGAATGCAGCTTTTGCTATCGAATACTGTTATGTGCTGTAAGCCAATTTGCTTAAAAATGCACCAGTTGAACCCAAACTACTTATGTAAATTCAACCATAGAATGCCTTAAATTCTCACTTACAGAGAATTTACTTCTTACTTCTTACATGGAGAACCATATCATCTTATGTTCAATGCTACAGGCAATAAAATGTTTACAGTTTTATAGTTTTTGCATAATTGTGTCATAACTTTTTAATTTCCTTTCATGTTAACTATGGGAAAAGCCCTTAGACAATCCTTCCACAAAATTTTCTTCAAAATATTGCCAAAGTACAAGAAAAGAAAGTCATATAGCAAAAACTTGTATTTTAGTTGAAACCAGTAAAATAATTTGTACAGAGTCGTTAAGTGATTCTGATTTAGATCCAGTCTAATTTCTCACAACAATTTCATATAGAAAGAGGAAAAACTTTATTGGACTTATTCTTCAAACAAACCTCAAGTGGAATATACTTCAAGTTCTTCGAAGAAAATAGTCCCGCTGACAGACTGGGAAAGGTACAAATTTCTTTATTCAGTTTTTGATTTCTGAATTCAGTCATGACAGACTTATTTCAGGACTGATTCTTTTTTAACAAAGAATTTTACAAAACTCAAAAGCATATGACAAATAAATGTAAGCAGAGAAAAAATTTTAAAGTACCTCTTGGTAAATAGTTTATTACTGATCCTTTTTAAGAAGATGTGTTACTGGGGACTTTCAACCTGGGGATTCAGGTACGACTCTCAAGATCTTATTGAACACTAGAAGGTTTCAAGGTCACAAGAAAACACTGGAAAACACTGTTTTCCTTGATTACTGAAGGACCAGCCTCCACTTAACCCAGGCAGGCACTTGTTGAATACTGTGGAGGACGTTCTGGCTCCATGAGAAAGTTATTAGATTCATCACTCTTTAATGAGGAATGCCTATTTTTTACTTTTAAGAACATTTAAGCTGTGTTAAATCATACCTGACTCAACCCAGATTTGCTTGGTTGCTTTTTTAGATTTTTTGTAGGTTTTTGCTGTTTGGTGATAACACCTATGCAGTCATCTGTCATTTCTTTCTAACAGTCATTGTTCTTCAACACTACTTTGTTCATACTTTATTCCCATATAAAAGGTACACATTCACCCTCCTTAAACATTCAGCATGGGCTAAGTTTATGTTTTCTGTTTTACGGCTAGTGAGCCTTGACTCTTAAAATACTCCCCAACTACTTATTGAGTTTTTGCATTGAATCAGATTGGATTCAAAGTGGTTCTTTTCCATCGATAAAGAATTACACTATCAGAAATTTCTTCGGTATAATACAACATAACCATCTTTCCCAAGGCTACTGAATTCCATGTAATCTACTATTTATAACATGCATAGTCTGTTTATTTCTGGTTGCATAACTTCAAATCGAAAACATTGCATACTAAAAATACAACATGACTCTTGTGTGTGACTTGGGTGTATCAAAGCTCAAATTTAAGGTGGTAAAAGCCTTTTAATGCAAGAACAGGACAGACCAAACACTGTGGCTTGTATCTGAGATCTCAGGTATCATCTACAGAAAGTTTTACCTGTGATGCTTTGGATAGTGAGATGGGAAGTAATTTCCCAAAATATTCCCCATTTCTTGCTACTGATTTCTGTGTGGCAATCCGAGCCAGTGTGCAGAGTGCCTGCTCTTCACCCCAGGCTGTTGCTGCAATGCAGCTGAATCAGCAAGGCTGGGGCAGCACTTGTGCCCTGTGGGACAGGCAGAGGAACAGGGGCAGAGAGATCCCTCTTCCCACCTTCTGCCAGTGCTCCCATCCCTCTGTGGCCTCCTCGCTCAGCAAGTGTGCACGTAGCACCATGGCAGTGAGTGTGCTTGTATGGTAAGGAATTCAGAGCAGCAGTCTCACATCAGTGCTTCAGCAATCTGCTCTGCATTGAAATATGTATATCAGGATATCATTTCTTAACAGTAATTGTCAGTAGCCCAAGGCAACAAATTAGAAATGGCTATGATGAGGCTCAGTGGGAGGGAAGAAGCAGAGAGAATACTAGATATGTGGAGGTTTTCTGCAGTAAAACCAGCATATGGGGACATCTAAGCAATAGATGAATTCCAGAAAACCTCAGAATAAAGTACATTCAGGCTGGAGAAAGTGATAGGAAAGGACTGATTTAGTGGCATAGCTAAGAAATTTAAAATTTTAACTCTTTCATGAAATTGGGGAGGAATGAGATTGATTTACACTCTACACATACTTTTAGTCCGCCATTTTACTGGTCAGCTGGTGTTTCAGAAAGCCTGACAAGGACACTGTGTGCAGTAGGAAAATTACTTATGGGACATCTGGGCTCAGCTGTTTTTAAGAGTATCTGAATCTTATGAGTAGACAGAGCATCAATAATATATACTGTCATAAACCACTCACAGCATGAATGGGACATCTTTCTGCATTCACTGTCTGCCAGTTTCATTTGCTGATTGTTATGCAGGTCTATAAGATATTGATTTATTTGCCACTGTAAAATATAAAAGAAGATTAATATGAATACTTTATTATTCAATTTTTTTGTCACAGTCATTTATTTCTCAGGTACTCTGCTATTCTGAAAGGTAAGATAGAGCAACTAATTTTTTATCCAAGAAGAACATTCAAGGCAACCATGATCCCTTCTTTCTACGCAAAGAGTCTAAAACTCTAAAGCCTTATCTGACATCAAGTAAAACAAAATACAGCAAAACACAACACGTTGATTGAAGAAAAATAGGGAAAATCACCTATAAGAGAAACGTGTAATGGGGTTAGACATCAGTCTCTGAGTCCTCAGGTTTGCATGGCACAATAAGCAAGAACAAGTGAAGGCCCCACTCCCAGAGAAGTGAGCCATCCTCAGCTTGCTTATGCCAGGCTGTCCAGCCTTCAGTTGGCCCATGGTAAATACAGCCACCACCAGCACTTCTGTGCTCTTACATCTTGGAGAGAGATGAACAGTAGGCCATGTTTATTTTCATATAAGGTGTAAGTTTTCCTTTGTTATTAGAAGTCAACTTTCACTTAACCCTAAATAGCACTAGATAAAAAACAGTCAGTAAGCCTTTATCTTGTTTATGCTTTTATCCATTTTGGAAAAATTCCAGTTTTGCTACAAAAATTGCCTAACATATCTTGGATACTCTGTACACTTTGATCATGATTTGGCAGCACCTTATTTTCTATTATAAAGCAACAAGACTTTTCACACAATGGGTCCACAATCACCCTATAGCTAAATTGCTATGCTATGGCATGGGAGGCCTGCTTCAGGTTAACAAATCACGTCATGCATACGATGGCATTTAATAGTAAGTCTTGACTTTTGTTCATAAATGGAAGTGTGTTTCTCACTGTGAAGTCTAACCTTTCTATTGAAGCATAACTGCTGAGCTGATTTTACTGTTGACATATAGAAACAAACTACTTAAATATATTGTTAGGGTTTTTTTTTCAATTGTCAGTCACAAACTGTATTTTATTTTCATACATTGCTCCAGCTGAACTCCAGCATTTACTAAGTGTCAGCAGGCTGATTAGGACATTAATGGCAACTCTGTATCCATAATTCACAAAAATTCCATGGAAGATGCTTGTGAGGAGGAGGGGCAGACATTGATCTCTTCTCTTTGGTGAGAAGTGACAAAACCCAAGTGACAAAACCCAGTGACAAAACCCAAGGTAGTGGCCTGAAGTTGTGTCAGGGAAGATTTAGGTTGGATATTAGAAAAAGGTTCTTTACCCAGAGGGTGTTTGGGCACTGGAACAGCTCCCCAGGGAAGCGGGCACAGCACCAAGCCTCACAGAGTTCCAGAAGCGTTTGAACAACACTCTCAGGCACATGGTGTGACTCTTGAGGTGTCCTGTGCAGGGCCAGGGGTTGGGCTTGATGACCCTTAAGGGTCCCTTGCAGCTCAGCATATTCTCTGATTCTGTGACAAAGTGGGATTGCCCCAGTCTGCTTGGCTACTAAGTAATTGCAGAGTCAAAGAGGAAAAAATCTTAGTAAAAAGTTTTTAGTATCCAGGTGAATAGTTACAAATCAGTACTGAGAAGTAGCTCTGTTCATAAAGACCACTTTTTGGTTATTTTAGACTATCACTGAAACTCAAACTGCTGTAGTAATTGTATTTTGCATTTTAATGGGGATGAGCTAATTCAAGAGAATCTATAGGACATCTTTAATCTCAAATGTATAATTCTCAAGGCTTTGTTTTTACAGGTCTGTATGGCCTTTAATGTGTTTGCCCTACCTCATTAAGACAATATTATTTGCTATTAGCAGGAGTTTTGTAGATGCAGTGAAGTGAATACAAACCCATTAAAATATATGAGGTTCACATTAACGCATGCTGGGGCTTACTAGTTTCCTTCTACATCCAGCTAAATATCTGCCTAACAGAATACAACAGATGCAGAAAGATATTCTTAACTACAGACAAAAGGAATTAATTTTATGAAATGCCCTTTTTTTCCCCATTTTTTGTGCTTTCAGCTTGACTAAAAGTTCGTGGGGTTTTTAAAGTCATTCTAATTAATGTCACGTTTGACTTTGCCAATAAATAGACTCTCAGATATTTATTTCTATTTTTTAAAGTTAAATAAAACTGGCCTCTTTTCCACAAGAATTCTGTGTTCCTTCGTCATAATATTCATTTTGACATGCTGGCTTGCAGAAAGGAAGGCAAGGAAGGCTACCACATCATAATTTACTGTCTTAATCTCTGGACTCTGAATTAAAAGGTGAGTTTCTTCTTCTCCTTCATCTATGGTCTGAAAAAAAAATCAACAGTACTTCAGGGGGATAATCAGAGATGTAACCCCTGGATTCAAGTTGCTGCTATCTCAGGCTGGGCAAGATACACACCAAGATGCAATACTTTAAAACTGTATTTCCCTTGGTATAGACTATCAGCTACCCTGTCTGTTGTTTCCACAGACTGGTTCTGTAGATGCTACATAATTCACAGAATCATTGAATGTGTCAGGCTGGAAAGGACCATGCCAGGTTCAACCTCCCTGCTCAATCAGGGTATACCTAGAGCACATGGCACAGGATTGTGTCCAGATGGTTCTTGAATATCTCCAGTGAGGGAGATTCCACAACCCTCTGGGCGATCTGTTCCAGTGCTCAGTCACCTGCACAGTGAAGAAGCTTTTCCTCATAATCAGGTGGAATTTCCTGTGCCTCAGTTTCTGCCCATTACCTCTTGTACTACAGATTGGCACTACTGAGTAGAGCCTGGCTCCAGTCTCTTGGCACCCTCCCTTCAGATACTGATAGACACTGATGAGGTTCCTTCTCAGTCTTCTCTTCTTGAGACTGAACAGGCTCAGCTCACGCAGCCTGTCTTCATAGGAGAGATGCTCCTGTCCCCTATTCATCTTTGTTGCTCTCTGTTAGACCTGCTCCAGGAGCTCCATGTCTCTCATGTCCTGAGGAGCCCAGAATTGGAAACAGCACTCCAGATGTGCCTTCGTCAGGGCTGAGTGGAGGGGCAGGATCTCCTCCCTTGACCTGCTGGGACCCTGTCTTCCTAATGCACCCCAGGATACCACTGGCCTTCTTGACCAGAAGGACACACTGCTGGCTTATGGACACCTTGTGTCCATAAGGACTCCTGGTCGTTCTCTATGCAGTTTTTCCAGCAAGTTGGCTCCCATCCTTTACTGGTGCTTTACAGTGCTACTCACTTCATCTCAAAACTCCTGCTTACACATTCGCTTATTAGAGCTCAATTCCTCAGCTAGGCTACCCCAGAAATATTTCTGGGGTTTTTAATATTCAAATTTTCAACTGCTAATGCTCACTCCTGATTTAGTGTCTCAACAAACAGTTGCTCTCCCTGGTCCAGTAAATATAAATCCAAGTATTCATACAAACAGAGAAGACCTAATAGCAAGAGTCCCTGCTTAAGCCCAGTTTATCTCTGTGTGCTAGAAGCACCTTGCTGGGAAATGAGAGACCATGATTTGAGGTCTTTCTCCCTTTCCCTCAAGACAGCAGATCTACAAGTAAGATTAGTGGAGTTCCTGGTCTGGCTCCTAAAAACTGTCCTTCAGTTGGGTTTTTACTGGTCTTCTGTACATTGACTTTGCACTTGTGCTAATGTTCTCTGTCCCTTTTGACCCTTTTCTTATTTTCAGTGCATATCTTCTTATCTTTTGCCCAGAACACAGCCAACAGATGCAGGTCCTCATTTACCTCAAGCAGGCCACAGCTCCTTTGCTGTCTGTACCATTTGCTAGTTACCCCTAATCCCTTCAATACTTTCTTTTGCCCTGCTATTTCATAAAACAGTTTTGATACTGTAAATTGTTTTCTGCCTCCCTTCCCATTAAGTTACCATCTGTTGTGCATTATCCTCAAATGCTATTTGCAGTCCAACAAACTTTCACTAAAAAAATATAGGCTATTTCCCTTAATTTTCTTCTTCACTCTAGATTTGGCTCTGTGTAAAGCTTATGTGCAGCTGTTCAATGCTTGTTCAGAGGTTGATCTGGTACCTCAAGGCTTTATCTTCCATTTCTTTTATCTGTCGCTCAGTTTCCTGAATGTTTTCTTTCCTTTTTCTTTCCAGGATGAAAGAGTGAGGAACAAGTGTGCCTGTAGTCTCTCTGCAAGGATCTGCAACCTCATGCAGCCTCTACTATTGCCATCAAGTCAGATATCAGGGTAGGCATCCTTTCAGCTTGTGCTGTGAACTCACTTGCCCACTCAGTTACTTCAGTGAAATGTGACAAGCTGCCAGGTGAAACGTATTTCTATGTTTTAACATTTGCTTCAACAGAACATTTTCTTCCCTTGCCAGTGTGACTTTTCATTTGATCCTGAACTGTGGTACACAGTGACTTTCCTGTAATGTCTCAGAGATCCATCCTGAAGTTTTTCATTTTGCCACATCTAACTAAATGCTGCAGGGATCCACACAGCCATGGCTTTCCTCCTGCTAAGGGGGTAGACGTGTCTGTCTGTTCAACATATTCCAGCATTGCTTCTGTAGCCAGCCAGACCACAGACAGCACCAGCACTGCCACCCTCCCTAGCTGTTATTTCTCTTTGTACTAAATGGAAGATCCCTATTTCAGCCTTGCAAATTCCAGTTTACAGTTGGTAAAACTGTACTTCCAGAATCTGTTCAGAAGCTTATTCCTTAGAGCAGGCTGTTTTTCTGTGAGTTATTTGTATCTCTGCATTGCAGATGGTATGCAATTTTTTTCACTGATCTCACTAACAAGAACAGTGTTCTTTCCCTCTCTTTATGTATAGCTTTTCCCTCTTGGCTTTTTACCCCTGGCCTGGACCCCAGAGGTTTCCTCACCTGTCACCTCACCTTCATAATTTTCCCATGTGCTATGCCTGATTGATCACTGTTTGGTATGAGCATCTTTTTTTGACAGCAAGTGAATACAACTTCCTCCCAGAGGTGATCCTTCAGAGCTACAGTCGTAGTGGAGTTCAAGGGCACTATACCAGGTGGGCTCAGGTTCTCCCTTGTATGACCTGAAGGCAGATTTGGGACTGTATGAGGGACACTCAGGTTGTTCCTTTTCTTTGGGGACTAGGGTACAGCCAAACCCATCCTTCTCAAATAGTTATTGAAAGAAAACTTTTACCTTCTGCAGATTTATTTCTCTTTAGGCCTCCTTCCTATGTTCTGAGCATGAGAAATGTATTTATTTTACATTTTCAAGGTGCTATATCAATGTGCCCCGGCCCTCTGTTGCTATATTATGGCTATGTCAGAAATTAATTTCTTGCATTTCTGAAGATAAATATGCTAAGGAAAATTTTACAAAACCAGCGATACAGATGGCAAAGCCTATATGATAGAAGAAAGGCAAACTTCACAATTACAACTACTTTCCAGCTATTTCTACAGACAAATGTTGACAAAATTCTAAAAATTTCAACTGCTCTTAAAATTTTTTTTATAAAGTGTGCTGTGTTAGAATAATGGTATTAGACTAAACAATAAAATAGATAATGTGAAAGTGAATAACATTGGGACATCTTTAATTTTGTATTCGTTCAGTATTTTTTGGAACATTTCTAACAGAAATGAAGGAAGTTCAAGAATCTCAAGAGATACAGCATTAGCAATGAATTAATACTATTTTATAGTGCAGAGTTGTCTTAAAAAGAGAATTGCAGGTATGGCCTCAGAAGCTGGGATTTCAAGGATGGATCTGAAGCATTGCAAGTTGATATTTTGGATTCCCCATGCTTTACAGTTTGGATAAATTAAAATCCTCATAAATATCCAAACCATCCCTCTCTCTCCTTTATTGAAATTTTCAATTGATTTTATAGAAACTACCCATCCACCCACCAATATTTATAGTGGCATTAGAGAAAGAAAGAGGCTCTAACAGGGACACTTTCTGTTCCTAGTGGAGTTGGTGGCAGAATTTCCGTGTTTTCAGGACATGCTGAAATGGAACATAAGCGTAGCAGCTTTCAGCAGATTTATTTAAATCCAGCACCTCGGTATTTTGAAACTTCTGGTTCTATGTTATACCACAGAATTTAAAATCAGACTTCATTGCCTTTTTATTCCCCCCTTTTGGCATGTTCTGCAGTACCTGGGCTGCCTCAGGTCACAGAAATGTGTGAATTCACAGTTTAGGGGAGGCTGTAGAAGGCTGTATTGCCCAGAAAGATTGTGGCAATCCACTCATGGTTCTCTATATATCTGATTGGAGTCAGCCCTTCAGCATGCCATGTGTATGCAATCATAGGCTTAGTATCACTTTTTGTTATTCCACACAGGCAGCACAGAGAATTACTGAAATTGCAGCCCATATATATAAGGGAGCTGACAGTGAACATTGTTTTTATTGGATATTTAAGTCTTCAGTCCAAAGAAAAGAGGTCTTTCTGTTACTGTAACAGCACCATACAAGGCAAAATGCCACATGCTGTTTACTTTTGCTTGAAGGAAAAAAATGTAGGAAAGCTGGATATTGACTTCCTTACTACTTTACTGCTATGTGAATCTAGTCTGGCTTGATTTTTTTCCCCCCTCAATTACCTTTCTATTAAAAAGAAAAAACTAAAAAAAACAAAGATGATCTAAGCAAAGTAATTTACCATAAATAAGGAAAAAAAAAATCAAAGCAACTGGCTTGAATTGACCCTGCTTTGAGCAAAGGGTTTGGCCTGGGGGAACCTATTTTTGGCTGGAAAATGCAGTTTTAAAGAGTCTCCAACAAACAAATGGCCCTTATTCCTGAATGCTTTTTAGCTGTGAGCATGTTCACTAGAGTGTTTTCTTCAGTTATGCTGAACTCCATCCTCAGTCTGACCTGAGGCAGTAGAAGACAAGGTGCCAGAATGGTTCATAGTAAGGTCATTTCACATTGTTTATGATGGCTGTAAAACTGTCAAATACAACAAAATAACTTCATTTTTTCCATGGGGACTACTGCCTCTAGAGAAGGTTATGCCCAGAGGGAAGGAGTTCAAGCTTTTTTGCTTCTGTGATCTGGAGTTCTGGGGTGACACAGGTGATCTCAAAATCATGTCAGTAAATTATAAGTCAACTGTACTATCTTCATGAAAAATTATTAAGTGCACTGCACTGTTCAGGTTTTTCCTCTCATGCTATTATCAAGAAGCAGGTGAGTGCAGTGTTACTCTAAAGGAAAATGATCCCCAGCTCAGATAAAGCATTAACAACGCTGTCCGCAGTCCCTTGTCCCTGCCTTCATTCCTGGCATCTGTCACTTGCTCAAGACTAAGCAGTCATGGGCAACATATCTCTACTCCAGTAGTATATTGTTAGTACCAATAGTATCTGCAGTATGTGTATGCAGCTGTCCCCAACACCCACTGATAACAAAATTACTGACTGCAATCTCCTAGTCGTTGCTCCTTTCTAGGCCCTGTCGCAGCAGTGCAGGCACAGAAAGGCTGGCAGTGGTTGGCCTACATGCCCTTCCCTCTTCACTGCAGCCAGTGGTAATCCTGCTTGCCCTCCTCTTCAAAGTGCTGGAGCAGGGCAAAGCTGCTCAAAGTGTGAGGGTAAACATGGCTCTATACATGCAAAAGAGAGAGTGTTATGGTGTTACCTGGCCAGGTGCTGTAAATGCACTGCTGAAGCACTTCCTAGTGCAGTCTCCATCATGGAGCTGAGAGGCATCACCAAATATAGTTCCTGAGACCAGTCTGGTGGGGAGAAGCATTAGATACAGGGGTGGGGAGGAAAGGAGCAACTGAGCCCCTAATGGGGAGTTTTAAAGAAGTTCTCTAACCCCACACAGCTGGGTGGATTCTTCAGTTAACCAGTGGCAAGTGTGCTCTTTGTAATACTGTGAAAGGTTCTGTGGCACCACCCATCATGGACAGGCAGGCTGCTCTTGGAAAGAGACAGACATGGAAACGTCAGGGCTATAGACAGAGTTCACTGAGTGATGTCCAGCCCTTCCCAGCTAAAAGGCAGCAAAGCTTCACTTAATATGATTTGCAGTGAATGAAGCTGAGTCAGAAGGTCTGAAGGTACTCCTTGGAGCAGCCCCACAGGAAGAATAAGCATCTTCTTCCTCCTACCTGACCACACAACAAGTAACAAGCAGCTGGTTTCATTGATTAAACCTTCTCTGTTTTCCTCAGTTCCTTGGGGGGTCTGTAATTATTCAAAGGAGTCTCTGCACCCTCATGATCTATAGGTCTGTAACTCATGCAGATGAAGATCAAGACCCACAGCCTACAGCTCTGCCTCCTGTGACAATGCCCTCCATCCAAGGACGTTGCCAGGACTAGGGAACAGGACTGACTGAGACCTGTGTCTGAGATGTCTTGCAAGGCTGCTTACAAATATTATTTAATTATGTTTTTTTGGAAATGCAAGGCTCCAGCTACCTTTTCCCAGGGCAGATTCTACAGCTGATTGATGCAAGAATTGTGTTTTTTCCATGTTACTACAAATGAGATTTGCTACTGAGAACACAACCCTGTTTGCCTAACAATCTGCATGCAGGCAGTGCAAACAGACTGTTGATTTTGTTCTCCAAGACTTGGTTAAGAATATTGTTAAGGCAGATATTACATTCTTTTACTTCCCAGAAGTGAGGCATAATCAGAAGACCTTTAGGTCAAAAAGGAAACTTAGGCATGACAATACATCTGGGAATATTTCAGCAGAGGAATAAAGTACTATCTGCTCACTGTGTGATGAAAACACAGCTTTGGCAATCTAGAGATCATTTGAAGATGGTATTTGGCTTCCCTGTCCACACCATAATGCCAATTTCCTGAGGCAGGTCTCCACTGGAAGTGTCTGTGGCTTCACTATGTCCCACAAAACACAGATTCATGACAATAGACAGGCTTTTTAATACCCAGAAAAGGTGAGATTCATTCCCTGGTGACCCAGCAGGGGGTCAGACAGTTCTATGCATGTGAACATAGAAAGGAGTAATAGGCAAGACAAAAACATGAGGTGTATTTGAGGCTGCAGTGACAAGCCCTGTGCTGCGGTGTTTCTCCCCATCCTCCATTCAGCCCTCAGGGGCTTGGCCAGGCTTTGTGGGGCAGTCCAGGATCCCCGCTTCTCCCCAGACAATGTCTGCATTCGTTCGAGGTCCAATGCACATGATATCTTAGACCTTAAGCTGGTTCTCCTGGTGTTTAAATCCTCTGAATATGGCCTTCTGCTTTACAGCTGTCTTAAAAAGATTTTCTATTTTGGTTTCTTATGACTTTATGTTCAGGGACCTGATGCATATTTATAAATCTTTGGAAGTCCAAACTTTTCATCCTATCACCTTCTATGAGAAGTATTTGGCACACCTGTATTTTACTGGGCTGCTCCACTGGTAGTTTTTAACACACAGTGAGACCACATAAGTGCTTTGAAGGCTTTCTGAAAGAGGTCAGACACGCCCACATCTGTACAAGCAGGCTGCCTTCCCTCAACCTTCTTTTGTCCCTTTTGAGGATGTCCAGTCTCTGCCAAACACTGTGAGAAGCTGGGCTTCAAGGAGGGAGCCTAAATTTCACTGGGTTGTGCAGCTGCAAGCAGAAGAAATCTGCTGTTGGTTTACCCAGGCTGTGCACTTCCCAGATGGTGCACAATTGTGGTTATAACCCATATGTCTTCCAAGACATGAATGCATCAATAAACACACGTACAGAATAGGATTGTCTAGAGAAACAAGACTTGAAAAACATTGTTCATTTCTAGGAGCAGCTGAAGGCAATCCATGAGAAAACCCTGAGAAAAATGTGATTATAGTGTTTGACCCCATGTACTATGGTATACTTCAAAATTTTAAAACAACAAAGAGCATCTGTTTAAAGCTGCAAACATTGTCCAGATGCTAAAAGTTTGGGAAAGGGTTGGCTTTAGACTATTTGGTTTTACACGCAGCTTGTGACTGAGCTGCTTTAATGCACATTTCTGTTATCTTTGTCAACACAATATGTTTACAGTCTGGACACATTTACCAAACACTTGATTTAGCTGTAAAAGTGAATTTCTGGACACACATTCACAAGGCAAGTTAATGCAACATCAGTGACTTCAAAGGACACTTGTCTTCCTGTAATAGAGTATTATATATGTTCCTGGTAGGTCACATTCTTTTCTATATGAAACTTTTTCATCCCTCTTCAGCAATATATAGCAATTTTAAGTAGAAATTAGTTGCTTTTTCCTCCATTTTGAGGCCCATTCACAATCTTTTGTTGGACAAAACAGAAAAAACTCAGATATTTTGCACGTAAAAGCTAGTCCACCTTTTAATCTCTATAACTTTTGTGGAAGCCATTTCTGTTCATATTATAGAATCACAGAATAGAATCATAGAATCATAGCATGACTTTCGTTGGAAGAGTCATTAAAGATCACTTAGTTCCAAACCTCACCCAGGGGCAGGGACACCTTTCACTTGACCAGGTTGCTCAAAGCCCCATCCAACCTGGCCTTGGACACTTCCAGTGTTGGGGCACCCATAATTTCTCTGGGCAACCTGTTTCAGTGCCTCACCACCCTCATGGAAAAGAGCTTCTCCTTAGTATCTAATCTAAACCTACTCCCATTTTAAAGCCTTTCACCCTTGTCCATTCACTACATGCCCATGTAAGAAGTTTCTCTTCATCTTTCTTGTAGGCTCCCTGCAGGTACTGAAAGGCCTCAGATAGGTCACCCCAAAGCCTTCTCTTCTCCAGGCTGAGCAGGAGAGATGCTCCATCCCTCCAATCATCTTGGTGACCTCCTCTGGACTCACTCCAACAGATCCATGTCCTCCCTGTGCTGAGGACCCTAGATCTGGGTCAACACTGCAGGTTGTTGAGGGCTGCAGGGCACTGCAGGGCAGAGCAGAGGGATAGAATCCCCTCCCTGGCCCTGCTGCCCATGCTGCTTTGGATGCAACCAGGACACATATGGGCTTTTTGGGCTGTGAGTGCTCATTACTGGGTCATGTCCAGTCTCTTAGCGACCAACATTCCCAAGTCCTTCTTAGCATCCTTCTTGTTCCTGGGGTCTGTAGGTGTGGAAGTGAGCACAAAGAAGGTATTTTGACTTTGATACTCCTTACCATGGCTGATGGCACTTCAGTGTTATGGCTCAGTGACCCAGGTGCTGATTGTTGCAGACCAGAGCCTCAAAAATTTTCATCAGAAATTGCAAATTAAATGCAAATGGGAACACATGGGAACACAGCAGATGGATTTTGGTTTGCAGGTGAAAGGAGAAGGGTCAGATATATTATCCATTCCAGGCAAACAGATGTAGAATGAGCCATACAAAAGCAAAGCCCCTCACAAAATAGACCTCACATCTTAATGGATCGATTTTATTTGCACAGTAGCAAGAGTGTTTCCCAAGGGCAGACAGTTTTTAAGGCTGTGCTCACATAAACCATTTCCTACCATGGAAGTGAGAGTATTCTGGAGAATTCTGGAAACTTGAATCTATTCCAAAGATTTCCAAAAACTGGAAGCTGTAATGGTGGCCTGGCCAGGGAAAAGCCTGATGCTCATATGAGTGCTGCAAGGGAAGGTTCATCTTTGTTTGCTGAAGGCAGCTGGGTAACAAGAGTTTGTACTGCGACCAGAATCACTGTTTTACAGGGAAAATCTAGTTCTCCAGAATCTCTGCTGGAAGAAAATAAATTTTATATTTACTTACTTAGTTAATTAGTTTACCTCTGAATCTTTTTCTCTGAGCCATTTGGGATATCATGAGTGAAGGGCACTTTAGAACATAAAAATGACTGTAATACATTATAATTTTTGTCTGGTTTACATATTTTCCAATCCAAATTAAAAAAAAAATCAAATCCTCCTGCCTGACTGTCAACACTTAAGAATGTCACCTAAGGTCAATTTGTCCTTGTCCTTATATAGACTCTGTATATATAAGTCTTATATAGACTCTTATATAGAGTCTTATATAGACTCTGTAGTTTATGAATTTTGGATTCTGGTCTTATTGTTATTGTTGCTGTGTAGAATAGCTCCCAAAAAACTGACAGCACAGTATCAAAACCAGGAAGGGAGCTTATCAGGCCTGTACAGGATCCATAGGGCTTTTAAGTACTCTCAGACTGGAAATTCCCATCTGTATTCCAGGCCTTGATTGTGTGATATCCTAACCTGAAAAACATTTTGAAAAATCTTCCTCTGCCTTTCCACCTCCCACTTAGGACTTCAGTTTAATTAGAAGGTACCAGATCTGTGGCAGCTGATCTGGTGAGGGAGAATTTGGTTTCCCTTATGCTCAAACTCACCTCCAGCTCATCTTTTGCCCCACAGGGACAGCCTGCTCCTGCGCCTTCAGTATTTCTTCCTTTATGTCCATCCTTCCCGCACTCCTTTGTTTTTAAGGGCTGTTTCCCAAGGTACTGTCCGAATCACCATCCTGGGTAATAATCAGAAGGCTGAATTAGTTCAGGGAGTGTCTTGGTAATATCCCATACCCAAGCCCAGGGAGGCAGCAGACTTCCCTGTGGGAAGGGTCTGGTCAACATACAGGGTGCTCAGAGGTTCCCCTCAGAAGGGAGTCATCTACTAAAACTACCTTTCTTTTCCTCTTAGTACCTGAAGCTGTGATCTGTCTGACAGACGGAGTGCATCTGGGAGAGACCCTCCGGACAGATTTTTTTCTCTAGTGTCGTCTGCCTGACCCTCTGGATGCAGGGCCTTGTACCTATTCTGTAAGGGCACATGGGAAGGTGATGGGGGTTGGTCAGGAGGGAATTATTTTACCTCCCCTCCTAGTAGGGACCCATTTACATTTCCCCCATCTAATAGGTCTCCTCCTTCTGCCAGATGGCAAGAGGAGCAGGGCTCCTTTCACTCCTGCTGAGCTGCTCTCAGGGTTGGAAGGGTGTAACTCCACCTGTCTAGTTCTCTTTCCCTCTCCCATATACTCCTCAGCCTTTTCCATTCTTCCTTAAGCTCCGCCTTAAGCTCCTTAGACTCAGCGTGGTGAGAAGTACTTCTCTGTAGCAGTTTTGTTCTGAGGAGTCAAGTTTCCCCATAGCCCCTCAGTTTAAATCCTGTTACACCAAATTTGTGATTGTGATGCTATGCAGCATTTTCTATCATGTTACAGAGGTCTCATCAGTCCACCGTGAAAAACAGAGATGATGCCAACATTATCAGTTTGGGCCAAGGAAGAGATTACTTCCATAGGGTCTTAGGTTACTTTGTTTTTCTGCTCCATTGCCTCTTATACATATAGGTTGGGGGTTTTGGCAAATGTGAATGCTACTTAGAAGAGTAGAGCGGGCACACAGCGTAAAAAGTGTCAGAAACACCTCTTTTTTAAAATATAATCGTCTTGCTCTCTAGTTTCGTGTCACTTGGCATTTTCACTTTGCAGCCAGGAAAAGGTTTCTTATTACTTTTCAGAAGCTGAGTGTGTCACTTGACTACAGCGTGAGCATTACTCTTGTACCAGGAGAGCAGAGCTAGGGAGGGAGGTCATGGAGGTGTTACAGGAGAATATTGTCATCCTTACAAACAGCAGCCTCCAATTGTTCCATTGGCCTTATTAAAGTTTTTATTTATATTATATCTGAGGATGAGGGAACAGCTTCTGATAAAATAAGTAATAATTCATGGGATGATGTCTCAGGATCACAGATAACAGTATACCTCCTCTGGATGTGGCAGTCGTCCAAGTATTGTTTGAGAATATCTGTCTTGTCCTGGGTATGCAGGCTAGAAAATTATATTGAAGAACTGCCTAAATCTAACCATGATTCTCATCAAAACTCTTACTATTGCTTATAACATTTTTATTTATAGGCAAAAAAACTACAGGCATATATCAATTTTTATTAAAGAAAAAGAGAGCCATTTCCTTGTAAAATTAACAAATAAGCTGGCATTTTAGTCTCTGATGTATTTGATTTTTTAGATCAGAGTGTTGAAACTTTCACCACAGAAAAGGCATTTTTGCTATTGTAACAGTTAAGAAACCATCTCATATATATCCACATTGTCGCCTTATTCTGGAAATGAAAGAAATTGCTTTAGGAATCAGTATTCAGTATTTTCTCTTGCTCCCCTGCTAAAGTAAAAAAAAGACTGGCAAATCTGAGTACATTTAGAGTGCTGTGCCAGGTACTATAGCTGTTCCCCTGAGAACAGGGCAAAGGGTTCTCAAAGACTCCCAGGCACACAAAACCTTTCCCAGCAGAACAGCTTGCCCATGTTCCTTCATATATATCTAGGTTTGTTTCCATCTGTGCAATGAAGATCAAAAGAACTGTGCAAATGTAAATTTTAGAGTTTCTCTGAAATAAATAAGAAAGAAGTATTTAAATGTTTTGTTAAGTTCAGGATAGAGCTGAACAACCCTAGAGAAAGCAAAAGACTGAATTTTATTACAATCACTTGAATGCAAGCTAACATTGCACGTGTTTAATGTTTTTAATCAGTGGGTTTGTATGAAATTTAAAAAAAAAAGATTCATGACCTAAATAAGTCAACACTAATAGAAGTATCACCTATGACCTCCTTTTTTATTGTCTCAGAAGTTGAGCAAGAACCTTTCTATGTAAAACTATCTTTCTTTTTTTATTGCACAGTCTAGTGGCACAGCAACAAAAAGGTTACTGAGAGCAGTTCAAGATTCTGAAGCAGAAAAATATAACTGTATTGCTGCCTACCCTAGGAATAGCTTTCTTTTAATTAAGGTAGCTTTTGGGCACTGTCAAATATTTGTATATTTTGTTTTAAGAGTTTGAACTAATATGATTTACAATAATAAATTATGAAAAATATCTTTCCACTCTTTCTTTATGAATCATTTGAGATTAAATTTCCAGCGTCTCCGTCACAACTAGAGAAGAAATAGTTAAGAATCTTAATATAAATAAATGCTAAAATAAGATTACCCAAGTCTGAAAAGCTGATTCAATGTGCTAAATTCTAAATGTTTCTCTCAAATCAACAGTGCAATTTAAATTCTACTGGTTTTTACTGCATTAAATTCTTTGTTGTGAGAAAGTCTGGCCAGTGTTTTATATTCTTCAGTTAAGTATGATGGAATACAAGGAAAAAGGGTTTCCTGAATGACAAAAAATAGAGTAATTCAGGATTCTGGAGTATATAGGTTCCTAACAAAATGTGCAATTATCATATTTCAGTAATGTTTCCGAGTTTGTTACCTTGGTTATGTGGAAGATGGTGAGTATGGAGAGAATCACTTGGCTCAGCCATTGAGTCAATTATAAAAAAATTGATTTAGCAGAGGCAGAATTCTTTCAGTCCTTAATGGCATCAGATTGAGAATGTGGGAAGACTTCACAACATTTACTTTCTAGACATCAAAAACTGAAAATCTGTTACTGATTTGAGGAACAGAGATGAGGGAGTGGAGAGCAGCATTTCAAGGCAATTTTTCTAATATTGATCCAAGACCTAGAAAATTTTGAAGTTATGCAATCAAAACCAAGCATATTCAGTATGAGTACAAAAACATATTCTGTCTGTGTTCCAGCAAATTAATTGCTAGCAACATAATCAGGCTTTTAGTTACACAAATAACAATATGTACATACAAATGGAAACTTACTTTTGAAACTCTCTGCACTCCCTAAAATATATCCAGCTGACACTAAACATATCTGTTTTTACCCAATGGGAATATCCTGGTAATTTCCTTAATTTTTATCTATATTCCTTCTCAAAAAGAAATAGTAATGTAGATTTTGAATCAGCTGTATTTTGCACGTAATCCTGGAAAAGGGAAATACATGATTTTACAACTTCAGTAAAATAATGGGCCAAGAAATGTACATTTTGATTCATAAATTCATAGTGAAGTTCACAGCTTTCCACTTATTCTGCTGGCTTCCCTTTCTTTCCTTTCCAGGACAAGTGTAATGTGCTCCACCCCCAACTCTCCTTCTTTGCTCATTTGCACATGGAATAAGAGTAGTCCTTTGGATCTATATAACTGAAGTCAAACAATTTACATTTCCCCATCAATTGGAAATTGAGATGTTTTCCTTTTCATCACCATGAGGAGATCACCCACGCACAGCCCTTTACAGAGCTGCCAGCATCAAAAACATCACAGCCTCTGCCCTGGGGAGGGAAATCTCTGAAAGTTCCCTCAGGGCATGCTATAGCTTCAGCAAAAGTCTGCTCACTATGAGTTGTTTTGATGCTGAATTATTCTCTGGTGAATGAATAAGCTTTCTCCAATGAGTCAGCTGCAAAAAAACTCTAAGTGGAGTGCCCAGAACATTGTATTATGAACACCCCCACAATTAACACCAGAAGGTTAAGGTATTTTAAGATTTTCGTCCCTGGCCTTCGAAACTAGATTTGAATTTTTTCTCTTGTGCTATTCCTACAAGGGAGAAGTTACCCACCCTTCTAAAGGTTTTCATGCTGACAATTATGTTTACTCTGACTAGTAGAAAGGTGCCATATCTCTTAATTCCATTTTAATCTTCGAGCTGTCTAGGATTTTTTTTCTCTTTCTATTAAATTTTTGCAACAATAATAAAATCATTAAGAAATCTAAGGGCACATTATATTTACTGTATTTTTGAACTGCTCTATTCCTGATCACTTAGGAGCAGTTAAAAGCAACCAGAGCAATCTAGCAAGCAGTACGAGGTTTCACTACGCAGCCGGGTGATGTGTTACTTTTACCTTTTGCAATAAGGACATTACTTTTTGATTATCTTATTGTTACACACTTACTATTGCCCATAGGAATATTTGTTTAAATATGCATGTAAATTATACCTGCACTAGTGGAAAATAAGTATCTAAGGGGAATAGTCCCGTGTGCTTCTGTTTCCAAAGCAAGTACAAAAGCTCACACCCCTTGAGTGTCTCACACACCCGTGTGTGTCTTGTGTGGAGGTGCTGGAGGGCAGCAGTGACCATCATATAGAATCATGAAATCATTTAGGTCGGAAAATGCCTCTAAGATCCATGAGTACAACCATTAACTTAACACTGCCAAGTCCACCACTAAACCATGTCCTTAAGTGCCACATCTATGCATATTTTAAACAGCTCCAGAGATGGAGACTCAACCACTTCCCTGGGCAGCCTGTTCCAATGCACAACAACCCTTTTACTGAAGGAAGTTTTCTCAATATCCAATCTAAACCTCTCCTGGTGCAACTTGAGGTATTTTCCTCCTGCTGGCTAAAGAATTACAGAATCAACTAGGTTGGAAAAGACCTCTGAGATCATCAAGTCCACACTATTGCTGATACAGACCAAGATGCTATTGGCTTTCTTGGCCACCTGGGCACAGCTGGATCATGTTCAGCTGCTGCTGACCAGCGCCCTAAGGTCCTTTTCCACTGGGCAGCTTCCCAGACACTCTTTCCCAAGCCTGTAGCACTGCATGGGGTTGTGATCCTTGTGCAGGACCCAGCACTTGGTGTTGCTGAACCTCACACCGCTGGCCTCAACCCATCGATCCAGCCTGTCCAGATCCCTCTGAAGAGCCTTCCTACCCTCCAGCAGATCAACACTCCCAACCAACTTGGTGTCATCTGTGAACTGACTGATGGTGCTCTCAATGCCCTCATCCAAATCATTGATAAATATATTAAACAGAACTGAGCCCTGGGGAACATCACTTGTGACTGGCTGCCACCTGGATGTAACTCCACTGACTCTCTGGCCCTGGCCATCAAGCCAGTTTTTTATCCAGTGAAACATTCACTCATTCAAGCCTTGAGCACCTTTGACAAAGGCAACTTCTGGTTTCATTTGCATCAAGTGCAATGGGAGGTAGAATCTCTTTTCATACACAGCCAGCATCATCACTGAATTTTGTTGGCCTTAGACCAGCAGTGGTGCTTGTTCTCCTGAAGAATATTTATTAGTGTCCTTCAATTCTTTAAAATCCATCCAGCAAATGGATCCTTCCCATATGGTCAGGCAGTTTCCCAGGGGCAAATCATGGCTTAATTGCATTGCCTATAAACGAGCACTTGCGTTGACTTCAAAGTCAGAAAGTCTTTGCAGGTCAAGACTATTGAAGCTAACATGGTCTCTCTTTTTTTCCTTTTGTCTGTGACAGACTCACGGACAGAATATTTATCTTAGTTTAAATACAGTCTGTATTTAATCATATGACTCTTTTCACGTGTTATTTCAACTCAATATGACTATATTGTCTTTTTGGAACACCTACATACATTCTGTCACCTAGAGTTACATTTCTCATATGTTCAACTGCTAATTAAAGCCAGCAGAGAAGATTGCTTCTTGTTTGTTTTCTTCAAGCTTTAGAAGCAGAAACCAAGCAGGGTTTTTTCAAGATTTTTTTCCTGGATATGGACAGACTAGGTAAACCAACAAATGTATTTACTATAAATAATAGTTCAAAGTTTCCAACACCAATCACAATTTATCTATTCCTTCTATGCTTTGTATCTTAGCAAAAAATATTTATGATTACCACGCCCCATTTTTATTCATCTTAACATTGAAGACAGCTTACCAATACCTTGGGTTCTCAGGATTTTAACTGTAGCAGCTAGACAAGTGCTGGAAGTCTTGTTGGTAGAAACAGCAAATGGATATTGGTGCTTTCACTCCTACTGATTATGTTCTAATCCCACATTTTTAAATTAACTAAAAATTGGGATGGAATAGCAACAACAAAGTGAATCATCCTGGTATAGTTACAGATTCCTTCCTCAAGATTTCCTCTGATTTCCTTCTTCATGATGTTTGAGAGTATACCAAATTCACTTTATCTCTTTAAATTCTATATGAGAATTCTTTTTAACATGGAGGTTTTGGGTTCAAATGTGCTATGTCTCAAAAGAGTGAGACCAGGGTATTATCACAAACACAAAAACATCTGGCAATACATTTCTATTTTTCACTTTAAATGGATAACTCAGAGGCTAGTTATCAAAGGACTTAAATAATGCATCTCTGGAGAAAGCCAAGCCTTTGTGAAAGCAGGTCCTAAGCATTTTGAGACACATTTTGTTCTTTGCTAAACAAATATAACTTTTAGTAATACTGTTTTTATTGCCCATTCTCAATTGGGACTGTATGTTGACAAATGCACTGTTTTCTCTGTAAACAAGTATGACTTCTTAATTCCATGCAATTTGTATTTCATCCTGGACTCAGAGTGGACATTTTTCCATCCAAATCTGTGTGGTTAAACTCCAGTTAGAGTCTATCCTTCAGAGCGAGCAGCCTTACTCCACACAAGCTAGAAGGAGAGATAATATTCAGCATTTGCAACTTCATATTAAAAAAGGCCCATGGATGTTTGAACATGTTGTGATGAAAACTAGTAATGGCATAATGTCAAAGTCAGAAACATCAGCTACCTGTCTGTCTCTGTCGTGAGGAATAATGAGTGACTGCAAACAACAGAAGGCGAATAGTATAATCATAAAATGAAGAATAATTTTCTCAATATCAAGCTGACAGTGAAGGAAGGATTTTCGCTGGGGACATTGTTGACTGCTGTTACTTCATCTTACTATTTTTTCGGATTTTTGGAGGGTTTTCTTGGAAGAGAAAACTCCAGGGAAGAAAAAAATATCAAATAACAAGACTGTCAAGAATTATGGTTTTGATAAAATTTTAACTGAAAAATCCTCAGCTGCTATTCTAATCTTTGCTTGCTTTATTTTAAGCTTATGATCTACCTAAGTAAAACTTTAAAAGTAAATACTTTTTCAAGAATGCATTCCCTTTACATGCATATTTTCTCAGAATCAAGCCAGAATTTTACAGCAAGTTCCAACTTTTTATTTCCAAACTTCCTGAATGACAGCAGTATTTCTCTCTGGAGATTTTTTAATGTCCCATTAAAAAAAATAACATCCAAAAATGTATCCGGGCAGTGGTCACCAAACGTATAGAAATCTGGTTACACAAAATCTGCTCCAAGCCTACATGGTTGGACAGTGTGCTGGTGCTGACTGCTTGTTAGAAGAGCTCCCTCAGCATTTTTTGAGAATGGAAGTGGATACTCTGAGGACAAAGCTGATCCTACAACCTACAGAGGGCAAAGTTTCTGGACACAGGGTTATCTTCTTTTCCCTAGAGATGGTCAGTGCTCTTCACAAGAGTCTGCTGCTCAGACACTGAAGCATGGTTACAGCTCAGGCTGCGGAATCACATGTTCCTGCTTTGCACAAATGGATTCAACCTGGATCCCATGCCAAAGTCTGCCATGAATTTCACCTAGCAGGGTCTTGTGGTAAGGCATTCTGGTCTTTCATATCTTTGTAAACTAAGCCATTAAGACCCAACATTACAACAGTGGCATGGAAGGTCATTTTTGTAATATATTTTCTGTCTTTGCTTTAGAAATCAAGAAAAAAAGACTGAAGGCTTTTTTTAATTGTGAACTTTTATTTTCACCTCACTGTTCTACTAGTTTAGCATTAATTCCTACAATGATACATTACTCTGATGTAACCACAGTCCCACATTGTTAAGTACATGGGCAAACAACTGTAGTCTCTCTCACTCCCTCCTCCTCCTTTTCTTTCCTAACAATAAAACAAATACAAAACACTGCATAAATAAAGAATAAAGATGTCATTACAGAAGAAAATTAATTATGCTGACCTGAAAGTGTAAACATAAAGCTTGCATAGAACTTCACCCAGCTTTGGAAGGCTTAATTCAAGTCTTTACTAGTACAGAATATTGTTAAACCTACGAACACTAATACATACATAATACATGTGGAAGTATTATTTGTCCCACAAAGGATAAATGCCTTGTTTACCTTGCAGGTAATTTTTTCATTAAAAGAATACACAAATACATATTCTAACAGTTTTAAAGATGAGCAGAAAGAGTAGGAGAGGAAATCAAATGGTTTACATTAGGGATTGCAAAACAGAATCTGTAAAAAAGCCCTTCTGTGTCTCCTTCATGGAGTTCATCCATGCAGCATAACTTCACATGAGCATGAAATACTGCAGATTGTCATTCAGAGCGACAGACATAATGCAGCACCTTTTTTTTACTGAGAACTAAAAGCTGAAACCAAAATATTAATCTATCTTTTGGGAGTATCACCCAACATCTTTTTCGTTACAATCAGGTTCTGGCGTAATTATGTTATCCACACCAGCAGTTAGAACTTGAAATCTAAAATGATGAAATAACCGAAAATTTTAAAAATTTAGTCTATAAAGCATTTGCTCTAGACTTGTAAAGGAAAAAAACCTTAAAGCAAGATAAAACAAATTTTTTTCCTTACTCCAGTGAACAAAAATTTAAAAGACTGGATAAAAGAATAGGGATTGCTAAATCCAGTGTTTAGATGTCAACAGATGTCAAGTTCCAAAATAAGTTAGAAATTATAACAGTTTAAATCATAACTCATAAGATGTGCAACAGCATGCTTGCTTTTGCTTTAGTCATTCATTAAAAATACATGGATCCTGCATCAAAAAGATACTACATAAAAGATATAACTTTATTTAGCTTATTTATAGTTCTGTACAGATTAAAAAGAAAATTTTCTTATTTGACTTGAGCACCAGCATTTTTTTCTCCTATGTAAATTAATGTAATGATACAGAATAAGACCTTAGATGGTAGCAGGCACTCAGACACAAAGTCATGTGAGACTACTTCCATGATTCACATCATATCAAGACAATGGGATGCAGTAGGGATTTCAGTTTGCATAGAACTGCATGCAGAAACAAGCTCTTCATATTGAATATTTTTGCTTTTTGTAAAACTGACGATATTCAAGGCTTCTTTACATATTCACTACAAAATGTGCTAAGCTAGATCATGTCACTGCTGCAAAAGTAGAGAGATAAAAATTCCCTTTCCCTGGATGATGATTGTTACTAGTAGTTCCTGTTCTCCATGCAGGAATCAGGCTCAGCTTCACCATGCCAGCCCCATCTTTTCACATCATTCATGGCTTTCTCTCTTACAGAGAAAGAGAAAGGTGCCTATGGTTCCTGTTAATGGTAATTTTGTTAGAGGCAAAACTCATCTAAGTAGTTCCCATTCTTTTAGCCATTTACTCCTTCACACAGAGAGTGAGATAAATATAGCTGAAGAGGGATGCAAGATGGAGTAAAGTGAAAAGAATGACTAGCTGCAAGTAAGTAGAGAGGGTTCTTTTTAAACTGACATTAACACCTGGGAAAGGTTAACATCAATCTGGAGTCTTAGCATGGGATCCACAAAGGCTAGCACATCTGGAAACCCTTGCTCTTCTACAGGTTTTGAATACAAGTCTCTGTACAGGAAGGAGTCATCTTCTCGTGCTGAGGATGTGAAGGCATGGACCTCCTCATTGAGTTAATCACTTCCTCCTTTTTGACTACAGCTTCAAAGAAAGAAGGGTGCCAGTATTTATATCAGCAGTTCAGCAACCCCAATGTTCATTCATAAGTAGATGTGCAACTTTTCTCCTACTTTTGCTAAGATAGCAGCAAACTAAAATCTCCTCCTTGACAGTGAAAATGCTAAGCTCTGGCCTAGCGGAGTGTCCTGTCCTGTCCTGTGCTGTCCTGGATCATATTCAGTAACCCTTCCTAAAGCTTATCTATTTAGTGGGATGATATTCCACTAGGACAAGGCGAGGTATCAGGCTGAAATATTCTTGGCCTTAGACATTTTTGGTACAGTATTTTTGACACATGATACAGCTGTAAAGCAGAAAAACTGAAGGACACAGCTTCCCACAGCCCCATAATACAGGATCCCATTGCTTTCTACAATGCTGACCATTATTATTGCAATCTTAAAATAAAAATAACCATTGAAAGTACTATTTTCCCTACAGTTTCCATCTGATATAAGAAAAAATAATACAGAGCTTATAGAGCAGAGCCCTGAGTTCCTAGAGGAGTAAGCAGAATTTATTTGTATCTATAATGCAGAGTTGACTCACAATACACCATTTTGATGCCTTGTATGCTGGAGATCAGATATTTCCAGAGATACCCAGAAAAGTGTTTGGTGGCTTCTCACATACCTTCTGTTTTTAAGGTACTTGTGACTGTGGGGAATTGAATGCTAGGACTCACATGGCACCTTTCAGTGCTGTAGTCCTGAAGGTTTCACAATTTTTAAAAATATTTTATTGGAATGTTTTCATAGCCTGTTGAAAGTGAGAATCAACTTCACTCAGAAAACCAGCAAAAAAAAAATATCTAGCAGCACTGATGGATTTTGTGCAGCTTCATCTTGTTGTTCGCATCTCTGGCTCTGTAAAGAGTTTGTATTAATTGCCTGAATTTCAGTGTCATTTATATTGTAAACAACACATGAGATACAGTTGTAAGATTATCACTCAATATATTAGTGCTCTCAAAGAAGGCAAACAAAAAGGCACAGGCTTGATCACTGAATTTTCGTTGAGGGTACCCCGTTGGTTTTTAATGATCTTTATAACCTCTCAATCCTATAAATATGGTAAGACCTATGTCAAATGACATAAAATACCCTCATGCTTAAAATGTAGATATGGGGCAGATAGAAGAAATAAGCATTTGAGATTAGTTCACTCCCAGCATGACAGAAATCTAGAGAAGAAGAAATATCTATCATAAATATAGTGGAAGTAAGAATTATTGGCTTTGATTATGGGATACAAAGCAAATCACATTGTAATGCACTCTTGATCTTTTTTAGATTTATTGACTGTAATTTGTATATACTACTCTTTTCCTATAGTAGAGTTAATTTCTCTGTATGTTTTTTTTCTGCCATATGTGTTCCAGCTACCATTTCTATTTTAAAAGCCTGTGCACTTGTAGCCATACAAAATTTCCAGTGACATTTTTTGTGTGGGGTGGGGGAGGTGAAAGTAAGAAGGTACTTTTTTCACACAAAAATAAGACACAAAATTTTGCAAAGCAGGTAATTTCTTTGTTCCCGTTTTGTTTCAGCATCTTTTATAATCTTTCTGCAAGTCCTGGCCTGTTTTAACATTTGCTGATACCCTTTCTTCCTGTGAGCACTTAAAGCTATGCACAAGATTCCCTGGCATCCTTACACAGCAAAGCTCCTTCTGTTATCCAGTGGAAGTCACAGCTCCATGCCAGTGTTCCTGAAAAGAGAATTTCTCCTGGTCATTCCCATACCATGTAATAGAGAATGTCATCACCAGAATATGCCCAAGCAATATCCTCCTGCTACTAGAAGAGTTTGCCTCTCTGTTCACCTTTTACTTATTTTGCTTTTGATGCCATATGTAGCACACGTTTTACTTTGCATTCATCTCCAACACCCTGATTTCTTTGGAATCAAAAATATCTCCATACAGAGATATGAACATACCATCATTTCTGCCACTACACAGTGCATTGGGATGAAAAGTTAATCCCCTGTTACAACAGCTACTGTGTTTAACAACTTTTAGAGCTATTTTAGTGACAGTAAACAATCTGCCAGGTTTTGGTCAACTTCAGCTTCTGAATAGATTTACAGAATGGCAAAAGAGTTGGGGTTGGAAGGAACCTACGGGGATCATCTAGTTCAATGTCACTGTTCAAGCACTGGAGCAGGTTGCACAGGATCATGTCCAGGCAGGTGTTGCATTCTTCCAGAGAAGGAAACTACAACCTCTCTGGGCAGCCTGTTCCTGTGCTCTGTCACCGTCACAGCAAAGAAGTTTTTTTCATATTCAGAAGGCACTTCCTGTGTTTCAGTTTGTGCCCATGTGTGCTGGAAAGAGTCTGGCCCCATCCTTTTGACATCCACCCTCAAGATATTTGCTTGTACTGATAAATGATGTCTTCATTGCCCTCTGTCTTCTACAGGCTAAACAGTCCCAGCTCACTCAGCCTTTTACCATCAGAGAGGTGCTTCTAATCATCTTTGTAGCCTTCCACTGGATCCTCTCCAGTAGTTTCTTTACTTGAACTGAGAAGCCCAGATCTGGACACAGAACCTCAGGTGAGGCCTCACCAAGACTGAGCAGAGGGGTAGGATCACCTCCTTCAACCTGCTGGCAATGCTCTTCCCAATGCTCCCCAGGATACCATTGGCCTTCTTGGACACAAGGACACACTGCTGGCTCATGGACAGCTTGTTGCCCACCAGGACCCCAAAGTCTATTTCCACAGAGCTATTCTCCAGCAGGTCAGCCCCCATCCTGTACTGGTTATTCTTCCACAGGGGCAGGATCTTGCATTCGCCTTTGTAGAAAACTGCCCCCCAAAAAGTGGGTCTACCAAGGTGACAAATAAGACCGGAGAGAGCTACAGATACACAAAGAGGAAAAGGTTCAACAAAGACAACAAAAAGCTGGATTAAGGAATAGTGCTTCAGGGTTTTATAAATCCCTACCTTCATTAACAGGACATAAATTACATTTAAGAGGCTATAATTTAGACAAGTAAAATATGTTGATGGTAATTCACTGTAGCCTAATGTGAAGTAATACATTTATGAATCAAACATGATAGAAAGTGCAGAAACTTACATTTAAAAAGTGGCCATACACTAGCTCATAAAAGATTAAACTAGTCTGAATTGTATTTCCCTGTACAACTAGTTGGGAAGCTTTTCATTTTATTAAAGGATATTGCATCTGAAAATGTTACAAAGCTTTCATCAAAAGAAAAATGTATTAAATTAATTACTATGAGTACATGGTTTTCACATATAGAAATAGACCATCTTTATGCCAATACAGAAGAAAAACTAACTGAGTCAGTATTAATGAAAGTAATGGAATAAAGTTAGCATATTATCATTTACACTGACACAACCATTCAGGTGTCAAGTTGAATAGTTTCATAAATCATCTCAGGACAGAGAGTGAGATCTGACAAAAAGGGGATTTTTGACAGAGGTAACTCCAGATCAAACAGGCACCAGGATTTGAAGACAGTAAAATTTCTGGAAGTTTTATTCTTGATCTTTTCTGCTACTTTCTGACAATAATTTGTAATTAGAGAGTTAAGATTAGGCATTAAGGTTTTTTCATAATATTTGTAATCAAAGTATCCTTTTGACCATTTAAGCTTTTGTAGGCAAGACCAAATGTCTTAGAACTACAAGGCACTGTCACCTCTTGTTCTTAAAGAATGTTTTCAGTATATCAGAAAGCTAACAATGACAAATTGATATGGAAAGGTCATGACATTTCATCAAGAGGGAGCTCTTGCTCTCAGGCAATCAGGCCTGTAAGTACACACCATTGTGGAAAGTTCTGCTGCTCCAGTAGCTGCCAGTTTAGGAAATGCTCTTAAATGCCTTGAATCCCTGTTGTAGTGAATCCATTTCTATAATAACAAGAGTCTTACCAAAACATCATTTCAAAGAAAGCAATCAATTTAGATTAGCAATGCAAATCTTGTGTTTCTGTCAAAACTATTTATTTTGTTTATTTCATTTCATTTCTTTCTGTCACACTGCTTAGAAATATGGGAATGCATGGAAAGGTAAGAAAGAAAAATTTAATAGTGATCAAGTAAACTGCAGACAGGTTTACCAATAGCATGAAATCTTGCATGGCAATGAAGACCGTTTGTCCTAAACACTGAGGAGTGTTGCACTATGGGCTGCTCTGCCCAACAACTCATTAAAACCCCACAATAATGTGGGGAGCAAAAAATAGTATTCCATAATGTTTTCCCTCTATTCTTATTTTCTGTTTCTATGGATCAGTAAATGTAGCTATTTGGGGAAGACCAATGATTAGCTTTTCAGAGCAGAAGTTATGTTTCCTTAGAGCTCAGGGAGAAAAGCAGCCTCCTTTAACAGGGGAAAAAGCAAACCTGGACACAAAAGACACATATGCCCTGTTAATCATGGTCGTAGGGAACCATAGGAACCATAGGTCGTAGGAATTCTATGCTGTATTTAGCACTGGCAGTGGGGAAGGAGAAGGGGGTAGTATGTGGTTCTAAACCATGGATTAACACAGCTGTCTACAGACCAAGAACAGTAATCTCTGCCATATAACACATCCCTTGCAAAAAAATGCCTACTGTTATCAGCTGAACTGGAGCACAGCTCTAATAATTCCGAGTAGCTTTCCTGAAGGGAGAGAAACTAGCTCAATAGAGGCAGGTGGAAATTACGGAGAAAAGGATGCAGTTCTGCCAGCTTTCTATTAACAGCCCTGTGTTCTGTAAGTACTTCCATTGATGTATGGGACTGTTCATGCAGTAATGTTTTTTGTGCAAGGGAGCAAAACTGGTTAAATGTAAATTCAAACTCAACATGGTTAAGGTGCACAATCTGGCTCATTTGTTTTGTCAGCTACACTGACTTTCCAAATTATTATGGAAGTATCAACAGCTGTTCTCTCCACCCAACTACTTCATGTTGAGCTGGAATGTACACTTATCCATCATTAATGAGAACCAGCCCTTTCGAAGACTATGAATAAGCAAAGAAAATCATATTGGAAAAACTGGAGATGTAAAAAGTTACTTAGCAATCAAAATTTCCAAGCTGCTTCAGTGAAAATAATACATAGTTGATCCCCATGAAAAATCACCCTTGTGAAGTAGGGGGAAAAGAGAAGGCTGTGTTTCTGTGCTAAGTGAATGAAAACATTTGCCAAATTTGGGAGGACAGATTCATCCACCCATTAGGGTAGAATGGTATTAGCATTCATACACATGAAAAAAGACAGCTGCTAACAGCTGAAACTCATAATTTCCTTTTGAACATTAGTTGCCAGGGGACTTTACAGGTAATCCAAGACAGAAGGACATTACGAGTGCAATTAAGAATTCTGCACCACACAGCATTTCACAGCAAAACCAGAGCTCTCACAAAAATATCTTTACAGTATTCAAAGGTGTGAAATAAAAGGAAAACTGGCACCTCTGCTATTCAACAGAAAGACTGTTCAAGCCCCAGTTCAGAAAAGTATTCAAGAATAGTTCATTTTTGACAAGGTTCTCTCAATTTCAGTTTTCATGATGTGTGCTATTCAGGAAGGAAAAGGGGGTAAAGACCACCTAAAATTTCCTAGCAACAATTACAGGCACATTGCCTGTTCTTGACAAGATCTCTCAAGTCCTTTTTTCTCTATGAAATTACCTGAGAACTCAGGTGGGGACTCTTGGACTGTTCTACTTCCTCCCACTGTAAGTCCCAATGGGGATTGCATGAAATGTCATCATCATCAACAGCACCCAGTTCTGCACCAAGTGTATCTTTAAAGCAAAAAAAAAAAAAAATTAAATTTATAAATATGTTACTTCTTTTCACATTAAACATCATGTGGTAGTTTTGATTGGCCCAAAACATCAGTAAAGTATTTTTAACATCTAAGAGAAATTTAAACCCCTCAGAAGCTGTTGTGGTAGGCCTGAGGAAGTGTCTGAGGTGTGGGGAGTGGCACAAAGATGGCTCCTGTGTGTCCTGAGTGAAAGTTCTGGAAATTTTTCATCAAGTCCAGCAGAGCCAATCTCTGATGGCTCTGAAGGTGATGGACATGCTGCTGGCTAAGTTTGGGCTAATTAGAGGTGTTAGTTATGCCTCTGTGAAAACATATTTAAGAAGAAATCAAAACAAGGTAGGCATGCACTTCTTTGTAGTTGGAGGAGGTGGAGGTGAAAATNACCCACAGCCCATGCCAGAGGAGCAGGTGGATGCCTGGAAGAAGCTGTGATCCAGTTGGAGTCTCATCAAAAGAATTAAAACTGCAAAGGTCTTGCAAAGGAGAGAAAGGCCTTTTCCTTGCTCCTGGGATGGAAGCAGCCTGGCCTTGGCTTGGGAGAGTCTGCACAGCACCTCATGGACAAAAGAACTCATGTTGCAGCAGAATTCGGGCGAGATGTTGCTCATGAGATTGGACCCACGCCAAAGAAGTTCCCAGAGGACTGTCTCTCATGGGAGGAACCCCATGACTAAGTAGAGAACCCCTCTCCCTATCAGGGACTGACCAAAGAACACTCCTCACCCTGCCCCCTGACCATGTTGTTGGTTGGAAAGAGGGAAGGGGGGATGAGCAGAGAGACTGCTTCTTAAGAGGGAGAGGGTGAAAGCAGAGAAACTGTCTGAAGAGAGAGAGAGAGAGAAGTAGAGATAAAGAGTATTTGTAGTAGAAGAATTGTGGTGATGAATAGATTTATGGACCTGCTCTGTGGACTGAGAAAATACTCCACACTCTGCCCCCCTACCTGAGCTGTTGGTTGGAAGGAGGAAAGGGGGTGAATAAAAAAATGAGTTCGTAAGAGGGAGGTGGGTGAGTGAACAAAATAGTGTATGAAAAGTTTATTTTTGCCTCTCATTTATCCTTTGACTGGGTTAGGTAATTAAATCTCTTTGCAACCTTTAAGTTTAGCGCCTGTCTGCCCTTTCTTCCATGCGTCCTCCTACCAGTGTCCTATCTCACTTAACTCATGAGATTGGTGTGTGTTTTTACAGTTTTTTGGGTTTTTTTTCTCTTTTCCTTTCCCCTCTCCTGCACGTCTGCAGCAGGAGAGAGCCGGAATGTCAGCGTTTAATCAGGGTCAAACCCTGACACATCAGAAATACAGCTAATGCACTTTTTCACACTTTAAGCTTCAAAGTTGTGTTTCCAACCTGTTTGCAGGCCAAGGAATAAGAACTGAAGTGCACATGGACTGCACAGATTGATTAGGAGGATATCCTGCACTAGATAAGGCAGGTAGGTGTAGACAGTTGTGTAGCATGACAACTCATTACAGGACAGAGACAATGGCAGGAAGTAAGCTAAAACTCTCAAGCAAGTACATCTAGGCTGTGATTTAAGCAATCATCAGCCTGTTCTTGAAGCCGAATGTGTCTCTCATACTCCCTGATGGACTCTTTAGCTGATAATTAGAGATAACTAAGGAGAAAATGAGGGCCCTTGCTACTCAATGCTTGCACATACATATAGTTGAGGGAGAAGATTGGCATTATTAATCTCCTCTGCCCTTGCTATGTTGCTGATGATGAACAGCCATTTGGTCCTGTAAGCTTTTCCGGAATCGCCCAATTCTGCAAACTGCCAGAGTAGTGGGATTTATGGCCAGTGCAAGCAGAGCTGTCTTGCATATTATGGGGTTATAACTGCTTGGCTACAAGCACCACAACACTGGCAGAGTAAGAGCTAGTGCAAAGAGCTACATTAGCAAACAGGCACTGGCCCAATCCATTATCCAGTACAAAAGGATGGGCATGGAAATGGGGTCCAAAGGAACACAGTTTACTCTCCATCATTGCTAACAAAAGCAGAAGAGTCTCACAGCATGGTTAGAAGGATAAAGAGCATTGGGCAACTAACTATTCTTTGCTGCACCCAGCTGGCACAGGACAAGATGAAATAAATCCTTTGGGATAAGGAAATTCATAGGAAAACTATTTCTGACTACGAGCCATCTGTAGCTGTAAATGTTCCATGAATAGCAGTTTCTATGAGACATGTTTGAAATTATTGAGTAGGTTAGCAAGATTATTTGGCCTTAGATTTCAACACAAGATTTTTAGCTGAATCACTGAACTGGTCTGGCAGTTTACTGACTCCATACAGCATTTCAGTCCTCAGCACATTCATAGATAATGAATACCAAATGCCCACCATGAGAGCAGCAAAAACAACAGAAGGAGCAAAACAGAAAAAAAACAGTCTGAATTAGAGAATTGGGGATATCTTAGAGAATGTACTCTATTCCTAGGAAAGGTAAGAATTTTTTTTGTGCAGCAGGAAAACTATGACATAGTTGCTATCATAGAGACATGGTGAGATGACAGACGTATCTGGAGTGCAAGGACAGGCAAGGAAGGAGAGGCAATGGAGTGGCTCTGTATTTGTTTTAGGGAGTGTTTCAATTGTCTAGAGCTTAGTCATGGCAACAATAGGGTTGAGTGTTTATGCATAAAAATCAGGAGAAAGACTAACAAGGCAGATATCATGGTGGGAGACTGTTATGGACCACCCAAAGAGGATGAAGAGGCAGAGGAACTAATCTATTTTTTAGAAATTAATATTTCTATTTCCTGCCGGGAGAAGTCTCAGAATCGCTAGCCCTTGATCTTTGGAGGACTTTGGCTTACCAGATGTCTGCTGGGAACACCACACAGCAGAGAGGAAACCATCTAGGAGGTTCCTGGAGTGTGTGGAAGGTAACTTCCTGATGCAGGTGTTGAACAAAACTACCAAAAGAGGCACCTGCTGGACCTGTTTCTTGTGAACAGAGAAGGACTGGTGGGTGATGTGATGGCCAGTGGACACAAAGTTATAGAGTCTTCTTTTCTGGTCAGCAGAATTGCCACCTTGGACTTCCAGAGGGCAGACTTTGGCCTATTTGGGTGACTGTTTGACAGAGCTCCTTGGGAGGCAGCCCTGAAGGGCAGAGTCCAGGAAATCTGGACCTTCATCAAGAAGGAAGTCATAAAAGTCTAGAAGCAGGCTGTTCCCACATGCTAAAAATTGAGCCAGTGAGGAAGAAGACAGGTCTGGCTGAAAAGGGAACTTTATATGGCATTTGGAAGAAGGAGCAGACAATCTGGGAGGACTACAAGGATGTTGTGAGGTTATGCAGGGAGAAAACTAGAAGGGCCAAAACAAAACTAGAACTTAATCTGGCTGTAAAAGCCAGCAAAAAATTGTGCTATAAATAAATCAGCAAGAAAAGGAGGACTAAGGAGAATCTGCATCTGTTATTGGAAGTGGGGGAAAAGGTAGTGATGAAGGATGAGGAAAAGACTGAGGCACTCAATGCCTTCTTTGCCTCAATCTTTTAACAGCGAGACCAGTTGTTCTCTGTGTTCCCAGCCCCCTGAGCTGGAACAGAGGGATGGGGAGCAGAATGAAGCTCCCATAATCCAAGAGGAAATGGTCACATACCTGCTACACCACTTAGACAATTGCGAGTCTATGGGGATGGATGGGATCTTCCCAAAGGTACTGACAGAGCTGGTGGAAGTGCTTACTGAAGCACATTCAATCATTTACCAGCAGTTCTGGTTAACTGGGGAGCTCCCAGTTGACAAGGTAACACCCATCTACAAGAAGGGCTGGAAGGAAGGTCTGAGGAACTACAGGCCTGTCAGTCGACCTTGGTGCCAGGGAGGGTCATGGAGCAGATCACCTTGAGTGCCAACCCATGGCACATGCATGACAGCCAAGGGATCAGGCCCAGCCAGCCTGGGTTTAGGAAAGGCAGGTCCTGCTTGGTCACTGGTGAGGTTGTAGCTCAAATCCTTTTCTCACTTCTGGGTCCCTCACTACAATAAAGACATTGAGGTGCTGGAGCGTGTCCAGAGAAGGGCAGTGGAGGCGGGGAAGGGTCTGGAGCACAAGTCCTGCGAGGAGTGGCTGAGACATCTAGGGCTGTTTTTCCTGGAGAGAAGGAGGATCAGAGGGGATCTTATCACTCTCTATGACTACCTGAAAGGATGCTGTAGTGAGGTCGGGGTCAGTCTCTTCTTGCAAGTAATGAGTGACAGGATGAGAGGAGATGACCTCAAGTTGTGCCAGGGGAGGTTTAGATTTGGTATTAGGAAAAAAGTCCTCATTAAAAGAGTTACAAAGGAAGGTTTATTAGAAGTGGTTGAGTCACCATTCCTGACAGTGTTCCAAAAAAGTGTGGTTGTAGCCCTTAGGGACATGGTTCAGTGGTAAAAACAACAGTGCTGAGTTAACAGGTGGACTTGATGATTTTAAAGATCCTTTTCAGCCTAAATTTCCATGATTCTATGAAAAGTCCTAAGATTCTCATTCTCATGATCTGAGCATTATTGATGCTCTTACAACTGCCTTTCTATTGTCAGCAGTGCCAAACTGTGAGAGGTGCTCATGCTGCCTCGTAGTTCACTGCTTGCTCTGAATTTTCACCCTTGAGTTGAATGAGTTTAAAATTCCCTTTTACATGGCAATGTCCAACATTGTAAACCATGCTCTTGTGATGCTGGGGAATGAAAGCAATTCTATTCAGCTTTCCCTCTGAAATGAACTTCCAAATCATACTGGGGAAAAAGATTTGTTATAGAGCTCTGCACATTCAGTTTGGCTTTTCCTATTATTTTTTCATTATTTGAAAGCACACTTCTCTTACCCATATTAAGCACCTAAAGCTATTGCAGGCTTTTTATTTAGGACAGATAACAGGATTAAAATATTCTATGCTTTTGATGTAAAGAAAAAAACTAGTTTAAGTCAGCTGCTACCTAACAGTGATGGAAACATCATCTTTTCAGATCAAAGTTCCATTGTGTCAATACTGAAGTGATTTTCACAAGCAGGGAACACTTTAGTGGTTAAAAAAATTACTAAAACTATTTTAAGAAATAGATATTGCAACAAAACCCAAAATGATGCATTTATTTGAAGATCTGAGCCCAAATTCTTAAGTAATGAATAGTTCAATTAAGAATAGTTTTTCTTAAGAATTCAAATGTTTCTTTTCATCTTCTGTTTACAAAAGAAAAACTAAGAAAAATATTTGGCTGTGAAAACTTTTCCTTCTATATGTCTAGATGCCAAATTAGCAGTTACATGATTTATAGCTGTCATGAGAAATATTAGTAATGTGCATTGAAGAGAAGCCTCTTGCTCCCCCTTCATTTGCAGTATGGTGAATTCACACATCTTAAATTATAAAATAATAATGGGCATTAAGATCTACTAAGGAGATCTATAGTTATTCTGCATTTCTGTACTACATGGCAAGAAGGACTGCTGTAACACCATGCAATTTGATACACTAAGACTTTTACAAACTAAATGCCAGTGAAGAGGAGAAAACACATCAGAACATAGCGCACATTCATGAAATATTTGGTCCTTAACCCACTTGCAACCGGTTAGTTTATATCTTTGTGTTGTAGAAAATGTGGCAGGACTTAGGTCTCTCTCTCCCTCTCTCCCCATGCACACAAACATCCAGCCACAGCCACAACCATGCGTGGTTTATAAAATTCCTTTTATTGATCTTCAATTTAGTGGCCTTTAACTTAATATATTACTAAGTTTCACTAAAATATGGCAAAGTGAAAAGAAAATAATTTCTCTGAGCCCTTCATCACTTGCAGTACCTCAGGCAAGTGCTCCCAAATTCTCCTGTGCTTCAGGCTGAATAATACTGGCAATTTATTTTCAGTTTTTCATTATAATAGAATGGTATTTTCCCCTACAGATACCTGTAATTCCTCTGTTGTTCATCTAGGTTATTATCCACAGGTGACTTCTTTTTAAACTGAGAAAGAGGAATTATTTTGGAGATAACTGATATCCACTATTTGTGATTGGGTAAGTCAGATCAATGCAGAGATCATTATTGGTTACAAAAACACCTTTTAAATCGTAACAAAAATTCACTAGAAAATCATGGGGAGAAGAAATAATTCCTTTTGTTGTTTCTTGGAGTTTTTGTTTGCTTTACCTTAATAAGAAGAAAAAAGTCACAGGGAGCTAGAAACTTGTGTTTGAAATAAAGCTCAGACCTGTGTGTGTTTTGACTGTGCTTTCATTACTGTGTCTTAGTAATTCTGACCAAGTGATAATAGCATGCATTTGCATGTAAATCTTCCAGACTTTCTGATCTAGATTCAGAAGTACTAATTCCTTCTGGCACTGATATGAGTTTGATTAATAAATATTTGCAAAGCTTTTCATAGGCAATTGCAAATCCAAATTGTACTTATTCTGTTTTTTTTTTTTTTTTTTTGTTTACAAGTTTTTTGGTTTCAAAACCTAAGGTTTTT
>VZRM01009157.1:242979-282456 GCA_013397955.1 Grantiella picta | reverse complement strand
CACCTCCAATTGGCCCAAACTTGGCCGGCAGCATGTCCATCACCTTCAGAACCATCAGAGATTGGCTCTGCTAGACTTGATGTAAAAACTTCCAGAACTTACACTCAGGACACACAGGAGCCATGTTTGTACCACTCCCCACCCCTCAGACACTTCTTCAGGCCTACCACAACAGCTTCTGAGGGGTCCAAATTTCTCTTAGATGTTAAAAATACTTTACTGATGTTTTGGGCCAATCAAAACCACCACATATGGTCAAGGCATGATGTAAGTGAATCGAGATCAAACACTACCCTAAAGTCAAAGGGACTTCAAGTGAAATCTCAATGCCTCTGTACGTATAGCTCCAGGAACAATTTTATCAGTCTTCTATAATCTGATTTTTTTTCTGCCATCACTTCATGGTGTTTGGAGGACTGAGTAGAGATATTATAATTGGACTAAATGCTATCAAAACAAATACAAAACATGTATGATCCAGGGTCCTCCAGGGAAACAGGCCACAGGAAAAGCAGAATATTGTCTTTACTTATTAACCTACCTAACTGTAGACTTTGAGGTTTAAGTGTTGTCTGTTAAATAGTCAGAAATCCAGGCTCAGATAGATATCTCCATAAAACTAACCTTATCTTTTATTCTCTGATATTCATAAAGAAAAATCAGGACATTTTCAGAAACTTCTGTTTCTCCTATGGGACCAACCACAGAAGAGCTGAGAAATTCAACAATGACTCTCTTGGACACTGTCTTCTTTGCAAAGGTGAGCACGCAAAAAGAGAGCTCATGAATGAGCCCAAATTTATTGTGTTATCAACAAGACTGTCATTTCTTTAGGACTTTTTTGGCTGGATTTTCTTGTACTTCTAGGAAGTTCTGAAGATTAGAAAAACAATAACTCAGTATGCAACAGATATTTGTCTGGCTTTAACAAGATTCTAGGGAATTTAAAATGTTTTATGGTGTTAATATTAACATCAAATTATATTATGAACTTCCAACATAATATTCAGTGCTAAGATAGAAAAGATACTGTGGCAGGTTTATTATTATCATTATAAAAAAACACATGTAAGGATATGCAGCAGTTTTGAACACCACAGTTTATTGGCCTTGATTTAGGATAAGATTGAAGCATTTACTCACTAGGACAAAGCTTGAATGCTTTGCTGATTGGCACTTCATTAAATTTGAGGAAAACCATAGCATTTTCATTTTCAAATTCAAGAACTGTGGCATGAAAATTACTTTCTTTTCCTTTAGCTGAAAGGAGGAGAAACCAGGTAGGAGCTAGGATTCTCCTAGCTCATATAAACCATAAATAAAAATATAATTTACCCTACAAAATCCATCCTAAAACACGCAAAGAACATCTCTGGGTGTCTTGTTCTCCCTTGTTTTCCTCTTTTTGCTTCCAAAAAAAATCTTCTAAAGTGGGTGATGATTTGGCAAAGGCTTTAAGTTCCCCATCTGGTTCAGCCTTTTCTTCCTAAGTCAGAGCAGAATTACTAAGGTAACTTTCAATGCCAAACTAATGCTCCCTGAGGGTGCTCTGACAGTGCATGTGTGACTAAATGACACATCTTACACTGCATATTTCAAACTGTGAGAACTAAAGGGATTTCATAGCATTTATTGCCTAGCTAGAGTCCTCCTCTTCTGTTTGCTCCCTCTCCCTAGCCTTCCTTTTAATCCATAAACCTATGCAGAATTGATGGATTGCACAATATTGCTGAGGAGTATACCCATTGTTTTAGCAAAGGAAGAGCTATTTTTCAAAGCACTCATCCAGAAATTTGGCTGATCACAATAGCACTCTAGGTCCCTTAGGGCATTTCCCTTTTCTTCTAGATAAGACAAGACATTGGAGAATATGTAATTAAAAAAAAAAAAAGAAAGCCAACCAAATAACAACAACAACAAAACCTCCAAACCCTACATATGGCAAAATAAAACAAACAGACATTGGAATATTTTGCATTTGTGACTCATTATGCTCCTGAATTGGGTATGACAAGTATGCTGAAGAGAACAATTGGATGCTTGACTAGCTCTGGATGTCCTGAATTTCAGTCTTATTTCAATTCAGGACTGCACCTCTGAGATGAATTTTCTGATCATCCTCGCTTACCAGTTAGATTCACACAGAGACCAGGCTCTGAATGCCCAGATGAAATTTCTTTAGAGGAAAGCAAATCTGGAGTAGTGTGCTCCCAAAGCATGCTCCTTCAAAGCCTAAAGTATTTGGTCCACAGTCTGTAAAGCTGTGAAGTAAACTTGCCCTAAAGTGCATATGGTGTCATTGTCAGACCTCAGGACACATCCATTTACTCTCCAAATGCTTCTGTAGAGCTGTACTGGCTGTCTCTACGGCTGCATTAGGATACAGTTTGTGCACACACTCATGAAATCTATTTGTGCAAATAAGAAAGACTTCTGCCTGCAGCCATTCTGGGAAATCAGGCTCAGTGAGTGCTCTTTCTGTGAAGCAGTTGCTCTCCAAATGCTGCAGGTATTTCAAAGTGTATGACAGAGAGACTACAGCTGAAATCAATAAAGGCAGAAACTCAGGGTGTTTAATCCCTTAAAATTTAGTGAGCATTTTTTATTTGTAAATGAAGATATGTTTAACAAAAATTTCTGAGATTTTCAAAAGATGTCACAATTTCCATTGTTGTTCTTATATTGTCATGAATAGCTGCATACTTATGCCTATTTATAGATTCAAATTGATGAACCATCAACCCCTTTGATTAAAAAGGCCACTTGCAGACCCCTGTTCACAGTGCTTCCATATGCCTATAAAGGGAAGATCGCAGCAAATTACTACAAAACCTGACTGAAGTCTCCAGAAGCAGTAAAATATTATTTTATTGCCAACATGCGTGAATCCAGAAATTATGGACCTCAAGAACAGCATTTGGGGCAAGGATAGATGCATGAACATGTGAGAATGATCAGAGACAGCTGGATAAATTAGTCTATGAACACATTAGTATCTCATTATGCAAAGAAAGTGTAGTTTGGCAATTATTTCTGCATTCAAAAGAAACTGGAAAATGTGCATGTGAGTTGTTTAAAAAGTTATGGTCATAATATTTGTGTCATATTACAGACATTTTTGTGAATATGAAAGCATAGTTGTGCAGCATTTCTTAAAAAAATATATTATAAGTAGATAAAAATGAAATCCATATTTTCACTGTCTTTGGGGACCACACAGGTAAGAGCTGAAAATAGTTAATAATGGGAAAAATTTTGTAAAAAACTCTTGCTCCTTGTGAAGAACAGAAACTGAAGATAGTACAGTACAAGAGCATGTCAATGTGCACAGCTAATTAGGAAGAATTTTTGAGTCAGGAAAGTGCAGGTGGAAAAAGTGTTGTTCTGCTGCAGTTTTCTGAGATCTAAAGCCCTAGAATTTTAAGCAACAATTTACGGAGCAAGCAGACAAGGTACTGTAGAAATAACTTGCATTTATAGGAGGTGGAACAGAGAAGAATGTAATAGGTCTTTTTCAATCCAAATATGCTGTTTTTTTCCTTGCTGAAAATAATTTTGTAAAATAGGTCCATAGATGCTGACCACTGTTTCAGAGCCAAAGCTGCAAAATCCAACAGAGCATAGTGTCAACTACAGCCAGTGGGGTAGTTTCCAAGAGAAAAAATACGGTTTCATGTGACTGGTTTCTCAGCTCTTTTTCAGAAGGATATGCTGATTTTTTTCAAAAAAGCTCTAAAATATGAAGAAAAATCAGAGCACTGAAGTACATTTTTAAGGATTCTTTGACTGTCTTGTTTCAGACATTTCAAACTCCTGACAAAGGCTACTCTGAGAACAGTAAAGTCCCATATTAATGTATTTTTCTGACACGAACTGTAGGCTGAAGCCAGAGATTAAGTTCAACTAACCTATGTTAGTGTCTTCGGAATATTGTTGTCTTTCCCCTCAGTGATGCTGTTGTACAGACACTACTCATTGTATAGAATAAAACAGGGTTGTTACTCAGACTTTTGTGGTTACAATATTAGGTTGGAACACAGTTTCAGTGGCAAACACTGCTGCATACAACAGTGATTTTATCAAGATAGAGAAGACTCCGAAGACTGCAAGAGTCCCTCAAGGTCTTCTAAGAACAAAAAAATCTTCATATTTTCAGACATATATTTATCTTTTTTATTACACTCTAAGGTTCATTAGGCAGGTCCTACATTTAGCCCAGGAGTCCATAAAATCAGTTATACAAGAGTGCAGTCAGGCCCTCAGCACCAGAAAGCAGATCAACTCCACATCCTGACCCTTACCAGCTGCCTTTGTTCTCCCCCTCTCAATTTGTTAGAGCTTTTTTTACATGGGAGTGGGCTATAGGGAGTGTATCACTTTTTAAAAATTTTATCTAATAAAGTAAAATGATAAAATGGCCCTTTGGGTGAAGATGGCTTGGACTGAAATTCATATATAATGACTGATCAGGATTTGGACTTCCAAATACAATGGGTGAAACAGCATGAAATGCTCCAAGATGACTTGAAGTATTAATTAAGAATTCAACTTAAAGTCAACTTTCTCTGATAATGAAAGGCATCAGTCTGAGGAGATTTTTTTTGTTTGGTGGCCTTGCAGCCTTTTTCTTCCAACACTTTGTTGCTTTTACGTTAAAGGCTTGTACTAAAATATCCTAAGTTTATAATGGCATTCTAGAAGGAGAGCTGTCAGAAAAGCTGGGGCCACTAGCTTCTTCAATGACAATATATTTTGCTGAAAAGCTTTTTAGGAGTATGTGGAAAACATATGTGGTATCTGTTCTGCTAATACCATTATTGTGTGTCCCACAATATGGTACTTGGTCCTTCATGACGGCAGCACGGTAAATTCTGGTGCTATATTTCCTCTTAAAACATGTCAATAGTCCAACGTAGAGAAAAAAACCCACCACTTTATCAAACACATAATTACAAATAAACATGAGATTTCAGAGACTACCAGAATATTGACAAGTAAAAATCAATTTAATAATAATCATAGAAACCCATGTTCTTTATATTACACATCACTGAGTAGTGGAGTCAACAATTTGGGAGGTAATTTTTCAAGTGATGTTTCAATTGGCCATGCAATGATATTATTAGCCCTGGAGGTATTTAAAAGACATGTAAATGTGGCATTTAGGGACATGGTTAAGTGCAGGACTTGGCCATGCTGGGTTAATGGTTGGACTCAATAATCTTGAGGTCTTTTCCAACCTAAAGTTTCTATGATTCTACTGCCATAATGGCTTTATGAAGGAAACTATTCCAAATGCTCCTTTCTGGAATTTTGCTCTGACCAGAGTCCACAGCTGGGACTATTTCTT
Source organism: Grantiella picta (assembly GCA_013397955.1). Lineage (NCBI taxonomy): Eukaryota > Metazoa > Chordata > Aves > Passeriformes > Meliphagidae > Grantiella > Grantiella picta. The sequence goes on along the minus strand of VZRM01009157.1, from coordinate 277,106 downwards.
TTGGGTAAACCTCTCCCCCACAAAAAACACCCCAAAAAACGAACAACAACAACAACAATTTTTAAAAAAATTAAATATAGAAAAACTCAAACATTTTTCTCTTTGGAGTCATTTCCTGTGGAACAATTTTTGCAAGGACAATTGTGAGTCACCAGAGGCACACTCTCAGCACTGTGACACAGCAGCCCTGCTGATGGGAAGCAGAAGCACCTTGGATTTCACGGCTAAAATGGTCCACAGCTGAAGCAGCAGCATCAGAGGCTTTGCAGAAGGAGTATTAGGTATCATGACACTGGCCACAGGAGTATTGCAGGAGCTGATTGCAATGCAGCTCCTCCACAGTGACCTCCACAAGGTTTTTTTACCCTACTAACGAAAAAAATTACTCTTCATTCATATTGAATAAGATGGATCCTTTTCATTTCCAATTCTACGCATTTTCTATGTTCCTTGTTTAAAACTGGTCACCCAGCACCCAGCACACTTATAAAAACTGATTAATTATATCAATCTAGCTGCTGGCTTGTTTATGAGGTTTGTTATTTACACGATAGGAAATTAAACTTTGCATAGTGAATAAAATCAGATTGTTACTATTCCAGTCATTAATTGTATTTTGCTTGTAATTTTCATACTGTCAAACATATATTCCATTTTGCAATTAGTTTAACAGCTTTTGTTTATTTCATCATATCAAGTTTCCTCCTAATTTTAAAAAATATTTAGTTTTCCTAATCTGAATACTAGAATTTCATGACAGAATTATGATTACAATGCTGATAATGCTTTACAAGGGAGTGTTTAATTATTTGGGGTGTATTGAACCAAGTGTTCTGGAAGAAAAAGAGGATAGAGAATACAATATCACTTGATATTTTGGTGTCATTATGGACTTCACTCACTTATTCTGACCTGGATTCTCAGTCTTCTACAGATACAAAGCATGCCTGCTCACCTACAGCCTGAATATTTCATATGCAGAAAAAGAAATTTAACTGTATGACCAGTCCCACACACAAAGTCCACTTCCTACATACATCTGCAGTTACTTACACCTAACCACGTCAGTCTAAGTCTACTTAGAAAATTACTTACCTTCTTGAAATAGGTTAGGAGCTTGATTATTATTGTTTAATGCTAGAATAGCAGATCCTGATGGAGACTCCTATTTTTATAAACTATATTTATATTTCATTGAGTCACTTTTGCCTGCTTTACAAAATTTTTTTAAAATCTATTGTTAGCCACACTACTAAAAAATGAATAGTTTAGACACGTAATTTGGAAAACTGAGCCAGGAGACTTCTGGATGGAGAGCTTGTCACTTAAGAATCTGTTTGTTTGGCATTTGGCTAAATCAGAACCAGAGAATGTAAGTATTACCATCTGGGGAGCACTACAATAATAATAATAATAATAATAATAATAATAATAATAATAATAATAAATTTTAAAAACCTTCAGAGAAGTACATTTGAGTATGTACTGATTTGTATTTGTACTTAAATACGCAAACGAAACCTGTGGAACTAAATAGCCATCATCCTGAAACTGGCAAAAGCGTGGAGAAGCCTTCACTGGAGGAGTTTAATTTCTTCTGAAAGACAGCAGAAAACTCCAGCCAAATTTTATAATGGCTGAGTGAAACAGTCAAGTAATTTAATCTTTCTCCAGCATAAAAACACTAGATGGCTTGTAACCCAGTATTACTGCATGAGGCCATATGTGCTGGATCATTAAAGGCAGTTAAAGTAAACAGATAAGCAGGAAATCCAGTCTGGCTTTACAAATCTAGACTGCAATCAGCTACTTCCACAAACTTAGTGAAGTGACCCGGAGCTCAGCAATCTGAACAATGAAAAATGTTCATGCATTTTACTCATAAATTGTCCTTCACTGAATGCTTTGGGCATGAGAATAAAACATTTTGCTGATGGGTTTGCAACTCTGGGAGAACAAGTATTCTTAATCCATAATAAATATAAATTTTAAAGTCTGTTCTTGAAAAAAAATAATACATTAACTAGGAAATAGGAGTCATTACTGAAACAAATAGGGCAGTATAGACATGCAATACCAAAACCAATGGTAAAAGTACTGACTGACTGAGGTGAACAGGAACTCTTGCTGGTCTGGATCTAAAGATCTTCTACGGGGATCAAGCATAATCTGAGTTTGTTGCTTCTGAAAATCCAGTCGTCTTGAACTTGACACAGTTGGGGACCACCAGCATTAGACAGGAGAGGAAGGAGGTCCTCCCCACGCCCAGGTCCTCTGAGAGCGACGGGCTCTTTTAGGCTTACATGCTGATCCTGCAGGCAAGGTTTCTTAGGAGAGTACAGTAGCCTTTACAGGCTGATCCTAAGCTACAGAACTTCAGAGATCCACCCTAAAACCTGAAGTTAAGCACTTAGTGAAAAAAAAGGAGAAAAATTTACCGAAAAAAATGTTTGCATCAATTTTAAGGTTTGAAGCTCCTTCTTGGTGAAACAAACTCACTTCAGTTTGGGCCCATCCTCTTTTCTCACACAGCTTCAGAAGGAATATCCTCATTGTCTTCTCTGCAGCCACAAAAAAGTCCTTAGAACTTGGAATCCAGCTCTTATTTCAGGTCATAACTGCAGTGACAGCCCATAAGGATCTTTTACCAAATGGCTAAGCAGAGGCTTATATTTTATTACAGCATAGGATATTAATAATAATCAAGAAATATCAGTAGACTGGTTTTCAGTGATTTTTTAACAGATATAAATAGAAGCTACATATTAATTAATGGATGAAACACTATTTTTACTTAATTTAAGGTACATTCAGTCAGCCAAAATAGCTAGGTGATTGTTATCCAGAATGCACAGTCTTGTTCAAATGGTCTGCTGAAATCAGAACAAAACATCTAAATTTGAGCCAAAAATAAACATTCTGAAGAAGAAACAGGAACAAAGCTAGTTATTTGTAAGAGAGAGGTTATGATTGGTATTTTTGAATGATTGTTATTTATTTTTTTCTGGAAGCAAGCCTGCCATTTTTATAGAGCTGTTTGGTTTGTTTTTTTTTTAGACCAGTTTTATGCCACTGGATGGTAGCAACTGATGAAATGCAGTCAGAAGAGCTTTCTGTGTAATTGCACTTTCAGTGAAGCAATCAGATCCTCTTCTTCAGCACTTGCTTGCTCTCACATCCACATATTCTTATTCGTATGCAGTGTCTTATCTCTTGCTGTCTGGCCTGTGAATTATGTGTCTGGTTTTATGTTTTCTGTCAGTGTTTGCTCATCACTGGTTGGTCATTTTTCACCTCCTGAGTTACTCAGTCATCACTGTTACCACTTGTACTTCTGTGATATAAAATTAAAAGTATGTCCCTTCACTTCAACATTTAACCCTGTTTGTGCTAAAAGAGGCTGAGGACTATTCTAATCACAGAATGTGGGTTTGTTTTTTTCCTAATCAAGATCAATCTAAAGATGAAAAATTAGATAATGTGTCCACAGTATATTACTACTAAAGTTATCAGAGTCAGCAGCAGTCCTGGCCTCTGTCTATGAAACACTAGGCCATAATAGATCACTCCGAGGTTAAGTCTGCTCTTCCCTGTTATGGTACACAGCAGGCTGAGTGGGGGAGAGACAAATTAAATGGAGAGGCACACAAGTGTGTGCGAATCAGAGAACACTGCAGGGCAGCAAATGGCTTCCTGGAAGCAGCAAGAAGCACTTAATCATAGGGACCATATGAGTGGCAGGAATTACTTGCTCCCTTAGCTGGGAGATGTGAAGCATCTGCTCCAATGCTGCCATTATGTCACCGTAAACACCCTCATTCTCTGCCATGCAGCACTAAGAATCAGACACTGGTGGAGTGACTGTCTTCCCGGTATTGCTGCCAAAAATACTTCAAGGGCATGTGTGAACGGAGGAAAAAACCCAACAGTTTGTTTTTCAGGCTGAATTACCAGCACAAAAATACATGCATTTAAATTAAAATTCTGTTCACACAGCAAAGTGTTCAAGAAATTGAAATACCTATGGGATTTCCAGTAGCACATCCTAAGAGTATTCCTCTATTTATTGTGACTTCTATTAAAAAATTAATTGCTGACAAATCTATCACATATTGTGTGCACAGATCTTTAATCATCTTTGGCTGTGCATTTCTTTAAAGACCTTTGTTCTTGACAAAATCCGAAAAGTCTCTAGGCATGCCAGAAATAGTAATGTGTATGCAAATTCCTTGGCCCCAACTGACAGTCAAGAGAAAAAAAAGACAAGCTAACCATTTGCTAGTAAAACACCAGTATTGTTTACAAAGGAAAAAAACATACTTAAATTATTACTTATTTATGAAATGCTGAATCAGGGAATCAGATAAGCCAGAAATCTTGCCAGGATATATTTCCCATCCTGTTTGGGATTTTTTTACTGAAAATGGATTGAGAGAAATGAGTACATTCTCCAGCTCACAGACTCATTGGCAGCACTTACTAAAAAAAGATTGATCACATAAGAACAAACCCATCTCCACCTGGGAAACAGGTTCCATGGGTTCCAAGGGTTCCATGCCCATGGCAGGAGGCATGTAAATGGATGAACTTTAAGGTCCCTTCCAGCCTGAGCCATTGTATGACTCTGTGAAATTACAGTTTGACAGCCCACCTCCCACAGCAAAGCCCTGTGGCCAGACACAGGTGGGACTCCAGCTCCAGAAGCATGAGGCAGTCTGATCTGACCCCAGGGTCCAGCCACACCCCACCAGGAGAGAAATCCCCCTCTGCCCAGCCAGGGCACTAGGAGTCTGCTAACAGGTGTTAGCAGACTAGGAGTCTGCTAACAGGTGAAGCTGAGCTGGTCAGAGGCACAATTACATGGTCAAGTACCACAAGGAAGGTTCCCAGTCATCAGAGAGCTACAGATTTTAGTAAGGCACATGCTGGAAGTCATGGCTCCTTATTTCCAGCAGACACTCAATGAAGAACAGCACTGAGGCAAGGTCAGAGGAATGCCATATAGGACAACTTCTGAAACATCTCCGGGTAAACCTTAAAAATGCATAAGAGCACACAAAAAAAAGAACTTAAAAGTTGCTTTTCTGCAGATTGAAGCTAAATCACATGTCAGTCGGCAACTTGTTTCTCGGGAGGTCTCTGGGAACAACCAGTGCATTAGCTGCTGGGAAGTATAAAAGGCAACACATTCACAACTAAGGTCCCTATTCCTGAAATGGCTGCACTGCCAGACATGGTCTATGATCCCTGTGTATTCAGTGTTGAAACTGCCCTTTCCTTCCTGAGAGCTAGAACTAGGGTGAGAATGTTAAGGCAAAGACTGCCTGAATTAAAGACATGTGCAAAACCAATAATATAGACATGAACATGCAAAAATTCATTGCCATCTTCTGCAGTGTGCAGCAGTTAAGTATTCATCTCCAACCTTGGGAGCCTAAAAATGTACTGGAAACTCAACTGAGTAAAACAATTGTTGTAGAGCATGGAACAGTACTTTGTACTGCCTTGGAATGTAGCTGTGTAGCTGAACAGTGCTGCTGGTGGGACCCTCATTTATAGACCCAAAACGAAGGGCTGTGAGCAACCTGTGGACAAGACACTTTGGGTTTTGTGCAAGTGACCTGTGCTGCTAACACCCTTCTGAGCAGGGACTTATTTTTAACTGTATAGAGAGAAGAGTGCCCTAAATGAGGCTTGCTCCTTGCAAGCAGACCCACCAGGAAATGGATGAATCTTGGGGTTTACAGAACAAAAAGCTAGACAAATCTAGGAATTTTAATATGGTTTGAAAGGCTCACAGGGGACATACAGGCTTTCCCTCCCATTCAAAACCTAGAAGCATCTTCCATGGTCACAGGAAAAGACCTTAATTTTTCACCTTCCAGCTCACTTGAGTACACATAGGCCACTTTTAACAATTCATGTTTACATTTTGTGACACTGATAAAAAAATATGTGCCATTCTGGCCATCCATGTCAAATACTTGAGAATAACAACCTAAAATTTGAAAAATTCTTCTCATATGACACATGAATTTTCCTGAGGGCTGAAAGATTGTTAGGACATGTCTTTTACATGATTAGTCCATTGCCAAATATCACCTTCTGTCACCTGCAGTTTTGGAGGATGTGATTGAGTTCCACTGCCCTAGAAGAGAAGAAAAAAGCTGTTTTTCTCTGACTCTGGCAAATAAAACCATTGAAACGACATGGTTCTCTAATGCAAGAGCCAATTTCTATAATGAACATCTTGAGAACAAACCTTTCATCACTTTGAATATATTCTAGAATAGATAAACCTATTTTATTTCACACTCATTATTTTGACTTCGGAAACAGCGAGGGTTCAAAAAGAGGAACAGCTGGACAAATAAAAAAATAAGATAAAAAGGAAAAGGAAATCACAGCAAACAAAGCTGATGGAATGTTCAATTGTGCAAAAATCTGGAGAAATGTGAAAACAAGCTCTTGTCTACCACAAAGGGCTGATTCCTGGTGCCTGGATTTATGTACCAGCCAGGACTTTTCCAGCTTCGCAAGGGATGCTAACACAATGAGCCCTTGTCTTTTCTCCACTCTCTAGCAAGTGGGACAGTCATGGCAGGGAGAGAGTAGCACCGTTTGGGAGGCAGAGAGGCTTGGGAAACCCTCATCTCCCCAGACATTCCTCTCCCAGCTGATTTCCCTCTCAAGGGTCCCACTGTGCCTCCACATCATTTCCCACTGCTGCTGTAAGACTCTCAAGTGCTTTGCTGTGGGCAGCTGGCAGAGTATCACCTTCAGGAGATGGGCAAGGGGAAAAAGTTATTCCACGTGCATAAGGCGTAATTCCAGGTAAAGCTCTCTGTGCTGCTGAGTAAACAGTCTGGCTTATCCTCTGCAATTGCTTCCTATCTCCCTATGAGATAAGGACAGGGGCAGTCCGTTGGGACAAGGACCCAAAGTCTTTTCCAATGCACAACAGATAAGACAAAATTGAAACTGAAAGAGATTACATTTAATTCCCTAGCTGCTGCCAGAAGTTGTGATCCACTGTGAAAGACCGTGTGTGTGCATTCACATCCACGTCCTCCGTGCTCCAGGGAGCGGTCAGTATCTAGTGCTGGCAGTACTTGCTGTTTTGCCTTTCAGGACAAAACTCCCAGAAAGGAGAAGGCACTGAAGCCTGATTTTAATCTGAGGATGCAATTACATACTGACATTTTTTTGTTTGGTTGGATTTTTGTTGGGGTTTTTTGTTTTGCTCTTTTTTTAAAGTCAGTCACTTTCTAGCAAGTTTTAGAAGTGATAAAACTTATGCCAAATCAACAGCATGCAGTTGTGGACATGCACTTCTAAAAAGTGAAAAAAGCCCTTGTTCCTGAGCCACTTCTTGTAAGCAAAATGCAAAACGTAATTGTGAAAAAGGAGTTGTACATACTCTGCTAAACCAGACCTTTACATGGTCTACTTCCTTTCATTATGCGAAGTTATAAGATTAAAATTACAGATTTAGAACTTTATTTTTCAGTAATTAGACAAATCCTTTCTCAGGCAAACACAACACATTCTGAACAAATTATTACTGCAAATGCTGTGTGTATACTCTTCTCCTTTCTGCTTTCAGAAAGGAATGTTTTTCATTCAAATTAATTTTTATAATTTCTTCCTTTTTTTTTAAAGTACATCAGGAGTAATAAATACTCTAAAATAACATTAAACTGTCTTTGAAGTTTCAATTTTCATCTTGCAACTACTCTCAAAAAGAGTAAAAAAAATCTTGCTCAACATTTATTTAAAATATGGTGTTAATATTTAAGAACACATATAGGAAAGTACCTCTGTCAGATGAAAATCCCTTGAGCTATTATAATTTTGTCTGATTCAACAGACATAAAATATTGTAGCAAAAAACTAATTTCATGCTGCCAGATAAATCAGCGTGTCATGCTCACATTACTACGTATACTTGTTAAGGAAATGTTCACTTGAAACAAAGTACATGCTATATTATTTTTTAAAAAGCATGTAAAAATACATGTATATACATTATGTGGCATTTAATGCAATTACAACTGAGCAGAATTTCACACGAAAATCGGGAATTCACCCAACTTTCAAACCTCTGCAAGAATAATTTCAGCCTGCGAACATTAGCCCCATAGTCAAGAACTCAAAGGAGAGCTTTATATCAGGGATTCAGCTGACCCATCATTTATTTTCCCTTCTTTAGAATATTTTTCTCCATTTGCAGTAAGCATCTAACACAGAGAAACATATTTACAAAGAGGTGAAGTAATTTGATACAACTTTACCAGCCATTTCCTTTTGCTATATGCATTGGTAAAGATGACTTTTTAGCTTAAGATTGTTTTCACTAATCATTAACAAATGTCATCCTACCTAAGATGTTATTCAATAAATGTGTACTTTAGAGTTTTCTAGGGAATGTTTATTGGTAAATGTATTTAAAACCATGCTTTTTAATAAAGTTAATTATATGTACATCAATGAATTCAAGACAACTTCAGTTTTCATTATGTTTTTTACATTTTTTGCCTCCTAATCCTCTTTTATTCCAGAATAGAGTAGAGCAATCTCTCAAGGCATTGTTTATAAGTACCAGAATAGACTGTATTTTCTTATCTCCTTTTAGGTAAAAGCTTGTTTTCCTTACTCTTTTCATATTCCATGGAGATTTTTTAAAATTTCAAGCTTACTTAATCATTTAAAATTTTCAGTTTACCTCTGTTCCGTGTTATTACCTGTATTCAGTTTTCAAAATACTTTCATGCCATTCAAATAAACCCCAATAATTCTGGAAAGCTTCCAGATGTATCAACACCATTGGCATATCATGAAGTCCCATTTGTTATAACAATGATCATTATTAGTTTGTCCTGTTTCAGTCAAAATTCCTGGAGGGTGCCCAAAGTGTCTTGCAAAGGCTACAAAGGATTTGTTTAAGAACTTGCTTGCTGGTTGCCATTGCCTGGCGATACAATCCAGCCATCAGGACATCAACACTTCTCAGCATTTGGCAATGTTCAGCTGTCACATTCTCAGCCTGACCAGGAGCAGCCTGGGCTCACTAACTTCAGGGCAAGGGACAGAGTGTCCCACCTACCCCATCCCCAACCTGACAGCATGGAGAAGTCACAACATGTGAACTTGAGTGAGCTCCCACTTTCTGGATGTGTGACACACAAGATGTTCCACAGACATGAGAATGATTTGTGCCAAAATGATTTAACTTAAATTGCTTAGCTGGAGTTTTCTTTAACTCTGCACTTCAGTTTCACAGCAGAATGCACTGTTTAGTTAGGTTACAGAGTCGGTGTGGGAGAGCCAGGCTACCTTCCTTCCACTGTACTCTGCTCGTTATCCACTGTGCTGGGTATTGAGGCATTGCAATTTCATTTTTGTAATGATTCAGCTCTCATATTGAGACTTTGCATTTTGTTATACAGTGAAGTTCTTCTCCCCCCTGCAGTTTTTCTTAAGCTTCATTCGAATTCCATTGAATGAGAGCCCTGCACAAATGAAGCCACAATACCTTTTTTAATAATAACATTTTTCAACCATGGTTTTTGCTGCCTTTATAAGAGAAGTTTTAACAAACAAAAGATAAAGTGTGTAGCCATTCAATCTATTGTGTGGAAAACCAACAAATAGAGACAAGCTGCTAACAGGTGCCTACTACTCTGGATTGCTTCTCTGCTTGCTAAAGTCAGGATGTCTTTTTTACATCATATGTATTTTATTTTTCTCTAAATAAATATGTACCATGCTGAGTCTGAGGTTCCTTAATTTCACAGCTTAACCATCTATCCTACATTACAATCATTTCTGTTTACATAATGATCTATACTACTATAGTCTTACACCTATTGTGATTAGGTGAGTAGGTGATAGGTGTATTGTGATTACACCTATACCTACCAGAGGCTTCTAATTTACACTCTTTGCTTTAGTAAATATTGATTATCTACAACTATTTTTTATATCCAGATATGCATTGGGAACTTACGGATTTTGCATAAGCAAACGATTAACAGAGAGCCTTGCAAAATAGAGCAGACACAGAGAATTATGTAATACAATAATCAGAACGGGAAATTTGGGACTATGTGCACAGTGAGAAAAATAAATACTGAAAGAAAAACAATAAATATTTTAAATTCAAATATTACCTCAAAACACTAACAGATGGGTAGCTTATTTGGTTAAAATGAGTGCAGTTGAGTATTTTATAGTTTCTGTAAGCGAGATGTTCTGTGTAAGTACACTTCCAGCCTTAGACAAACAACAGCCTGAGGTTGTATTTGACTCACTGGGATAACAGATGACTTAAATATCCTCCCTCATTACCTTTAATGGTTGAATTGGATAGCTTCCTGTCTGTCAGAAAGAAACTTCTTTCCCCATGGATCTGTTCTTTCATAAAGGTCAGACCAGCCTCTGTTTTGCCTTTGTCACTTTAGAAAAAAAAAAGCAGTCAGTAAGTGTACCAGTATATTTGCTAACCCTTGCTTCCTAAGGGTTTTTTTGCCCTATTTTTAATGAACTAAAAAAAAAAAGGAAAAAAAATGAGAGAAAGATATTTCTTATTGAAAACATTTGTTTCATTATTTTGTAATATTTATATAACAGCAATCTTCAAAAAAAAAGCCCATATTGGTATTTTGCAACTATTTCTCCACTTCTTCACTTGTCAGACAAAGTTATTTTTACCTAATAATTAAGACACTTGGTAAGATGCTTCTCAAAGATATTTCTTCCCATGCAACTATTTTGTCATATGACTGCTAATTAAAAAGGGGATAAATTACTCTCAAGGGATTTTTTCAATGAAAAAAGCTGGCTGAAAAAATCTGAGTACACTTTCAATTGCTGAGCACTAGATATTTTAAATGCATTTTGGTTCTATACAGTCTTCCAGTTGTTTGCATTAACTGTCAACCATAAGCTGACTGCAAGTTTTAGCCACACATTAATCATGTCTGAGCTTAGTAGTGATGCACTTTGTGTTTTAAAGAATCAGTCATAATTCATACAGCATGCAAATCTAATAAAGAAGCCTGATTATAACCTTGTTCAGTGTCATTTGAGGGGGCACTGTGAGGAGCATGCAAATGTCAATATCATTCTCTATATGTAAATATTCCCTTTGTTTGCATAATCCTTATGTGTATCCTGTTTCAGCATTTGGCTGCTTCTAGCAGACCAAAGGGCAAAGTGGTGAAGAGACCAGTAGTAATGTATATTACGAGAAGCCTTCAAACAAAAAAAGCTTTTTGGCTTTGGCAAAACTAAAGTCACCAAATTCCGTTTCTGGTTGTGTTTACGTCAGTTTTACATATGTCAAGTGAAGTTTCCAAGAGTCCAACAAACAAGACACTGCCTAGTGCTTCACCCTTCTCCCACGGCCCCCATTCCACCCTGGGGTGTGATGCACTGAGTATTTGTACATCTACACACATTCACACCCCTCCACAAATAAATAAAAACAGTGTTTTACAATCCAGAACACAAACCCCTGCCTTCAGTCAAAATTTTTCATTTTCTCTTTTAACCAACTATTGATGCCCCTCAGCTCTGGCAGTCGGGTCCATCCGACCAGGCTCAGGCCAACAAGATGGAATGGACATGTGGACAAAGACACAGCAGATCCCAGTGGTGAGGCAGTGTGAGGGGAACACATCCATCTCTACAAGTAACTGAAGGGAGGGTGTCAAGAGGATGGATCCTGGTTCTTCTCAGACGTGCCGGGCAATGGGACAAAAGGCAATGGGACAAAAGGCAATGGGCAGAAACTGAGGCACAGAAGTTCCACCTGAATGGAAGGTGAAATTTGGAATGGAAGGTAGGAAGAATTTCTCTACCATGCAGGCGACCAAGCACTGGAACAGATTGCCCAGAGAGACGGTGGAGTCTCCCTCACTGGAGATACTCAAGAAACATCTGGACACAACCCTATGCCATGCGCTCTGGGATGATCCTGATTGACCAGAAAGGTTGGATCAGATGACCCACTGTGGTCCTTTCCAACCATTCTGTTATTCTATCATTGCAGGGTTTGCCTCTCTTTCACACACACTACTTGTCCAATCCTGAAGTTCTCCTACCTTATGCCTCAGGAACAGTGGTTTTTGCTTTGTAACACCCAGTGGTGCAATAAATAATAATTTTACCTGCAAAAAAATGAGTATGTTCTTGCTTGATATGGTTGGCTTTAAAACAATGGCATTTTTATACTTTGTTCATTTAAAAGTTTTGCAAAATGTTTTCATTTTCTTTATGTACCTACAGGCTTTCCTGCTTGCAGACCTCTGCCTTAAGATTTTGGACTCTTGTTGACGTAGAAATCCCCCAGAAAAGCATCTTCACAGGCCCCCCTCAGTGTACAGCCAGGCTCAGTAAGCTCCACATCGCCAGCATGGGATTCAGTTCAAGCTTCACGCATTCAACCTGTGGCTCCAGCTGAGCTCCTCAAGGGGCACTTCCCTGCCAAAGGAAGTTTTTTTTTTAGCAGCAATATTTTTTTACTATCACTGACTCTTATTTCAGATGAGTTAACTTTTATTGCAGTCAGTTTCATATCTCCAAGTTGTTCTGAAATCCATTTTCACCCACTATCTAAGTCTGGGTTTTTTCCACGTAGCACATGCATTGCTAGAAGAAGGATTCCAATTAGAGGCTTTGTTGTTCTGTTAAAGTCAGGAAGAAGTACATCTTTGCACACGCAACTCAATGATCCAAAAAGCATTCTTACTTCCTACTTCACTGCCAGGCATTGCATATTTTAATTCCAGCTTCACCCCTCAGTTTGCTGCCTGCATTTATTGCCCCAGCTAAGCAGAATAATAAAAACTCCAGCTGCAGATAAGGGACTGCATTCTTTGCCGATTATCCCAAGAGGGCTACGAGCAATGACACACTCGTGTCTTTGCACAGCCACGGCAGAATTTCTTCGCACTGCTGGTAATTCCTCAGCACGGCACACACCGAGCATAAAGGAGGAAGAAGGAGGAGGAGGAGGTGGGGATGGCAGCCGGGGGGATCAGAGGATGTCCCTCTCTGTCCTTCGAGCCTGGGCTGCCCCGAGGAGAGGTAGGCACAGCCTGGGCAGCAGCAGCTCGATGGGGACTGCCTTGGGGTAAAATAAAACCATGCCTTGGCCAGAAGGCAATGGCAGCGCCCTGGGTCGAGCTTAGGCTGCATTATTGCTCAGGCTTCACTGCTGACGTTTAAAGACAGTTCTGGCTCCCTCTCGTGGAACATGAGCCACAGGCAAGGGTTTCCCTGCGCACTGGTTACACCTTTATGTATTCCTGGCCCTGAAGTTAACATAATAATAAGATGAACGCTTGCATTAAAAAGATTAAAAGGATCTCAAACTCCGATTTCGAAAAAAAAAAAACTAGTTTCTTTATCTGCACTGTCTTCCTGCACTAAACCACCATGCTCACCAGTGCTCCCATTCTTCATCAGACTTCAGCAAAGCTCCAGAAGGCTCCTTTCCTTCCTCAGCACTTCCCTACTCTGCCTATCTGATCTCCAGCTTCCACCTCTAGCTCCTGCATGCACCATACCTGCAGATGGAAGGTGCTCTTGCCAGAGTTCTCCCTCAGCACACAGCATCACACAAAGGCCTACCTCTAGGATAAACACAACCAATACTGAAGATAATATTTATATTTCACTCTTGTGGGTTTTTTTTTTTTTAAAGCATCTCTTTGATATGAGAGAAATAAAAATTGACTCTGCAATGTGGTAAGAATAGCTAATGTCAGATACAGAAGTAATGCCTATCTTCCTTTTCTTCCTTTGTATTTCAATTCAGCTCTCCATGGATCCATAAAATATGAAGATGACATCATCTTACTAAATGCTCATGTTTATTTTATGGTCCTTCATTATCTGAATTCCTTTATTTCCTTCATTAAGTAGAAGAAAATGCAAAATGAAAAAAGAACCGGGGAAGAAAAAGGCATTATTTAGGCTTAATGTTTACAAGACAATCCCACATTGAGTTTGACTGGTGAGGAAATACCTTGCTGCTTCACTTCTACATGAAATTTTCTGTGTGGAATTAATTAGTATGGCATATCAAAATAAGCTACATTTTTAAGGTCGAAATTCCACCATGTGCCAGGTTCATCACTGCAATTAAAATACGGACCATTTTCTGTATGAAAAAAGCAAGTTGTATAGCCTTATAGATATAAAAAGGAAAGTGATGCCATTGCAGTCATAACAGGATTGTTCTGTAGCACTTAAAATGCCTCTCATTAGTCTTACTGTTCATTAATAAACTAAAACAAGTTTTACATGATGTGTTTTATTTTTGTCTATATAGTGGAACGCAACTGATAAGTGAAAAAAATCCACAAGACTGTCAATAAGAGAGGTATGTGACTTTGCAGAGAAGCATACTCTAAAAGAGGGCTACTTGCATTTTTCCCAGCCTCTGCTGGCCTCCCCTGAACCAGTGAAATGGTTCCAGCGCAGCAAAATGTTGTGTTTCCCCTATGGCTGCAAAGAGAACCAATATAACAGCTGCTTCCTAGACAGTGCAGCCAAAATAAGTAATATGGGTGCTCCTAGAGAAAGAGTGGACACCTCCTACACCTCTCACATGTGTTCTAGTCTTGAAAATGTTTATATAATCCAAATCAAATCCACAGAAGTCTATTTGATTATCCCAGGTTCAACTGTTAGATTAGCCTAATCCTTCTTACTGTGCCAGCAATAAAGTAAATAATAATGATTTTAAGTACTGTTCCTTGAGAGAATGTAATAATTTTTATTTGAAACTTCTGTACTAGTGAAAGCCGACAGAAACAACAAACATCATTTGAAAATTTATGCTCCTCATAAATTGAGGCTGTTATGGTGGTTATATTTTTTCTCTTACATTTGTTATTTGTTTTATTTTCACTTTTAGTTTTCAGAAAAACAAGTGGCCCTTGTAAAGAATCTAGTTTCCAGTAACACAAATCTGTGAAAGCACAAATGACACTTAGTCAACCCATTCATTTCAGTAAGAATGCATTTCATTATGGCTCTTGTGACTGGTCTTTGCAATATTTTCTTTCAGTATTTTGAGGCAGCTCACAATCAGCAAATTCACATCTACCAGGAACTTACCTTCTTACTTAGATGAACTGGAAGAATTAAGCAGCAAACAGATTCTGCCAGTATTGCTGGTGCTCAGCCAGCCATAGCTCTCAGCAAAGATAACTTGCACAGAATTATATTTTCTCTGGCAAAACTATTTTAAAAATATTATATGAAATAATTTTAAAGAAAGCCAAAACAAAATGAAAACCCAAGTCTGCCTCTTTGTTCCACCCTTAAACATAAATTACATAATGGAAATTGTTCTATGTATAAAAAGAAATTTGCAAGAAGCTTACAGGAATGTCAAAACCCATGCATGTGTCTTCCTAAAACCTCCAAAAACTGATAAAATCACAATTTTAGGCTTCTTACCATCATTACTGGCCTAGAAAATATTTTATTTGTATGTAAGTAATCAAATTATATCATAATTGCTTGTCACTAGGCAACCATTGATTTTAAGATGAATGCTCAGATCTTGGGGACAAAGCGTTAGCTAAACATAAACAGGAGTTACCAGTTAACTCTTTAAATAATCACTAAAATCAAAGAAATGCTCTTTTCTCTCCCCAGAATACGACTCTTTTTAACTCCCAGCTTCAAAGAATCAGCAAGTACATTAGTGCTGCTTCGCTAAATCTGTTCTTGCTTTTAAATATGTAGGAGATGTAAAAGTCTTTGTATCAAAAAAAAAAAAAAAAGAGAGAGTATGAGAGACAGACTTTAGAGTATTGAATGTCTTTTCTGTAGCTCAGGACTGAAGGGTACTATTGGGCCATTTTATTGTGTCTCCAGCGGCCTCCTAGCAACAGTATTTTCATAGTATTACTACACTTTTTTTTTTTTTAATCGCTATTTATCTCTGCCATAACATATGCTAAAGGCTAAAACACAGAAATATGGGTTTTTTCCCTTGATGAGAAGCCATCTTCCATAATCTAGCCTGAAGTTATTTGCAAACTAATTACACACATCAATCACCCATTAGTTTATCTAGCTCTTTCCCATTGTGCTCAGTCTCTAGATTTACCTATGAGTAAATCCCATTCTCGCTCTTTGGTAGACAACAATCAGCCAGTTTGCTTCCTTTTGCACCAAAGGATCTCTGCCCCCTTGATGTCAAGGGTCTGCATCAGTTCTTGTCAACTTTTATTTTTCTTGAATATGCTCCAGTCATCTTCTTCCAGATCAGTATTTCAACAGCACCTTAAGGCTAATATTTCCTCTCCTCACAGGAAATGTCTTTACTGATGATCTGCCAATTCTCTCTGCCTAGAAATGAGAAAGTGATCTGGCATGATTATTCCTTAAAATAAGTCATACCGGCTTGCAAGGAAATGAGAACAGTCCTTTTACAAAACACTTCAGACCTCTGTACCAGTGAAGGAAATGTAGGAATCTGAATGGAAGTCCCTAAACATATTATAACACTTATGTGATTATCTGGGATATCACATAGCTGATATAGCTAGAGAAGGGATTGGGTAATTGAGATGTGCTGAATGTGTGGCAGAACAAGCCTGGGAGGGAAAGAAACATCCTGTTCTCTTGTGCCAGGAGAGCACACCCTTGGCACAGGGGTAGTGGAAACTGTTATGGTGGAAGTGAACTGATGAAGGTGAGAAGACCCAGAATCCAGTCAGAAGAGTTACCCGGGTAGTTGTCATAAAAATCTGTGTCCTAGTGCTGGGGAAGAAGAGCAAGTTCTGTTGATGATTTCAGGCAGGAGACAGTTTGGCAGAGAAAGTGAAGAAAGCAGTGAGAGAAGAAGACTTCCAGTGGTCAGCAGTGCTGCCAGGAGAATCAGCTGTGCATACAGAATCTGCAGGTCAAGAAGCAGAACCATTACATGCTGACTTAGCATTTCTGGGGTGAAAGAGGAGGAAGAAGAGCAAGGGACACCAAGAGAGGACACCACTTTAGTTTCAAGGAACTGATCATATTTCACTGGCAGAAAAGAAGTACATCTCCAAGAAAAATTTAACCAATTGAATCATATTTAAATAAAAAAGAAAAAAAAAAAGGAAAACAGAGATCAGTTGTGTGGAAAGTATACAAGTATACAACAGGAAATGAATGAGGGGCAAAAATCTTTTTGAACCACAAAGGACAGAATGAGGCTGTTCAAAGTAGAAAGGCAGATCCAACAGGAAAAGGTCATAAAGGACAGAAGAAAATACGCTGTCCACATGTATTGTGATGGAAAAAACGCAGAAAAAGATGGCACAGAAAAGGGCAATGTTTATTCATTGTCTGCTTTAGAGTCACACTCACAAGTCTGTATTGTGCTTTTGTATTGGCTCACTCCTACTAGGTGCAATCTTTCCATCTTCCTATTGAAATGCTTATTTTCCTTCTCCTGCTCTTTGAACTACCTCAGCTCATTGAGGTTATTTAAAGTATTTATCCTGTCCTCCAGCATGCACCATACACCTCAGAGTTCCATGGCACACGGTGACATAGGCAATATATGGGTTAGCATGGGACACAAAGCACACCCTCGTTATATATGTTTTCTACATCCTTGAGAGTGGAATCTGAATTCTAAGTGATGCACCCAGCTAGCTATACGTTGCCTTGGCCATATTTCTCTTACTGTATAAACCTGTCATAAATAATATTATCAAAAGCCCTAATAATGCCAGGGCAGAATAAATTTGCTGCTTCCTCTCTGTTCAAATGACATATTATCCTAACAGAGAAAGAAACAATATTGGCTCAACATAACTTGTTTATTACAATTCATCTCATTTTGATCTTTCAAGTATGTATTTAGAATTTTTATTCCAGAATTTATCTGGAAATTGGAAATAGTTGACCGGTCTACAACTGCCCACCTATCTCAACTTTTCCTCTTTCCCTTCCTCCTCTTCCCTACTTAAAATAAGTATCACATCTGTTTTCTCAGCACTTTCCCTGTCTATAAGTCTTCAGACAGTGCAAGCATCTCTAATTTTCAAACAATGTCAAACAGTTTTAATTTGGGGACGCATAAAATGTTGACTGATGCAACATCCTGCTTCTTAATTGCTGCTCTAAATTTTATTATTTGAGAAGGACTATAGGTCTTAATATTATAACTTCACATAAAGTAAAAAATTAACATGAATATGTTCAAGCAACCAGTAAAAATTCTGTTAATCTTTTACATAAGGGTGTATTGGATAACCTATTAAAAAAAAAAAAGGAGACTGAAAACAAAGAGTGAAAAATATTAATATATTACAGTATTATGTTTACACTAATGAGGGTCTTTAAAAAAACAAAGATACCATCTAATTTATTTCATGGCATATTTTTGTTTTCTCCCCTCATTTCTGAATCAAAGTACTTGAATAACCAAATACTTCTAATCACTACATTCCCAAAAGTAGCACGCAGAGTAGCCTGAGAAAGGAGAGTATTGGTTGAAATGGAAGACAAGAAAACAATACATATCTCATAACAGATGTCTAGTCTTTGACATTTTAGATGTTCTTCCTTCATGTTTGCTGATTCATTTCTTGACTCTCTCTTTCCTGGAAGTCTCAGCTACTTAGTCACACCCTTCACTCGCCTATCTTTTGTAAATAACATAAATTTTTACCTGGTGCTGACAGCTTGTCATCTTTCTCCCAAGAATTCATACTGAGAGACACTGATCTTGAGGTGTATCCAAGACTGAAAGAATCTGCTTTCAGTTTTCGCTTAATAAACTAAAATCTATAAAGGGCTATGGTACATGAGATTGCCCTGAAGTACTGAAATCCATGTTCATTTACAATTCTTCTCAGAGAGATCTTTCCCTGTTTGAGAAGAATTTGAAGGATTGGAGCTCAGGGTCAGAAGGACATAGACCCATCTTCCCCCAGAGCAAGCATCCCTACCTGGAACCCTGTTTTGCAAAACTGGTACAAAACACTTCTTCTAGTTCCTTGTAACAGCAGTGTTTGACCTTCTCTCAGGAGAAGGCCCCTGAAGTAATTTTTCTGTTCCCAGTTCCTTGTTCTTTCTGCAATTCAGAAATGAAGGGCTAGCCTACAGAAACTCTGGGGTTATGCTGTCACCCATTTTCAAGCCCGAAAAATTGTTTAAGAAGTCCACATCATTCAGACATGGCTATACCCAAAATCATGATAGTAAAGGCAAATGGAATTTTACTCATATAAAATATCCTCACTAATTAGGCCAGGGAAAAATCTATTTAAAATATATCTCCTGTGTTAGACCATGTCATATGGTCTAACAATGCCATGTCATACCACTGAAGAAGATGAAGTCTCACAAACACACACACACACACACACACACACACATCCTGAGAGCAGAGTGGACATGCAAAAGAGCAAATAAAATCATATAATAGTAATGGTTTGTTCAATTATCTTTAGTTTTTTGGGGTTTTTTTAATTGAGAGAGAAGAGCTGGGTGGCTATAATTTCATTACAGGGAGCATTACCCTTGTTAAATATTAGAATGGAAGTTCTCAAGTGCTTTTATGATGTGGCTGTATCACAATGGATACACAAAACTCACTACTTCCATTTGCAATCACACAAGATTCCTGTCTACTGTACAGAACTGGATGAGATACCATCCTGCAAGCACAAAGTGTCTGGAGCAGTGCCTGCTCAACATGATTAGTCAGCTGTCTTAAGGCCACCAACAAGTGTTCTGCAGATCAGAAATTCCAAAACCCTTCAGTGAACAAATATTTAGAGCATCCATGTCTTCAAAAATTATTTCCTGCTACATTTTTCCAACTCACAGAATAATATTCAGAGACATAAAGGCAGTGAAAGGTCACCAGAAAACACCATTCCAACATCTGTGCTCTTTTTAAGCTCTGCAAAACTCAGGCATGACATTTCATAAAATCTCACACCATCAAAAATGTAATGTATCATAATTTATCAGGGCAACACAAATCTGGGGACAAAAGTATGAGTACACCATAGTGTCATCACTTTTGACCTTCATTGTTTAGAAAAGGGCAAGCAATTTTTGGCTTCGCTCCATTAGGAAAAACCACCATGGAGAATGACAGAGCTGTGTTAGGACACTTCAGACATATCCCTAAGCCCTGCTCCTGCACAGAGTAGTGGAAGTAAAGCACCACATACTGAAAAAACCAAAACAGGGACTGAACCATACTTGGTTTTCCCTAGCTTTGCCAATCAGACTGTCTGCAAACTGCAAGGTTTTGTAATTTCCTCTCTCAGGTTGATTATCTGATTTACAACAAGCCGCAAGTTTATACTAGAGCCACTCATTCTGTCAAGACAATGAGTTTCATTCACACAGCTGCCAATTTCACTAAACTTGGAGGAACTGTGTATCCTCATGATCGCCAGCTTACTGTTCATATCAACCAATGAAACCAGCATTTTGAGATAACACAGTACTTTGGCAGCACTGCTTAAAAGACAGCATTAGGCTGCAGTGATGATGTAGTGTGTAGGGAAGGACTCCTTACACAGTATATTTGCTTGTATGCGAAGTATTATCTGACTCTAAATAAACTCTCTTCAGTAAAGTACTGACAACAATTAAACATTTCCAAAATTAACTTAAGTAGATTCTAGTTCTAAGGTTTGGAAGTCTTGGCTTTAACAATCTTATTTATTCTATTCAGCCTTTGAAATTTTTTCTCCTGACCACAAAAATCTCGTTTATTTTTTGCGCAGGACAGGTTTGACAGTGAGGGTTGCCCAATTCACTAAAAGGGAAGAAGCTCTAATGGAAGAAACTAGAGATTATAGATGTTTCATAGTCTACAACTACATATGAAATATTACCAGTACTATGACAGGGTGTTTTGCATACTGGTAATTCGTTAAAAATCAACTATACAATTACTTAAGAATACATTACAGCTATAAAACCCATAATAGGATTCTCTCAACTAAAAAAGTAAAACCTGTGCTTTTTAAGATGCTGCATTTGCAATACTCAAACAGTAAGTATTGGTTATGGTCTAACTGTGAAAGAAACGTACAGGTCTATGTTCAAAAACTACTGCGTTATAGTATGACTTAGTGCTACAAGGACATAAATTATTTAATATGTGAATCACTGAAGTTTATAAAATAAGAATTTACAACCTTCACTGTCAGCACTTTACACCCTCACTTATCAAATCATTATGCCACCACTTCTCAGAGTAGTAGCCTGAATAGATTTGTAGCCCAGAACTTTTAGATTTATTACAAAGACAAGATATTCCAGAAACAAATCCACTTCTGCACGGGTTATTTTCTTTTCCCTAATTCCATCTTTCCAAGAAAGAAGACTTTGATCCGGAGAGAGACATCTGTACAAATATGGCACATTAGGAAAGTTTGGTGCATTTGGAAGGACACATTGGAAGTTAAACCACTAGGAAAAGTCACCTAATTCATTTGTGAAGCACATCCAATTTCAGATAGCGACGTACAACAGGAGATCAGGGTGTTATAATCTCAAATAAACCAGCAGCTATAGGAATACTTATTAAAACTTCTAGAAGTACAAAACATATCTGATCTTGTTAAACTGGCACCATTAAGGACATGGCCCAAGCCAGTGATGAGCTACAGGGAAAGTTTCACGTCCACTGCAGTTTTGTACTGCAGTACAAATTTGATTTGTAAACCATCAGCAATTTAGGTTTCTAAACTGGTGAGACTACAGCTCCTGTTATCAGAGCACAGTATTTGACGTAAGCCCTCAAACATGTTTTGTACCTAACAAAAAGGGGAACATGTCTATGCAGAATTTAACTTTGCAGGCTACCTAGACTGCCAAGTTCCAGCTGCATGTGTTAGCCAAAATCTGTTACATTAAAAAAACATTGCAGAGCATGTCTGTCCCAACCTCTGAGCTGTGCTCCAGTCACCCAAATTAGGAAGCAGAAGACAGGGACTCAGAATGCCTGTTGGCCCTTTATGGTTTTGGAGATGAGACTGTATATATATTCCAACTTTTTGCAAGTTGCTGAATTTAGGCAACTTTGTTTGCTAAAGACCTACTCATAATTATCTTCTACTTTGTGAAAGTGTAGAGCTTTACTTCTACCTAATGGATCATTTTCTTCAGCACAAGAGGCAAATGACCTATTAGATAAAAGACAATTTTATCTGCATGCTTCTTTTTCCATGTCAGAGAAACGATCAGGAGGCCACTTAGCAGTGGTAGTTCTGAGTGTGTAGCCACCACATCAATTTTTAATGACAGCATCAAGTGACAGAGGCACTTGGATGAAGCAGTAAACTGCATAATAATCACTGTGGTGAATGCCACTTGATTCAGTTAGCAATACACACCAGTTTATCACTCTGTAAGTCAAATAACCATCTTTCAGCCTTGGCCCTTCTATTGATACTACTTTTTTACATATCTTTTCCAGAAGCATGTACCTCTGAAATCAATCTGTATTCATGTCCCTACAAGGGCAAATAAATTGATCGTCTCACAGATAGCACAGAAAGGGGAAAGTGAATGAAATCTTCATTGGTTATTGAAAAGGAGGATAGGGACTCAGATTGCTTTTTGATAAAGGACAAAACAAATAATAAATTACATTAGAAACAGCATGCAAATGTTTCCACCATATGCAACACCTTTTATATTGGCCCTAACCCTGTGGAGCAATGAAGCACTTTTCATGAGCTTTTGCCACTCATTTCCACCCTGTTCCAAAGAAGGTCCTTCTTTCCCACCCTACTGCAAGCACCCTCAGACAGCAAGGGAAGGGCACCCTTTAACACTTGCACACACAGGCAGACCCAGCCAACACTGACAGATACCTGCAAAAGCCAGAAAAAATATTTGCTACAGCTGACAGATTGTATCAAGTTTTAACTGGAACATTAAAAATGTTTTGTGTGAGCTATGCCAATTTTCTCCCACTTCTGTGCAGCTCGAGTGCACAAGTTCCATCCTAGCAAGTATTTTTCTTCAGTGCTTCTCCTCCTTTCGGAAGTCAACCAGTCTGTTTTTACTTAAATTTTCCTAAAATAATTTATCAATAGTATTGTCTGGCTGGGAACAAACACACCTTTATTCAGCTTTAAGGTAAAGAAACACAAGAAGAAAGCAGCAGCCAAGAAGCTCTTGGATCAACAGTTTTACATATAACTAATGTTTAAAATTATCNTCTTTCAGCTTAAAAACTCTATTCTAGTCTACTTCCTCCCCTCAAAGCAGCCCTGGAAAAAAAGACCTTCAATCTTTTTTGGTGAAGATACTAGTAAAGGATGACACTTGAGATATCCTGATAATAACAGAAGCTAAAGACATCTTACTTAGAGAACCATGCTTTATTCACTTTTCCCACACTTGTATTGTGAAATGTTTTTTAATCTAATCCTTCACCACTTATTACAAAGACATTGAAAAATAAAACCCATATGTCAATCCCAGTCCTCACTTTCCAGAAGTGTTTTCAAATTGTAAGAAATGGATAACTTGATTTTACAGAGCATGAGCACTGCAGAGAGCACCAACAGGCAGAACTCCCCTAGTAAGCAAGGCAATATAGATGCAACTTCACTCTCTTGGGGTTAAAGTATCCTGCATTCTGATTGCACCTTAAGCTTTTCCAGACTGTTTAGCTTACAGCCTTGCTCCAGAAAATCACTGTGAGGTGCATAAACCAGTGCAGCAGCAACTGCACCTTCATACATGCTGCCAAACCCCTTCCAGCCTGCCCTGTTCCAGGCACATCTCTCACCTGACTCACAGTTTTATTTAGCTGCTGACTGATTGATTACCATGTGGCACATGGCAGTGTTTCACGTGTAGGACAACCACAGCCTGTCTCACATCCAGACCAACATGCAGAGAGCTGCCTGGCTGAAAGATGAGAGTCATTTCTAGACTACCCACTTTTTCCCGTTCTCCTTCCCCCATTCATTTGGTGCCCCTGTTTGGACAGGACCAGTCAAATGTGGTGATGTGGTATAACAAGCAAAAACCTATGTGGGGGCTGGCAGTGACTGACACCTGTGGTTCCAATTAGCACTGCACACACATGTTTGTCATTTTATTCTTAAACTACTACTATCCTTGTTTGCTCTGAATGCAGTGATGCCAACACACTGTAAGAGGTCGAGGTTCTGAGCAGTGCCTCAGTCCCTGACAGAGACACATGGCCCAGGCCAGCAGAGCTTCATCCATTACCCCTGGGATTGTCAGCACAGGAAAGTCAAGAACCAACCCCAACTCTGTCCCACTCAGCCATCAGCCCATCTCCTGCCATGATGATCACACTCACACCTGCATTTCAGGCTACCTCTGAAGGAGTTTATCACCAGACTGATTTCATTCTGGCAGTCTCCCTACGGAGTGAGGAGAACTGATGAGGGGGAAAAAAAATGGCTAGCCCTTGAACTTTTCCAAGGTTTCATAATTAGTGTTGCACCAGAAAAATCATGTACACTTTACCTTCTCGCTCTTCTTTTTTAGACATTGTTTCAAAAAAAATACCAATCTGCCATATCTATGATCTTCAGTTCATGTCTGTGGCGAGGCAAGATAACCAGACAGTATTCTCACAAAGTGTTTCTGGAGGGAAAAGCAAAATGCTGTAGCCTTCTACTCTCCAGTGCCCATAGATTGTGCAGAAAATCTGGGAAGGGGAGGTTGTCACACCCCAGCTCCCTGCGAGCACAGGACACTTCATCATTCCTATGGAGCTGGTTCCCTTTCAGCACTCTCAGGTTGGCACAACAGGTCATGCATCCTTGGTGCATACCCTGGGCACAGGAATGAAAAGGGAGGGAAGGAAACCCTATGTATCCAATAAATTTCTTACTAGCTGGTCTGGTACTGTTTTGCCTTTGGATACTCCCTCTGGTTCTTCCTAAGGCATTCATCCAAGCTTTGGTCCAGGGCTTAGAACTGGTAACTCCAACCTTGACAAGCCTGAGCACTTTTTAAATTTCTGGACCTGGCAGCTTTTTGAAATACTTCTAGAAAAGGGCATAAAATAGATTTAACTGGCACCAGAAGGACCTGGAAGGCAGGTATCTCACCAAATCCAGACATCCAAGGGAGGGAAGCTGTCATCCCACTGAATTTTCTGTAGATGTGCCTTGTGGAAAATGTCTTGATCACTTTCTAAAGCTTATGTTGGAAACAACTCCCCAGACGGGGAGTAGAAATATCTTATGGGGAGCAGTTATCTTCCTGTCTCCCCGTCCTAATGGGGCTGCCCTGTCTTGTTCTGACCACAGCAATTTCTGGACTGCCTGGGTAGATCTCTATCTCAGATGTAGACAAGCTTGAAAGGTCACTGTAGGATGTAAGTTTTCTTAACAGGCTCTTAAATAAATTGCCAAGCCAGAACTTACTGGCAATTAGGTAAATTGCCAAGGCCAGAATGGAGGGCTTCTGTGCAGAGCAATGGCTAAAAAAAATTTTGACAGTCAAGGAGAGTCAGTTTTCCAGCAGCTTAAGCCTCCAGCACCTGGTTAAAGGTTATTCCAGAATCCTTCCTCAAGTGGCTTCTAGATTAACAGAAGACACTTGTGACTTCACTTGTTACAGCCTTGTGCCACACATTGACTCCAAACAATGTGAGCAGGAAGGACAGAATAGGAAGAGACTGATAATCTTTGAAGGAGAAAAATGGAAAAGCGTGGGAAATTCTAGCACTTCCCATGCATTAGGCAACTGTTGGTAACCTACACTCATAACACACTCATACCTACATGCCAAATTGAACTGAGAGCCCAGCCCAAGACAGGTCAGTCCTTGGCAGATGGAACCTAACTGGGGATGATGACAGTGGTGACCATGCACCATTACATCTTCATATTGTTCTTTATGCAATCCAGCTTCAAGGGAACATACTTCTGACATTTCAGTCCAAACTCTTGTATAATGTTGTCTTCTCAGTTGCATATGCTCCACTGTATCAACTAAAACACTTTTTGTGAGATAAACTGGGCTTTTTAACAATTTTATAACCCATTCAGATAGCACAGGTTTGCTTTTGCTGTTTTACTCAGCTATGGTGAGGTGGCAGGAGTGGGGGTTCATGGTCACTGGCTGCTGTGGGACAAGTGGAATTCATACAATGGTTTGGGTTGGAAGAGACTGTACAGATCATCTCGCTCCAAACCCCCTGCTGTGAGCAGGGACACTTTCCACTAGAGCAGGGTGGTCAATGCCCCAGTGACATGGCCTTGTTATCTCCATATCACACTGAGACCTTGAGTGCAACTTCTGGGTCCATTCTCTGTTCACAATCTTCAAGTGCTATAACAGGCCAAGGTGTCTTTGTTTATGCAACAGTAAAGATTTGTTTTACTCTTTTACAAGAGTTAGCACATTTTGTATTTTCTCTGCATCTATCTCCTAGGGACGTGCATAGAAACTCTTCCTAAAAGCACACAAACCAAGGAATTTCCCATTCTTCTGCTTGTCAAACAGTAACAGTGAGCTCTGATTCCCAGTGAGGAGAGGTTTACATGCCAGGGAAATGGAGAGCACAGCAATTTCAGCTTGTGCCTCAGGATCTGCAGCTAGAGGATGCTGTCCATACATCTTCTTAATGTCTCGGTCCTTAATGTCTCATGGAAGCTAAGGTGCTAGTATATTCACCAGCTGGCACTGGGGAAAACTTTTTGTCCATGTTCCCAAGCTGTGTTGTGAGCACCACTGGGTAACATCTGCAGTCAAACGAGACCCTTATAAACAGAGCAGGGCACAAAGAATATTGAGTTGGGGCAGGATAAGTGCAACACGAATGTCCCATGGATTTAAGACTGGTATTTTCCCCAGGACCACCCCAAGTAAGGGTGCATTTGCTGTACCAAAAGTCTCTTAAGGGATCAACACAAATGTGAGAACACTGTAGCACAGGGATCTCTTCCTAGGGTGCTCTTCAGAAGCAACTGAAGATAAGCGTATATGATGCCATAATGTCGGCAAGGCTCTGCCTATGTGGAAGATCTGGCAGTTCTACCCCTTATAAAGCTCTTCTGATTTAGGGGCCCAGGTTGCCAGCGGTGGACTAGCATTCCCAAAGAAACACATGCCCCCCTTCTGAAACCCCTGTTCACCTCTTTAAATGTCTTAATCACACAGTCTTACCTAAACACATTTTCAGCTGTCTTGCTCATAACCTTGCCCTAATCTTAACCATACACAGACAAAAGGCACTAAATTGTATCATCTGGGTCAGGAAAGATAATAGATAACACTGGGTGTGACACACACAGAAAACGCCACAGCTTCTCAGTGCCCGTATAAATACACATCAAATAAAACAGGGGGCAAAATAGAACTCTACCTGTGAAATGACTTGTGAATTGCTGGCAAGTTATTTTTCCTTCCAAAGCTCTATTGCCCAGAGTTCCAGTGAATAAACCAGTGATAAGAAATAAGAGATGTGTAATATATTTCTTCAATACTTTTAGGGAGGAAGGAGTTAAAAACTGCTGAGTCAGGAAACCTTTACTATTAATATACCAACCTTCATTAGCTGCAT
This sequence comes from Grantiella picta, assembly GCA_013397955.1. NCBI lineage: Eukaryota > Metazoa > Chordata > Aves > Passeriformes > Meliphagidae > Grantiella > Grantiella picta. The sequence continues at coordinate 249,544 of VZRM01009157.1, read as the reverse complement.
CTCCTATTGCTGTTGTTTCTTCATAATTGAATGTGTTTTTAATGCCTTGAAAGAGACCCAAATCTTCAAGTCAAGGTGGGACATTCTGGAATACGTTTCTGAAATCAAAACAGCCTATTAAAGACAGATTAATTAGAAAGTAGTAATTGCAGGTGTGAGGCAAAGAGAGTCTCAACAGTCATGTTTAGCTTTGGCTCATCAGCATTCTGAAAAATGTCACTGTTGAATATTTTGGGAACAATTTGTGAACACGACTTAAAACAATAAAAAAGAGCGACTACTGACATTCACTCATTTCTTCTCTTCAGTTTTATAGCTCACATCATTATTTGATCCATTTTCTGTGGGTTAGAATAATTTCAGGTCACTCTTTTAGAGGTGGTGTTACCTCTGGTTTCCTCTGCTGAAGGAGAGAACACAAACCAAAGGCGATAAAAGGCTCAAACACCACAAAACAAGCACACACATATCCATTTACTGTTTCAAATTCAGCCCTTTAAAATGGATACAATAAAACAAAAACCACAGTACCCACACACTGTTCTTATGAAACACTGTGGCTATATCTTCATGTAACATATAAGTGTACATTGTTAAAAGAGAAATTCAAGTCTCAGCATGCAGCGACTGCTTTGATTTGCCAAGTGACGCTTCTTGGGCAAACTGCATTAATATATCATATTTTAATTGAACTTTTTCTTCTTTCTTAACCACCCCCTCCCACTCTAACCACACACAGATCTCACACTCACTGCAAACAAGGAAGAAAAGCACATTTGTAATGGTTTACACTACTATTACAAGGCAATTTGTAATCTCAGAAATAGAGATGTGTTTAGAATTATTTTAGAGTAACTCTAGACAGCAGCAAAATAAACGTCATAAATAACTCAGATCTTCAGATGGGAAATGCTCTATTTTCATTCAAGCTTCAAATGTGCAAATTAGTCTTTTGCTTACAAATAAGCGTGGAAGTTAGGCATGTTAAATTAGGGCTAAGCAGGCACAGGCTTGCAGGACTAGGCTCACAAAATCCACACTTACAATAAGAGTTCTCAATTTTAAACCATTTCTTTGTATTGATTTTTTTTATTAGATCAGTTTTAAGAACAGACTTCCTCTTCAAGATAATTTTACCATCATGCGATAAATGCAGCTTCTTCATAGTAAAGACTACATCTCAAGGTTTTTTAAATGGATGGATTTAAACAAGCTGCTGGACTAAACAAATCAAGTAAAAGTTGATCAAGTAAAACCATACCAAGCAGGAAAGGCTTGATTAGCAAAATAAAAAAACCCTGAAGTTCACAGATTTCATCGTATTTAAGTATGTTTTCACATGAGTCAGCTTTATGTTATGTATGAAGGACACAGAATATATTTTCCTAAAATATATATTCCTGATTAAATAATCAGAGAGCGGATTTTACAAAAATAAAAAGAAAAACCAAACAAAATCTAACAAAAAACGCCACACCTCTTTCAGATGGGGGAAAATGTATATTAATTAATTTAGTAACAGACCTGAACCATCATCAGAACTGTAATTGGCATTTATTAATTCAAAGCAAGGATAAAATAACCTTTAGCACCTTGTATTATATTTCCAAGATTTAAGACCTGAAACTCATTTCTCTGGTGGTCCTCTGGTTCCAAAAAATTGTAGAGATTTAATTTTACTCCCTGGCACAGTGGCTCCAATTAAGCTGCTGTCACTTTTCAGGGTACTTTTCTGGTTGCCTTTAAAACCAGGAGAAAGACTTCCAGTTCTCTTAAAAAAAATTAAAAGCACATTAAAAGGAAAATGAAAAGAAAGAAAAATGGAAGAAACTGAGTAATATTTCAGGGACAGTTTGCCTTTAATCCACTCACTAATCACATTTTCTCAAAACAAATAATGGGCAATGAAGGAGAGTAGAGCAGGAAATTTAAAAGTTCAACAAATGCTTTTTTAAACTTGTATATGTAATATTGTCAAAAGAAAGACGTCTAAAAGATATTGGTTCGCTCAAATCATAAGAAGTATTTGATTATAATTTTGGAAAAGAAACACTTAAAAGCACAACACCAAACCCAAATGAAATTTCACTAGCCTGAAATGCAATGAAATTTTCTTCATTTCAATATGGGTTAATATCTGCAATGATTATTGTGGTTACCAAACCTCCCCTTCCTCCCCAAAAAGGCACTTTTTAAAGCAGGAAAAGCAAACGAATATACACTGACAGAAACCCACACCCAACCCCTTCTTTCTATTGTGCCTCACTAAAGCAGGAAAAGGATTTTCTTAATTTGTTTTGGCTGAAATATTAATTTCTCCCACATTCAGCCTCATCTGAGACACCAAAACAGACAGCAACCAGCACAAAACCTGCCCCAGTGAGGAGCACTGTCCCGCTGGAGCCTCTCACCGTGTCCAAGCTGACCCCACCAGATGCTGTGACCCAGCAGCACAGCAGTCCCAGCTGGGTTTTGGGCACAGCCCAGGCACCAGCAAACACAGGCCAGGGACAATCCTTGAGCCTGACGGCAGCTGGGGTAAGGCCTGATCCATGCCAGGCTCTGGGGCAGTGCCCTGGCAGCCAGGACTGCCACCATCTCCTCAACACTGGTAGTGCTGCTCTTGGAAAATTCCCCTTCCTAGTGGTGGCTTCTCAAAATACCCTTATTGGACATATTGCTCTTGATAAAATCTTTGTTGGTATTTTCCTGCACAGCAAGACAGGAAGAGAAAGTAATCACCACTTCTGTTCCACAGCTTGATAATAAATAATTCCCTGGGATCTTCCTTCCCACACTTCCACAGTTCTTTTCTTAATAGTTTTCCAGAACTTTTTTTCTTTCATTTTCACCAAAGAAAAAGGCATACACACATGACATTTGAATGAATGTTAGATATAGTTTTGCATTAAAAACCGGTTTATCAGTCAGTTCATGGGGGTTTTTTCACTGCTCACCTCAGTGACAGGACAAATGATTTGTACACAGAAAGTAACAACAACAGTAATTTTAAAAATGGGTGTTCTAGTGCAATGATAAAATTAGGTCCCTTGGTCTTGCCCAAATACAATAAGATTAGAACTTCCCAGACCTGAGTATCAATCAGAGTTTTGGGTGTACAATAAACATAACTCTGAATCCCAGTCAAGTAGGGATTCTCTTGTGGGTTCAGATTTATTTGGAGGAAGGAGTAGGGGGGTATATGTCTCCTCCCCATCCACTAGAGTTAGTTGAGAATAATTAAGTATCAGACATATTTGTTTTTAAAAATAAGAGCATAATAACAGTGGTCACACTTTCCTGAGTTCCACCAGTTACAACTGCAGCACATACATTTTATTCCAGAATTACATAAAAAATTTAAAACTTTTTAACTAATGTTATTCAATAATACAGTAATTCACTAATGGTATTGTAAGTTTGTGAGCAGCCTAAAGTCAAATCTAAAGCCATGATCAAAAGCTCTTTTCAAGCTGGCAAGCAACAGCTGGAGAAAGAAGCAACAAACACAGAAGTTCTTAGACTTTGGAGAACTGAATCTTAACAAGAACTTACATGCTTTGGAATCATGTAGCTACCCAGCAATATTAGTATTCTGGTGGAAGTTAATATGTAATGCCTGCTTTTCTAAGAATAAGTTTGACCAGGTCAGGAGAGAACTGGATCTCTGAACTTGTTTAGAGAAACTGTCCTCAGGAAATTTGTTGAACAGAATCACAAAATATGTTCATACAAGAACTAAAATTACAGGTTAAAATTAAAATTACAGGTGCCTTTCAGCTGTTAGATATGCAATTATCAGTATCCTCTTTCATGGTTTATTTTCGAAAACAGTGTGAAAGAGAAAACTGCACACATTTGCAGCAATTCCCTGCAATGGACTACATCTTTCCAGAGATTGCTTATTTGGAATCTTGCTTATTCTAACAATTTACAAAATATAGCTAATATATCTCCTATTGAAACCGTCAGCTCTATAAATTGTCAAGGTATGGAAGTGAAGTGGGACATCTAATGTCTCGGAAATCCAACAGAAATATTCCAGTTTTATTCTTCCCAAGGTTTTATCCACAGCTGCAGTCAAGCTGCAGCTTAATTCCATTCCAGACGGAGAGGTCTCTATCACAGCTCGGCACCAACTGTGTTTCAGAAAACACTGATACCAGACTGATACCAGTCCTTTAAACTAGCTAAGTCTCTGATGGGATAAACTCTCATATGTTCAGGACTCCTTCCATGGTTTCTTGATTAAAATGGGTTGTTAAGATGATATTCACATAATCAGTCTTAAATTCCTTCTTTTAATATTTCAACTGGCTGATGTTTGTTTTTCCTTTAAAAAAAAACAATATTCTTCTGAATATTTGAATTTGATCTTTCTGTAGGTGATCTTTTCAGAAAAAAAAAAGCAAACAGTGCTAAATCACTTAAAGAAACACTTTGAAAACAAAATGCATGTAGTGATTTAAAATATTTTTAAAAGCATGTAAAAGTTACAGACAAAGTTTGAATATTTAAGCATCCTTTACATACAAATACATCAAATAATATCTCTATCACAAGTTAATGCCATGGTACAGGGTTAGGTCACATAAGAGGGATTGACTGGGATCTAAACCCATGATGTGGTGCAAAGTACAGATCACACTATCTATTTGCCGTTTCGACTGAAGAAAGTCTCCTACACACTTAAGACATTTCATCTTAAAAAAAAAAAAAAGAAGAAAAAAAAAAAAAATACTTCCACTACTGAATAAAAGAGCAAAACTCCTGTTAAGACTCCAGCATCACCTTTCACAGTATGACTCCATTAATGTATTAAGCTACTATGCTGACTTCTTTCATCAATTCCATTATTTAAAAAACCCAAAAGTTAAATTGAAGCAGATATTAGTCCTCCTGATGTTTCAGCCAGAAAACTAACATCAACAAAGCAGCTAAAGAAGTTTTTTCTTTATATTTTGCACTCTGACAATCTGCATAAACTATCTCATTTTGTGAACATGCATACTGTCATAAGAAATTGGAAGAACTACTTGCCTAGAAGGAAAGTTGATCTTGATAATACAGTTTTGCGTGACTGGAGCTTCATAGTGCACCTTTTCAAAACATTTAAGTATTGAAAGTGCAAGTTTCTGAGTACCAGACCCTATAAACAGATAGTCACAAATGTGCTTGCATTACACCAGGTACTTATCTCCCCCCAAAAGAAGAGTCATGTGGCATTCTCTGACCTGCACATGCCTGCAACTTGAAATGCACAGAGAGATGTTTTCAGACAATATTTGACAGAAAACAAAAAAGAAATCAGGAAATGAAAACAAGCAAAAAAACTGACGAGACACAATAAAAACTAGATAATTTACCCATTAATACAGCAAAATCGTTGTTCAAATTCAAGAACTGAACAATTCATCATATCCAACCTGGCACTCATTAAAGGAACAAGCAAGGATAGGTGCTTGCTCCTTGTATGTATGGAGCTATGTTGATATTGATCTCTATTCTTTGCCCAAGTAGTAGTGATAGGCAATCATTAGTGAAGTCAACCAGCTCAAACCTGAAGGGGTGGAATACCATCTCTCTTGAATCTTGACAGAATATTTTTAAAAAAGAATTGATTAAATTCTTTTCCAAAGAAAAACCCATGAGAAATATATAGCCAATCTAAAGAAGAGTGTAATTCACAGACAATAAAGAAGACTAAACACCTCCTCACAAGGGAATGAAGCGACACAATTTCAGTTCAAGAGACTGGGAGGAAACTATCCTGAGCATTCCATATATTTGTTCCTTGGTATTCACACCTCAATATCCATCCACCCCTTAGAAAAGCACTCCTGTGAGAAAGAAGAGGGGTTATGGACTTAGCTCTCTGTCCTCATGCAGAGCAGGAAAAGTGATGTAGACCTCAAAACTCAGAAAGTATTCTGTGCAGGAGATGTGAACAGGGTAAGTAGTATCTATGAAATAAGATACTACTAAGCTACTAGGATATTTTATACCCTGTTTTATTCCAAGTCTTTCCAACTGCACAGCATGGCAATTTTTGCATTCTGAATTTACCTAGAAAAACACTACAGGTTTGCCTTTAAGAATTTGGGTGTCTTCCACGCTAAAGCACCTTCCTGAGCCATCCACCACACTTTTTTAGTCCTCTCTGTTTCCACAAGATGAACTTTGCCGGGGTGAGGGGGGGAGCCCACGAACTCTGCAGAAAGCGTCCACCTTGCTTTGCTGCTGAGCCCATGCCAGCGGCCCGGGATAACCCTTGACCGGAGACAGAGCCCTCCTGGCAGTCCCGCCTCCCACAGCCCATCCAAGGGCAGCTCAGGGAGCGAAAGGGCAGTGCATCAGCTTTCAAACCAAGCCTCTCTCTTCCGAAAAAGCGACTCCACAACTTTTTCAACACGGAGTGATTTTTTTTTTTTTTTTTTAAGGATATCCTCCCCGCGGATGAGCGGCTCTTTCCACGCGTAGTGCCAAGATCCATCCTTCCCTCCCCGGCCGCACACACGGCGCTGGGCGTGTAGCCGGGGCTCTATGTAACCCCCGCCGGCGCAGC